>PVKB01000161.1:441612-554733 GCA_004027205.1 Ctenodactylus gundi | reverse complement strand
AACAATGAACTATACCTGTCAAATAAATCTCTCCATTTCTTCAGTAAGACCCAAGCAAAATAAAAACCAATACCTAAAAACTTCAGAGGAAAGAAGAATGAAGCTTATTAGCAACTTAGTAGGAAAACAAGTTGGGTCACTGATATGTAATCAGAGGCAAGCTGTCGCAAGAACTCCATCAAAGGAGTGTGTGTGTGTATAAGTGTGTGTGTGTGTGTGTGTGTGTGTGTGTGTGTGTCTGTGTGTCTGTGTGTCTGTGTGTGTGTGTGTGTCTGTGTGTCTGTGTGTCTGTGTCTGTGAAATCAGGTCAAAACACGAGTAGTGTTCAGTGGCCATGTTACATGCATGACATGAGGTTTCAGAGCATCGTGAAGATGGTTCGAAGAAAACACAGTTTCCTTGGTCAGCTAACAGGTTGCCTAAAATTCTATTATTAGGGTAACATGTTGGAAATTAAACCCACATTCTATGTGATTTTCCCACAAATGGCAAATTCCCATGAGAGGGTCAACACGATGAATGCTTAGCACCTTTCCATAAAGCAAAATATCATTAGGATTATATTCGTACAGTGCTTGGATAGCTAACTTATTCTGGAAGCACAGTGAAGCCCAAGAAGAGATGAAAATTCAAACCCAATTTCTGAAGGTCTTGCTTATCACATGTGCATCCCACCATGTGCTATTGAGAATGGTTTAGTTCCCAAACTACCTTCCAAACTTCACCATTACAAAAGGTATTTAGTCAAACTACTTCTAGGGCACCCACGGGCGGCCCTCGTGACTGGTAAAAGAGGTATTACTGTCACATTGTCACTCACGGGAGTTGCTGAAGCTCTCTCCCCCCCTTCTCCTGGCTTGGCAGCCACCAGAAAATTGACAAAGGGGTTAAAATCAAAAGGCGAAGTCTTGTTCCCATTTCAGCATTAGGAGAACAAATGGAAAAAATGAGAATCAAAATGGTTTTTATTTGAAATGCGTGATTTTGAGGAGGAGGGAAATATGGGATATCTTAGTTCCCTTTCCAGCTCAGTGGTGGTGAAAATAAAGTTCCAGGATGATCTATATTGTAAAACTTGGGAGATGACTTTGTTTTAGGGGGAAAAACAGCTTCAGAACTCATGAACGTCAGGCAGTCTGGCAGATTGCTCACAGGAGGGTAAAACCTGGCAACACCATTGCTCAGGGCTTGGCAGGACTGATGGGCAGGGAGGAGGGGGAGGCACACTTGTAGACCTGACAGGATGCTCCATCAAACAGGGGACCCCCACGCAGAAAGTGAGCAGCAGGCGAGGGGACCCATACTACAGGAAGGAAGAAAGTTAGCACGGCAGGCAACATACCAGTTGGCCTCGTGGTTGGGGAGCCTGTGGGGTCCCCACGTAGAATAGATAGGAGAAGGAAAAAATGGATGTCACTGTTAAAAAGTAACATTTTGCTCACAGATTCTCAAAGCTGAATGTAACCTATGCCCACTGTTTCCTCCTACAAACAATAAATCTGAGTTAATGACAAGATCCAATAAGTAATGAGCTCCTGCAATGATACCAGGTGATTGAATACACAATATGCACGAATTGGTCTACTTAATCTTCACCAGGAAGGCTGTATTATCACATTTTACAGAAGCCCAAGTAATGATCAAAATATAAAGGGTTTGTATTCTTGCACAGGTCACTCAGTTGATAATCGGTAAGCCCCATCAACTCTGGGATCTACACTCCCAAACTCCCTCTGTTGCGGTGCCCAAGACGGCACAGAAGCTGGTGCCACGGCAAGGTAGCGGCAGAACTGGAACCGAACTCAAGTCCCCCAACTCGTGACACGCATCAACCCCTTCAGACAACCAATGTTCAGTTCTCCCTCAGAGAAAAGAATGAGCACAGCGTCCGTTATTTCTTCCAGTACCGCACCCCCCTGAAAGAACTGAGGGAGAGCCTCTGCTCACTCCATCTTGCCTGGGAATCGCCCAGGCATCTCCATGGGGAGGGGGATGTTTGGCTAATGTTGGTAATAGGAGCTTCTGGTGTGTGAAGAAAATGTTTTTGTTCACAGTGAAAATTTGAGAACTTGTCAGAAGCAGGGTTCTGGAGTTCTCGGTTGAAAATACACAGCTTGCTGAGTTTTGCTCAGGAAGTGCATTTTCTGGATGAGCGGGTATAAAAATCCTTGGGCTAAGGAAGACCTTGAGGAGTCCTTTAGCCCACTGCCCTTCCTCTAGGCAGCATGGTATTAAGCTATCCTTTTAAAGTGATTTATTTTCTTTTCCTTAAAGAATAAAAATATCAACAAGGACTGCCACAATCCCCTCGAGTCCAGATGTTTTACTCTTCCTCAGGGTCAAAAAGTTCTCTGTACACTACCTGAGACTTTCTCAGGAATTACAAACCCATTCCCTGTTCTCTATTGCTCTGAGTTGTTCCCCAGGAGACCTAACGCTGACATAGCATGGTGTCAACACTAGGAATCTACCTATGCTGGCCTTCCTTGAAGTAACAGGAAATATTCAGCTATCACTGGGTATGGAGTCTATGTAGATAGAAGAAACAGCCTAATCAGTGAGCCACCAAAGTCAGAAGTGTGAGCTACAAAAACCACTCAACTAGAAGTTTCTCACTAACCTCAAACAATACAAAATGAGTCCGGGTCTCCCACGGGGGAACTATTTAAAATGCTAAAAATGGAATTCAAGTGGGCTTGACAAGTACTGTTGAGATATTAGAAATGGGCTAGATGGCTCATGTGTTTGTTCTAGGGGTTTCCACAGTATTTAACCAAAAAAAAAAAAAATTTCAATCTTGTCTGGGTTAAATCAGGGTGAAGAAGAATGCTTCCTTCAATTGGGAGGTTTCTTGAGCAAAAGAAAAGGCTGTTGTGGAGAAAGGTAATGTCCACAAAGATTCTAGTGGTAGAGTGGGGGAGTAGGGTTTAATGAATCGGACTCAATAACTAGGCAAGGCCAGGGCACTAAACATCTGGGCACCCAAAACACATGCCCTTATTTACTTTTTACTCTTTAGAGCCCTGAGGCATGGTGTCCTCAGAGTAATAGGACACTGAAGGTCAATGCTGATTAGGCCAGGCAATCATATAAACATATAAACACATGGAGTTCAAAGTAATGTACACTATTAGAACTACACAGAGTCTGCCCTGAGATGGTAGTCAGATCACCTCTTGTAATCCCACCTCTCCTCTTTCCATTAGCAATCTACTGCATACATGTATAAATGGGTGGGTAGATTGATTGAAGGATGAATGGATGGAAATGATTCAGTGAGGCACAATTACTTGACTAAGGCCATACATGGCCATAATAAACAGATATAAGTATGCAATATAATAAACATATGAGACAACAAAGAACGTTTTTATTTACTTGACAAAGACCTGGAATGCTAAAGGGAATAAAAGAAACACTGTAAGAACACTGCAAAGAATGTATCATTTTTTGGACAGTGTGGTTTTTCAACACTGCTAAGATCTATAATATTTTACGAAGTTTATTACCAGGAAACGACTGGAAATGAATGGATGACTTCTGATACTAATAACTGCTAAATGGCAGATTGCCAAGATGAAGATGGGGTAAGCCAGTGGGTTAGTTCTTGCCCAAGACACCTGCCATCTGAGAAAACTTCCCACATCAATAGCATCTGCAGGTGGCCGTTAGCCAAGAGGCAACGCTCGCAGACAACTAAAACATTAGGCTGGCTGTGTCCCAATGGCAAAACTTCAAACACATCACCAGAGTAAAGTTTTTTCATTAAACTTTTCCAAAGATGTTATACCATAAAATATCTTTAAGTCCATGGACTTTAGCCACCTATAAAAAGGAGCAGAAAAAGGAAACTTTCTGTAGTAAAAGGTATGCTCCAACTTAATCACAGCGGCGATTCACACATTGTATATGACTTTTTTAAAAATTCACTAAAACTCGATTCCCAAAATGGATAAATTTTATTGCATGTAAATTATGCCTTAAAACCTGGAAAAAAAGTGGGACAATCTCAAAGTAGAAGGAATAATGTACCTACCCTGATAACTAGCTGTAAAATAACTGGATAAGAATGAACATTTTTGAGTCCAAGATAATAAAAGAGTATGGTGAGAAAACAAGTGATGGTGGAAGAAGTTGACCTACCCTGAGGAAAATACATTAGAAAAATAACATTCCATTATCTGCTACTAATTCTGATAGGTTTAAAAGAACTAAGTGGCCAAAGGCAAAGGATAACAGCCAACACTCCAGGGAAGCTGGGAGATTTTCTCTTTCCCTCACGGTTCACCTCAGATTCTAGTAGAATCACATTTATTCACATAAGAACAATGGAAAAAATTGAAGAGTGTTTGCTAGGGCTAATAAATTTTAATTTTAACTAAGTTTTCTAGGCTCTGAGTTTCACAAAGAAATTATGAAAAGGATCAGAGGCAAGAGCTTTATCTCTCTCCCAGAATGAGAAAAACTACCTCAGTTCCACAATAAGCTGGCCCATGAAGGAAAGTAGATATGGAAGCACCAGACAAATGTGTCTGTACGCTGAGAAAGTCAGATATCAGACACAGTTGGGCTCAGTGTGTCTCTTTGGATCACTGATTCCCCTGGAGTCAAAGAAGCCCTAAAACCATCTAGTTCCCTTGTGTGGACCTTAGACACCACATAGGGTCTAGACTCAGGGTAAAGCAAAGTAAATGGTAAGTGAACATACAGGTACGTGTCCTGTAGACCCTGGATATCATCCCTAGGAAGGAAAGAGGAGGAGTGAAAGGGCTATACAGTAAGGGAGAAATTATTATTATACATGGAGTCTCACTTAACCGAGCTCATCTGAAGCAGGATCGAGAATGGATGGTGACTCGTGTAAATTAAACTCACAAGCACTGAAATGCAGATCAAAGTTGCAATTCACGCACTTAGGATGAGCATACTCTTTGGTAAGTGGCCAGAATCTTGGAATCCAATATTTAAAGCTCTATTTTTAAATAGCAGGAAATTGGAAGCTAAATTATTTGCCACCATGCGGCTTTGATGGGTCTGTGGAAGGAGAAATGGGTAGCCTTGATGGACAGTCAAGACACGTCCTGAGAAGTCCTAGTAAACTGGTTTCATCCCGTAGGAGTCCATATCTGAAGGACCCAAATGTTCAGCTCCTCCACATTCAGTCTTCATCCTGTGATTGTGTTAGGTGAACAATGACAAATGTGGTCTTTTGATACCTCTTTGTAAGCTCCATGCAGACCTGCTTGTTAAACATGCCACACAGGACACTAACCATCACAAATATTGCCTCATTAATCAGCATGTAGCTCCAGTGACTTATCTGTTATCTCCATTTCACTGATGAAGAAACTGACTTCCATAGAGGATGAGTGGTTACATAGAACCACCCAAGGCTAGCAATGATTGAAATCCAAATATGTACCACGCTATGGTCTCTTTGGGGAAAAAAAATGACTTATCTCTCAGGCTTTCTTATTGCATTCAGCCCAGCTTACCAACACCGCTCTCCATCACCGACTCTGGATCACTCAAAGGCCCACTCACAGGTATCTCTGCAATTTCTCCTACAGATGGAGAAACATGATTCTCCGAGGAGAACTGTATTTTTAAGATCTGGTAGGGGAATAATGAGGAAGAATAGGAGAAGACATTCAAAGTGACCAGGAAAAAAAATCCCTTCAATTCCAGGTCCAAGAAGCTAACAGTGAGGGCGATTTCTTGCAGAAGGTCAATAAGGCTCAGAGGGCAGGCTCCGAGACCCCAATTTGGAATGTTTTACTCTCTTATTAGCTGAGACAGGACATGAGGTTTTTACTGGATCCAATGCATTCTTCTTGGGTAGGATTGACAATATCTAACCTGGCAGAGCAGATCCACAAGGACATAACATGCCTGTTTCTGGATCTAAGGAGCATACAGAATTGGATAAGGGTGAATTGCAACAGCATTAACAACAGCAACAGGATTATGTACTGCAGCCCTAGAGAGGCAACAGGACACAAAGAGCCTGATCTTTCCTCATGGGGACATTTCCCCTCTGCAAAGTACATGAGAAATACAGCCACCTCCTTTATTAGCACTTCAACCTGCAGACAATCGTGTCTAATTCTTTGTTCAACTAGTCAGAAGTCATTGTCCTACTGTAAGCTAGGCTACAGGGAAATCTCAGTGAATAAGCATGAGACTCACACTCACCCACGGTCTTCATCTTCCCCAGTTACTGTGTCCTTTTGTCCCCTTGTAATTGCTCGTGGAAGCCTGGGGAAGAGCAAGACGTAAACATGTCATTGATTCACTGATTCACCATATTTACTCAGAAGTCATGTGGTCAGGTTATGTATCTCAGACCATGATAGGTCACATGAATAAAAGATGTCAGCTGAACATTCCTAATCAAATAGAGTAGAAGCAAAGCTCAATGAAAGTTTAAAAGACAGGACAATAATTTATTTTTTTAAAAAAAACTTTCTGGTAGACAGGTAGGATTTAATGGCCTCCTTTTTCTCTTTATGTATAAAAATTCTGCAGCTGAGTGTTACGGCAACACACCTGTAATCCTAATACTAATGAGGCAGGAGGATCACAAGTCTGAGCCCAACCTTGGCAATTTAGTGACTTAGTGATAGCCTGTGTGACCGTTGAAGAGATTATGTGAACTTCAGGCAATTAGGAACCATACTTGCATTCGGGTTTATAGGTGTGTGTGAGGGATTTGTGAGGCAGTGAACGAGGGAACACCCACCGGAAGTGGGAGGCCCAACTGGGAGCTCGAACTGTATTAAAGGAAGAGAAAGATTGTTACAGCTTTCTCCTCGGGGAAAGCTTCAGCTTTCATAATTGTCTATGGACACCAACTTGCAACACACTGCAGATCTTCATCACAGATTCACTCCAGTCTTAACTTGCGCCTGTCCACACGTTGTCAGTCTTCAGTCACAAATCTTCAGTCTCTGGTCTTCGCCATTGTTCTTCAAACAACCGAGATCCACAGCAGACTCTCACTGGCTGCCCTGCATCTGAGCAACCATTGGACCCTCCAGCTCTTGCACATACAGGCCGCCATCTTGGACTATCTCTATCCTCAGACTGACTTGTAAGCTGTCCAAATAGATCTTTTTTTTCTTATAATTTCTGTCAATTTTGACTTCTGTATAACCCAAACTAATACAGCCTCTCTCACTATAAAAATTAAAAAAAAAATCAAAAAGTACTAGGGATATAGTTCATGGCAAAAGTCCAGAGTCACATCCCCAGAGCCATATATAAATACTCCCACAGACACACACACACATATACACAAGCATACCTACACATAGAGGGAGCCCTAGAGAAGCAACGGGACACAAAGAGCCTGATCTCACCCCGTGGGGACATTTCCGCTCTGCAAGGTACACAGGACATGAAGCTACCTTCTCTCTGCATTGTCTACTTACTGCTCCTTTATTAGTTCTTCAACCTGCACAACAATTGTATCTAATTCTTTTGTTCAAAAATTCCTAACATTACCTGGGGTTTTGTTCTGTTGGCTGGATTATTAGGATTGTGTGAAATTCTTTTCCTTATGAAAAATGACAATCACTGCTGCCTACACAGTAAAGTCCAAATTTTCAAGTCTGGTATCCTAGTGCCACCACATCTAGGCAGCATTTCTAAATTCTGGTTCTCTGTTATAACATAACTTCATAACACTGCTTAGAAGGTTAATAGTTACCAAATTCTGTTTCTCATTACTTTGAAGACAGGGAGAAATGTAGTGCACAAGCAGTACAGTAAATAAATGTTTCTTTAAATCAATTTTTGAAATGAATAAATATATATGTAGTGGGCTGGGTATCAGGTGAAAGTTCGAAAATACAGGAAGTGTATTGTAGACTGTTTTATTCTACTTAAGAAACAGAGACACAAAATTGTACAACAATTTGACAAATCCCCTTCCCCAGTCTCAGCTCTCTGGTAGGAAATCCCTTCTTCTCTTTCCTGTTGATGATCCCCTCCTTTGGTGATAGTCCTGGTCAGATGCAGCTCAGCTTCTCTTGCATTCCCAAAAAATCTCATACACAATTCTATCTGAGAAATAACCATGTAATTTTCTAATGGCTTCTTCCTCTATTCCATTTAGATTTTACTTCTTTAAAAAAAATCTCATGTGTAAATAATTGGATTAACCAGAATCCTTGTCTCTTTTTACATTATGCATATAATCCCTGTGTTTAATTGTTTTGTTGTTAAGTAAAGTCCTTATCTGTCTTGTACAGTGCTAGGTCCTGGGTATCGGGAGTAAGTAGCACACATCTCCTGCCCCAAAAAGTTTAGAACTAAAATCTTTGTATTCCTAGCACTTAATGTTTAACATGAGGTAATTATCTCTTCTGATAAATCTGTTTCCTCTACCTGATTCTTGGATGTTGGTGGTTTCAAGTTCAATTTTCGAATGCTTACCACGCCCATCAACAGATCCTACTTAAATTCTTACCCAGTCCCGAAGCTTTAAATACTATTCCAAGCACACATCTTCAATTTCAATCCATACCTGAACTCTAGAATTATGTATTCAACATTGAATGTATGTTCCTTAAGGTCTTCACCAGGATCTCTCTGGTCTTTTACACACAAGTTTGGGTGTCCCCATCATTTTCTCTTCTATTGAAAGTGGTGGTGGCAATGCTGGGATTGCTTATCAGAGCAAGTAAGCAGAGAGAGTCAGAGTAGGATGGAATTTCTACAATTGACTCCAGGGACATGTTCCCTATAACTTAAGGACCTCCTGTTAGGCCTCACGTCTTAAAGGCACCCCCCCCCCCCCCGTATCTCCAAATACTGCTACCTTGAGAAACAAGTCTTCACATGTAGACCTTTAGGGTCACTTAGGTTTACACTACAGCAGTAAAATAATGATGTTTTCTGCTGATATTTTTGAGCCCAAAAGTCAAGTATACCATACTGCTATAATAAAAGCAAAAAAGAGTAAAATTGTTTTAAAATTTGTTCCTCTTATACAACTATGTCAAAAGCATTCTATCTGGAAGGATGGAAGAAGTCATAAATGGATGTAACTCTGACTGAAAATTCTGTTCAAATACTGATATCTGCTGTGCAATAAAATATTACCAAAATCTATTCCAATAAAATCTTGCATTTTCCTAGAGAAAGGAGTGAAGGGAAAACACAGAAGCTGAAACACACCTCTCTATCGACATCTTGTTTCATACACATGGTCATAAGTGACTTGAGTATTAATGGAAATAGAGAAGTTAAAAGTGTGTTTCTCCTAGACCACTGGAATAAAATCTGGGGGTCATGTGTGGTATGCAAAATATTAACTGGTAGCATTAAAACTTATGGAAACCCAACTGTCCTTAATGTGAGAACAACTCTAGTTACTGGAATATATCCCAATTATTTCAACGCCTGCTCTCGGGAAGAATACTTGATAGATAATCTTGGTCACAGAAGCTGGTCCAGGAGAATGCTTTCCTGACCCCGCAACACTTGTATGAATTTACTGTTCACCCTATTTCACCATAGAAAAAGGTTACAGCCTCTTTCTGGCACTTGTAATCTCTTGAAAGGTATAGGAGAATCATAATTGCATATATAGATAACATGGCCACTTTAAGTTTCTATACAGAATCACATCCGAGACATTTACAGTCTCCCTCCGAGTGATTCAAGAGATACATTTAACAATAAATGTCAACTCCTGTTACTTCGATTGCCATGCACAGATCATGTGGTGAGAAGTAAAAAGGCAACACTTTTCTGGAACAAAGTGAATTCTGCGCCCACACAGAAAGTTTCTAAATCAAGAGAAAAAATATCTAGGAATTTCACTTAGCTTTGTTTTATGCTTTGGGCCTTGTACCTTAAAATATGAAGTGAACAAGGCTATCTGAATTCCTGGAGGTCAACAGAATTAAATCAACTGAGTTTTCATCTTCCAGGAGCAATAGTTCTCTGGAGCCTACATCATACGCATTAGTCCAAGTTTTCTGTGACTCAGGCACCGAGGTGAGACTAAGCACACAAAAAAGAGGAAATGTCTGTATGAACATACATGGAGAGAGCCAGGAGACTGAGGGTACCATCGGAACGCAATGTAAGTTTGAGACATTCAAAGGAAGGTGAAAACAGGTTGAGTAGAAGTAACCTCGACTTCCATGAAGCCCTAAGATACTTCAGTGAGGTCATCAGGAGCCATCAAGAAAAATCAGAAGAACTTGTTAACTTCTATTGCTGGGAGTTACCTGTGAGAGCTGAAGCCTTAGCACATGCTCAGAACCCAGCACGTGGGGCCGTTGGTCAACTGTGTTCTCTGAGTTTTTATACAGCGGCTGCTACATCAAAGAGTTGGAATAGCACCGATATAGAATATTAAAGAGATTTCCTAACGTAAGAGCTAGATAGAAAAATGAATAGGAAGGATAAGATAGGGAAGGAAGGCAAGATAAGAGGGGAACTCCAAGGAAAAGTCAAACCCTGTCCCCCACCTACCCAAGTCATTAAAGGAAGCAGGCAAGATTAAGTCAAAACTCTCCCTGGCAGCCTGCATATCTCACATAAGCAAGGCGTAGCATTGGCAAAACTTAAGAAAGTAACAAGAGGACAGAGCAGGACAAAGGAGCTCTCTGCTCAATAAAAAGCCAGACCTTGAAAGTAGTCAGCAGCTACCCCTCCAGAGCCTCTCTCAGCTACCAGGGAGCCTTGTATTTGCTTCTGCATCTTAATAAATTTTAATTTTAATTTGCTCTTCATTAGACTCTGTCTGCTTTGTAATCAGCTGGTACAAGAGTCCTGGACCCAGGATCTTGAGTGGGCAGTTATTGCCCACCCAGATGGAGGTTGCAATACTAAGTATATAACGAATGTTAATTCTCTCTTCCTCAACATGGAATTAAAAACTACAAAGAGCCAATTAGTGATGATTAAGAAAAGAACTGTGCCTTAACTTCTGGTCTAGAAGTTCTGTGCTTCTTGTAAGAGACAACTTACCTCAAAACACTTGAAGGAGCGAGGTCCTTTAACTCTAATCACCAACAATGAGCTTTGGAGCGAGATTCTTGAGTGAGGAATGTCCAAATCCTCCAACAGAGCAAATGCATTTTTTTTCTAGATAGTTTCTCTGGGAAAATAATAAACTTAGGAGTTAAAAAAAAGGTACCACCTTATTTCTGAAGACCAGAAGAATTTGTGGGGTTCTGGCTATTTGGATGTCCTAGTAATGTACTCCAACCTATGAGGAGAGTGGGAAAGGCCACCAAAGCACAAGAAGAGGCATTCCTAAGACTCCTGGAGGGTTGTTTCACATTGAGGTCCCTCAGTTCAACACAGAAAGGTGTGAAGGAAGTTATCTGCACATTCCACACACAGAGGTAGTTCTACAAGACCTTTGGCAAAACGGTGGAGCAGGGAGCAGAAATTGTTACACTATCATTAAGTGTATTTTAGGAGGTTGGAAAGACAGAGAGGGAGAGGAGAGAGGAGAAAGACAAAATACACTTCAATGGTTCTTTTCACTTCAGAGTACAGGTTCTAAGAAGAAAGAGAGTAGCCAAGGCCATTTAAGAAAGGCATCAGTGCACCTCTGGAGACCAGTTTCCAGCCCACAGGAGACCTGGTGAAACTGAGAAACTGAAGGACTGACGGGAGGGCCCGAGCCAGGGTTTGTTTCGATCTCCCTGGACCCTTCTTCAGCTGGCTGGGAGGAAGAACTAACAGCAAGGGGAAGACATTGCAGTCCTTAGAGAACCAACCGGATTTCCTTGATCTTCCTCCTCAAAGGTCTGGGACTCCACATAAACCATTTGGCTGAAATCTCCTGGACTGATTCCACTCGGGGCCCAAAAAGTTCTACCTTGCTGGAGCCTGGGGGAAATCTAAATAGAGTAAACAAAACAGAGACTCAGCACTTGCCTCTGATGACAGAAAAAAACAAGGAAGGCAAAGCTGTCCCTGCTCACAGGGGCCAGGAAGGATGGAGAAGGCTAATGCATCACCTGCCTCTACTGAAGGGTTTACAAAAATCCGGTGATATTTTTTAATCATCTTGCATTTTAGACCTTTAAAGTACAAATATGGATTTCAAACATATCAAGGGAACAAATTAACTTAGAAAAATGGTAATGCTTTCCACGGTTGCACCTGCCATGAAATTGCTCCAAGTTTGCATTTTCCCCCAGTCTCCCGTGTGTCATTAGGCCAGATTGATCGCCCTCCTCCCCCGAACAGCTCCCCCATTAGAGGGTTATTGTATGGAAATTAATGGAAGGTTGGGAACATTTTTTTTGCAGCTGCAGTAGTTGGAGTCAGTTTTGATTAAGCGATAGAAGCCGGCAGACAGGGGAGATCTCTTTGCTCTAGCTGCCCACTTCATTATCAAGCTTAGCACTCGCGGCTTCGCGCCGTGTGGAACCTCTGTCGCTTCGTGGATGGCGCTGTTTACGCCGACTCGTCTCTCTGCTGTTTTTAATGCTTCCCAATTTGATTTCCCTGTTAGTGCTCTAATTTGATGTGAAACACAAAACCAGTTTGCTCCTTCCTCTCTTTCGATCTCTCCGCCCGTGTTCCCCTCCCCACACTCCTGGTCCACGGCTGCCCGTTGGTGACGCAAGAACCCGGTGGCAATAGTCCTTCCTGTCCACCCCTCTACCCTCCTCATACCCTCAGAGAAACTACTGAAGAGGCCTAAGCTGGCAATCAGAGCCACAACAGCCCCGGGGGATTTCAAGGTGCAAATTAAGCCTTGGACCGGCTGTTCTGAAGGCTGACGAGTGAGGAATGACAGGTTTCCTCTTCTCTGGCTCTGTCAGGAGCTTGCAAACTTCCCAGAAAAACTGGGGCTCTGGCAGATTAGGAGTCGATCTGCTTGTCATGCAGGGCCAACGTCAGGCTGCGGCCACTAAGGGCAACAAGCCCTGATGGAACAGAAAAGTGAAGGCTGGCGCAGGGGCAAATTGCCCGCAGAGGGCTGGAGGAGCAGGTAGCAGAGCCGTGGGGACCGTGCGGCCTTCTGTGGGCCTTTATCCTGGTGAATTTTAGATCTCTGTTTCTGTGCACCATTTCTTTCTCCGTATTTCCAATCTTTCATTCATTATGTCTTCCAGTATGTATTTATGGATCGCCTCTGCCAGGGGTTCTATTAGATGCTCAAGCTCAAAAAAAAATAAATAAATAAAAATAAAAATAATGCGTGGTAGATTCCCAGTTTGATGGCAACAGCAAATATGTAAACAAACAATCACAACGTAATTTGTGCAGCACAGATAAGTGTTCTAGAAGAAACGCATTACAAATGCTTTGGTGAACAACACAGGAATAAAACAAATCTGCCTGAATCCCAGGGGAGGAGGGAGGTACCGACGAGACTAGTTGAGAGAGGGAGACATTGAAACTGGTTCTTGGGCACCCGGCTGCCCCAGAAGGGTGCTGGATAGAGGATTCTGGAGACAGGGACCCAGATGAGCGAAGTAGGAGAAGGAAAATTACACTCACAGATACGCAAATGGTGTTCAGTGGCTCAAATAGAACGTTCAATGCACGCAGCGATCAGAGACACGGCTGGATTACGAATGAGACGATCACATGCTGGAGAGCTGGGACCATATCTGTGATGGACACCGGGAGCCCTGGAGGTTTTTAAGCAAGGGCATTCATTACTATGCTGTTCTAGAAAGTGCACACTGACAGCTGCGAGGAGGAGGCCCTGAAACAGGGACGTGTCCAAGGATGAGGGCAGTCAGGAATGTTGCCGCTGTCCAGGGGACAGCCCCCCAAGCACCCAGCCCAAGCCTGCGTGGGGGCTTTCACCTGTCAGTAAACCGTCCCAATATCTACTCAGAGCTCATATATCAAGGATGTGTTTTAAAAAGTTAACTTAAAAAAAAATGCCATCTGGGAGTTTAATAAGTTCCCTGACACATTGAGTAACATTTTCTGCCTCCAGCAAGTGAGGACAGGGTCAACCTAAAATAGATGTTTGCCAGTGGTCATGATTGGACTTCTGGTCCTGGACTTGATTGATGCTTTCAGGACAGCCTCTGAGTGGGCTGTGCAGCCCACACCGTTGACCTCATGAATCTCCTCTTTAATCCAGGGAGAAAATTAGCTCCTGCCTTTGAAGAGTGACGTCTGCCCTGGGGCTGCAGAGTTTCTCTGCTGAACAAGAGCAGGCCTGACCCTCCTTCCCATAACTGCGTTTCAGAGTGGCAGCTGTTTGGGGGCCGACTTGCTCCTTGTGTTCCCCAACTCTGCTCACCCCCTGCCAGTTGCCCACCCACGTTCCCTCCCTTATCATCATGCCCATGCCCAAGGCTCCCACCTCTCACATTCTCCATACGTGGGATAAACAGCTGCTGTTGAGAGCACCTGCTGTTATCGGAGAAAAGCAATAGCCAATTGACCGTTACTATCTCAAATTTCTCCTGCTTAAATCAGCCTGGGGATTAATGTTGGACAGCTCCAAAATGATATACTAGGAGCCAATTTTTCTTTTCCCTGGTGGACAGCCACCTTCCACCGTGGGCAGTAATCCTCAAACTCATTTGGGAATCCAGCTCATCTTGGTCCCTTTAATAGCCTTAAAGAGACAAGCCAATCCCCCAGGGCCAGCAATTTATGATCCAGATAGCATCCTCCAGGAAGGAAAAAAGGAGGTTCCACATAAAGGCCCCCTCCTGCTGATCCCTGGCTGAAAATCCTGCTTCTCATTTCTTTTCTTTTTTTACCTTTTTTCTTCTTCTTTCCATCTACATTACATACAAACAAGGAAATAGTGAAGACCTTGTAAATGCCTATAGTCCCCGGCATTGTTGCAGGAGGGGAGTTGTGATTATTCTAGCTCCTAAAGTGCTTGAGGTGCTTACACTGTTTTTAATTGCTGTAAAAGTGAATTGTCCTCTCCTGATTTCAAAGGATAGGGTGATGCCAGGTCATGACACTTCAGAACCGGATAAGCCAGCCCTCCTGTGAAACGCACATTATGGGTTCAGTGAATTGTGTGCCACGCTTAAAGAAGCCCATCCTCATTTCGGCTTCGAATCCTTGACTTATAACATATTCCAGCTTAGTGAAGGCACCACATATTCAGGGTAGCCTTATGTTAGGATTTCAAGATAATCTCCAACACGATTTAACCCAGGATGCATTACAACGACCTTTGCTTTTTTTTTTTTTTTTTACCCCTCACAGCCCCTGTGAAGAGTGATGCATGGAAAGAACTTGTGTGTTTGAGGAGACTTGCA
Source organism: Ctenodactylus gundi (assembly GCA_004027205.1). Lineage (NCBI taxonomy): Eukaryota > Metazoa > Chordata > Mammalia > Rodentia > Ctenodactylidae > Ctenodactylus > Ctenodactylus gundi. The sequence continues at coordinate 539,497 of PVKB01000161.1, read as the reverse complement.
ATGATTGGCCAAAATGGATGACGTTTACCTTAGCAAAAAAAGACAAATTACTTGAAAATCACATGGTTTCACTGATCACAGAGACACACATGCACCTGGAGACAAGACGACAAGGAACAACAGTCACAAAAGAAGATTCTACATCAGAAAGCTCTAAGATAGGAAGGTGCTGGCCAGCAAGTGGGCAGTGTTCTGAAACCATTCTTCTAACACAGAGAGATTCTGAAGAACTAGTAAGACTCAAGTGTCCCTGACTTGCCACCCACCCTCACATTCTTCCAGACTCAAGCAGACACTGAATCACTAAATACTGCAAAGCCCCATCTAAGCAACAGAACCCCTTCCAGATCCTCAAAGTCTAACTTTGGAGGTAGAGGGAAGGGCATAGCTCACTTGCATATCTGGAAGGGAGGAGCTATAAACTCTTGGAAATACAACCATTCATATACAGAATTTTTGACTATAATTTCCAGAGGCTCATGAGATCCCTGAAACTTCATGACATTTACATATAAACAAAGTACAAGCTGCAGCAATAGTGCCTATCAGAGCAATACATTTGTGCAAGAGCATTTAACAAAGTTACAGAGAATGTCTACAAGGGGTCAATTTTTAAACCAGATGTGGGAACATATGAAGAAAAATAAAAGCATCCTCCACTCCTCCAGAAAGTCATTGTAAGATACAGTAATTCAACGAGGGGCCATGGCTAACCTGAAACAGAAATTGCTTGCAGGAGGCAGGTGACTCAGTTTCCTCAGTGCTCTTCCACTGAATGATTCATGTAGGAACAGAATCCCTCCTGTAGAAAAAGGTTACAGCTAGGGGTATGAAGTGGATGGAAGTATCGATTAGCAACTCAGAGAAGTGGGTAGAGCTCTAGTGTCAGTGAACACTGCCAAGCCAATATGGAACAATGATGTTCTGCCACGTAAGGAAATGTCACTGCTGAGAAAATGGGATGTAGTCACTAACAAGAGTGATGAGATGGTGGATGGAGGTGGTTGGCGGCAGCAGCATGGGCAGGTTGCATTGCTCATGACTAGTGAGCAGGGGGGTGTCAGCTGGGGAAGGCACCGACCATAACAGCTGTCCCGATACTCTTGAAGCTGTGGCTGAGACGAAAGGTAGTGGCATGAATAATTGTGCATAAAGACCTACTTACGAGCACAGAATCCTATTGCAACCAGAGGATTTTGAAGAGAGATTGTCAAATTTCAGGAATTTTCCAAACAAAGGCCCTTGAGCTGAGTGCACTGACCTCTCATTCTCTTCTTTGCCAAACAGATTGATGAGTCCTGTAGGCGTTTCTATCACACACACACACACACACACACACATGCACGCACGCACACACAAACATACACACACCTTCATAACTAACTCTCAAAATTTTTAACATCCCATATGATATGGGCCTCAACCAATAACAGCAAAGACTATCATTGCATTAGAACAAGGTTATGGAAACCCCCTTCTGTGCCAGTGCTAAATCTTACTAATAAGACCAAACAAGACCCAAAGATGGGGTCAGTGCAGCAGGTTAGATGAGGAGAGCAGCTTCCCTAGAGATTCAGAATAATAGTTAGTTACTAACCAACATGGAGTCTTCGGATTTTTAAAAATCTGTGTATCCACATAACAACATCATTTGAATATCAACCCAGACTAAGTCAGGCAAAAAGCGAAAGCCCTGCCCGAGTGTCACTTGAGAAGCACAGTCTGTACGTGCCACAGAATCCCTTTAAGAAGAGACCTCTCTGTTGGCTAAAGAGAACATGGAGGAAGGGGATAGATACACTTTCTAAAACTCAGGATCCTGGGTTCTAGATCTCACTCAGCCTTATCACCTGCCTTGTGATTTTAGACATCTCTATCCAAATGTGGAGAGGTACACAGAGGAGAAAGACCAGGACAAGGCAGACCTGGGTCAGGTCATGGAGGCTGTGAGTGCCAACCGAGGAAGAGTGGAGCCATGCTGAGGAGGAGCGCAATATCATCCAGGGTGGGTAAGATAACAATGACAGAGAGAAAGAAGGCTTCAAGTTCCTCAGTAATATATTTCCTGAGCAGGTGTTTGGCTAGAGATCTGAAAATCTGACTGTTGTTATTGTCATGTGGCCAAAAAGAAAATGTCAACAGCAACATTTAATAAGCTTTGGTAGGAATAATATATCTGTGCTGAGAAAGAAATAGCAGTGGTCGGAGGCCTGTACAAGTGACTGTCATTCGCCATTATGCAGACAAGGAACATAAGGATAGAGAAATAAGAAGGCCTTATAAGAATACAAATTTAAGAGATGGTAATCAGGGTTCTTATAAGCCTGGAAAATGAACAGGAAGCACTGGGAGAAAAGAACGGCCAGATTCCCACAAAGCCACCGCAGCCACAGGTCACAAAACTGCTGGGCAGATGATAACCACTCATTTAAGTATTGGATCCAAGCAGAGAGTGGCAGAGCATACTTAATGTCCTAAAACTCGTCTCCTCTGTGTAAATAGCAGTGCTCGAGCAGCGCGAATGACGAGGGAGTGGAGGCAAGCCCGGTGTGTTCGTGTGCCCATGGACTTTGCCACAGGTGGCGCTCTGATGTAAATGACCCCTTCAAAAGCCTCTTCTTCCCCAAAGCCTTCTAAAGATGATGTGGCACCCGGGGACATCTCCCTTCTCTGAATAGTCACAGCCCTCAAAGGCTAAAGTCTGCATCCAACGCTTACCAGAATCCTCTTGTATTTTGTCCTATGTGCTAACTTACTTCCTCTTCTAAATTCTAAATTCCATAATGACTTCAGCCATAACTTGAATGTCTTCTTGCTGATACCTTGGCTCTTGTTTTTAAACACGCAGTGCTCTGTTTCTTGCTAGACACATAAATAGGAGGTATTTAATAAATAATTACAGAAATTCAATTAAAGAAAGCAACTCATTCAACGAGTATTCTTGAATTTTATCTATGATCCAGATGCAGATCTGAAACAAGGGAGAAGCTGGCTTAAATACGTGCGTGCTTCTGGGAAGAGCAGGGTGCCGAGAAAGCCTATGGAACATCACCACCCAGATTTTCCTGAAGAGAGAAGTATCAGAAGCAGCAGCTCCTCTTCCTTCCTTCCTTTCCTACTTCTTCCTTCCTCCTTTTCTTTCTGTGGTGCTTAAGATCAAATCCAGGCCCTCACACATGCTAGGCAAGTGCTCCCCTACTGGGCTATACCCGCAGCTATGAAATCTGCAGCCTTTTCAGTTGCATCACAAGATGTGTTCCCAGATGGCGGAGGTACCAGAAGTCATCACACCACCAAGAGAGGCTTTCAGAAGCACCTTAGTACACACCCTATTAGCTCCAGGCCAGCTCTGCATCATATCTGTCTCCACCAGCCTGGCCAGAGAGATTCAAGAAAATATTGCAACTGTAATATAAGAGGAGGGCGTATTTTAAAAAGAAATAATAATAAAGCGAGTGGAAATGGAATGATTGGATATTTTTCAAACTGTAAAAAATCAAAATAATTAAAAAGAGATGGGAAAAGATAAGAGACATAACCATTCAATCCAAGAAATCCAGCATGGACTAAGAAGAATTATAAAAATTCATCACAACTAAACAAACGAGAGGCTATTATTAAATGAATGATAGAAGAAATTTTCCAGATTTTACCAGATTGTATTAAAATATAAGTCCCAAAATCTCCTAAGCAGTTTAAATGAAAAGAGAAGACTCCACCTCGATGAAAAAATTTCTAGTACTTAGCCTAAAGGTAAGATAAAAGTCTCCCCAAAAGGGTGGAGGTGGGAAAGAAATTAAATATAAGATAAGACAAAACTCAGAATGCATCATGCTGCACATCGGCAACGCTGAACGCTACAAGGCGTTGAGCACGATCATCTGTCATTTTACCTCACACCACACCAGTGTGATGGCTCCTGGGGGACATGTCTTCCCAGTCCTGATGCTTCCTTCCACGTGGGGGGAATGCCTCATCTGTAGCGCCCTGATCTCTCCCCAACCCCACTCTGGAACAAGGAGTCACTTAGCGTGATTTGTGAGTTTGGAAAATGATTTGAACATGTGCTATCCAGCTCCTTCTTCTACTACCCTTTTCTTGGGAACAGCTTCCCACAGGAAACATACTTGCACTCTGCCCCTGCAGACATGAATCAGCCCGATCTTGTCTCTCATCGACGTCTGCTTCCTTCTGTGGTTCAGCATTTGGAAAGCCACTTGCTTCCACACACGCTGTATTTCATCTTACAGAAAGCACCATCAATAAAAAGCGGTGTCATTATTTTATGCACCACAAAGAAAGAAAAACACTGACAATTAAGCAATGCGGTCCGGTCTAACACTTTGAATTTTTAATGCTTACTGAATAAGATTGTTTCTTTCAGAAAGACATGTGTTTGACATATCTCTTGTACATACATAAAAAGGAATATAAATTGGCTAATATATTTCTAAAATTTACATTCAAATTCTGGCTGTTTTGAATTACATTTTGACTCAGAGAAATACATCTCCATGATTTATAACAAAGCACTTTCCTCTTTGCCATCGAGAGATAGCCTTGAACTTTTATTGCTCTGAATTTTTCTCCCAAGGCATGCCTTCTGCTAGCACTTACCTTTTAGGGGGGGTGTCAAAGAAAGGTTTTTAGACAACAGTTAGGACTTATATTCCTTTTCTAAATGGCCCTTAATAATTTATTGACAGAAACATCAAGAGATGCAGAGGCCTGGACGACGAGCCACCAAAAATCACCTAACTTCATGTGTGTGCAGGCATTAACAATGATGTCATGAGTACCACCTGACCAGCAGCAATTCCAAGTTGTCATTAATTGCGAAATACATCCTCAGTTCTCAGACAGTAAATGGGAACAGAAAGAACATCTGAGAATCAATGGAATGCAGTAGCTATTCTCTTTAGTGCCTGCTTAACCATTCATACAAGGAATGTTCAGTTTCTCATTTGCTTTACGATGTTCTTGTGTTCTCAATTTGTTCACAACGTGAATGGGAAAGTCATCATTCCTGGGATCCCTTCAAATTTCAGCAGTAAGTACTATTACTATACCTGTTTTGCAAGTTAAAAGATGTGTTTGAACAAAATTAAATAACTTGCCCAAAGACACACAACGCAGGGCAGAAATGGGCTAAGTCTTCACCCGCTCTACGCTCGGGCTTACCCCTGAGCACACTGGCCTTTGTAAACCACCTGATCAGAAAAATCTTAAAAGATCAGTTGGTAAGAATTAATCTATGGGAAGGCCCAAAGTTGTACATGACCTTTACCGGGACTAAGGCTGTCCTTGCAGCCGGAGCGCAGAAGGGAAGGATCAGCAGGTATGTAAAAGGAGGCCAAAAGGGAGCATTGCCCTTTGCAAGAATGACTGGGAATTTTGCATCTTACTCCTCCTCCACCGCTACCCGCGGCTAGATACGGCTTCCTTCCCTGCTCCTGTCCTCTAGGCAAACCAGCTCTCACATCAGATTTTAGGGTAACTTCTATTCCTTCATTCTTTGACCCTGTTGCATTTTACTAAAATTATCGATTTAACCATTTCCACCACTAACCATAAGTAACCTCTGTGAGCAGAATACTGAGTCTGTCTAGGCATCACTGTATTCCCAGAACTGAACATGGAGCTGGCACAGAGCAAGTGCCCCAAACTGGTTAGCAGGTAAACACAGAGGTCAGAGAGATGGCAGGCACAGGGTAAGCGGGGACATATGTTTTACATAAACACAAAAGGAGCCACTGCAGCAATTTAAGGACTGGTTTGATGTAGCCAGAGTTGTAGCTTAGATAGACATCACTGGAAACAAAATCAAGAATGGATTGGAAGGAAGAGAGTGAAGACGGGAAGACAGTTAGAAGGCTGCTAGAGAAGCCTGGACACGAGGTCTGGCACAAAGCCCCTGGTTCTGGTGAGATGCCACCAGCACTTAACTAACACGAACTGGAATTGAAGACAGATCTAAATAAGGAGCAGAGGCCTGGGAAACACAAACATTTTACAGTTGAATGAGGAAGAAGAGTCAATAAAAAAAAGCCAAAAAAAAAAAAAAACTACCAGAGAAATACAAGGAATAGGAGAGCATGTGGCAGAGATATAATGGAGAACAGAAATGAATGTTTGGAAGGAGAAGGGGAGGATATGATGAACAAGTTCAAAGTCAACCAAGAGCAGGGGCAGAGCTCTGTGGGTGTGGAGATAAAGAGTCATTGTGGTCACAAAAAAAGAAATTTGCCTGCAGTGGACATGGACCACAAGCTGTGGGCTGAGGGCACATGAGATATGTGAAAAATTAGGTTTTTCAGGAGCTTTAATGCAAAGAGAAAGGAGTGACCAGGTGTTGAGGAACAGAATGGTTGTCGTTGATTTGTCATTTCATACAACTGCATGCATAAACTAGGAAGAAGTGTAACATGGGGATGGAGATACATCTGACTTAGTGAGGTCACCAGGACCTGGGGAGGTTTGGGTGAAGTAGCTGGACACTGTAAGCCTGAACGACAAGGCACAGTAGGGACCTCATATTGTCCTTGTGAGAATAAAGGCAGAGAGAATGTGCTCAGAGGAGATCAGAATGGACAGAAAGACAGAAGGAGAAAGGAAGAGAGGACAAAGAGAGGGTAAACTACTCTTTCTCCTGCAGGCAAGTGCAGATGAAGAGGAGGCAAAAGGACTGCACCTATCTTCCTCATACTGCTTCCTTCTAGGAAGTACAAAGAGATGCCCCTACCCCAGAAATGGGAAGTAGAGTGTATGAACTCTTCCACCTGGCCCATCGCGCAGGGCCCAGAACCTCACCCCAGTCGAGGCCACTGGAGGGGAAATCCAGTGCATTACTGTCCGAGACCTGCCAGCACTGTGCTGAGTGGGACGACAGCCGTGATCCATGCACTCAAACAGGCTCAACAAAGGGAACACCTCAATCTGATGGGAGAGCTTGAGAGCAATCCCAGCGAGTCTGATCCAGATCCAAAACTCAGTACTGAGAAGCCATCCCCAGATTTTGCATAAAGCCAGGTCACTGAATGACTTTTCTTCCCAAATACACACATTTGTGACTTCCGAACACAGTTTTGCAAACCATTTGGTTTCACTTGGAACCAACTGCTGTCAGGAGACACATCGTCCAGGTGCAGAGTCCCCTTGTTTCACCCTTGGCAGTCCTTCCTGACATTCTCTGGCACAGATCTGAACCCCTGCGCCGTGAACCTTTCCCCTCTAACCTGTTACTGGGCTAATGGAGCCCTTTTCAGCAGCAAATCATCCCTGAGCCTGTAGAGTTCTCTTCATCTCAGGATTTGCTCCATGGGTATAGCGGGCTGCGCTGAGCGCCCCCTCTGTTCACAAAGTCACCGATCATGCTGGGGAGAGATGGGTCTCTGTGAACAAGAACAGGCTTATTGATTTAGAAAGGCAGCAAAATAGGCTTATTTTATTTTATCATCCTTTGAGTATAGGGTGGCCAAGGTTTGTGTCTTTCTGTACAGCCTCCCTAGCTAAATACTCAATGGCTTAATAATGTATCATAGAGGTTACATTTGGTCAAAATCAAAGGCCATTTATTGGAGGAAGTCAAGTTCAAAGCCTTCCCTTCTTACGACCTCTTTCTACCAGTGATGAATGAAGTCCATGCTTCTGTTGCAGAACACGAACTCAATTAAAACAGTTCCTACACATTACTGCCAGAATTGCTTCTGAATGTCCCTATCCTACAGCCACATCATATTATAATATTAATGTGAAACCTGCTCACTTTATTGCTTCAGTCCCTTCACAGATCGTTGATTAACCAGATGCCAAGCATCCATCCCTCTATTGTGTGTGTTTTATCACGAAGGATGCGGTATCAATCCCATCCGAAGTTCCTCGCTGAGGTTTTTTCTATCAATTGTTTCCTTATGGTTCGTAACATATGGACAGTTTATTTTCTCATCAATCCTCAATGGGCCATTCCTGTCCTTGATAATAATAACAGCATTAATGAATGTGTTCCCATTTCGGGGTATACCATTATCTTGAGCTAATTTAATTAGGCAGACCCCTAGCACTGTGACTCTGTTCCCTGTCCTTTGTCATGCTTTCCCACACCCCCAAAACAATGTGCTCCTGAGCTGACGAGCCCATTTTTCTCCTCTGAAAAGCAGGAAGAAGTGGGGGGCAGGCCACAAATAAAAGTTTAGGCAGACTGGGACTGGTTCACGGCAACAGGATTATAAGAGGAGAGAGAAAAGGACAATGGAAAGAAATACATTCTTTTTTGCCATGAGTCTCGTGGTCTAATAAAATGAACATCAATGGAAATTGATCCAACTCACCACCCTGCCGCCTACCAACAATTTGATCTTGGGAAATTTCTGTTCTTTGAGTCTTGATGTCCTCATCTGTAAAGCACATGCACCCTATATAGCTCTTTAAAGGAATTTGTAAAATAATGTAAAAGCCTTAGCACAGGGTCAATACTCGACTGATGTAAGCCCTCTCAGCTTCGTCCTGCTCTCAATGTGGGCTTCAGATCAGGGTGAGGGCAGAATTATGACAACGTGTTTTGCAGGTGAGTGCTGCCATATGCAAAGTGTGTTTCTAAACAAAGAGCGTAAATTAGCTTGGCGAAATGGGTTGTACTTGAAATGTAGAGGAGGGCTGGGGAGTGCTGTTTAATGTCCTCTTGTGCTGCATTCTCCTTTCGAGGCAAAATCATCTGGTTGCTCATAACCAATGTGCATAATGGAATAGTCTGCCATATGAAAGGATTTCTAGAGTTGAGTTACAGACCTGCTTTTCTGTGTGGTCATTGAAATATAGTCAATCCTTACAGGTTCTGCCTCCAGATGGAACCAATCACAGATTGAAAATATTGGATGAAAAATTCTACTTGTACTGAACATAGACAGATTTGTTCTCTTGTGATTAGTCCCTGAACAATACAAGATAGCAACCATTTCTACAATATTTACATTGCACTTCATATTGCCTGTAATTAAGAAATAATTTAAAAACAGAATGTGTGTAGATTATATGTACATACCATGTCATTTTAGAATAGACTTATGTATCTATAGATTTTGATACCCATTGGGTAAGAGGGTCATGGCACAAATTTCCCACAGATCTCAAATGACAATCAAACTAACAGTAAGACTGACTATCACCTACTGTGTGCTCACTGTGTAGATAACATCCTGGTACTTCACATGCATTCCTCACATGCTCTGTGAAGTAGATACCATCTTATCTCCACTTTACAGATGAGGAACTGAGCCACAGAAAAGTTACACGACATGTTCAAGGTCACACAATGGGTAAGCAACACAGGCAATTTAGCTCTCCCTGAGTCACCTCAGAGAAGAGGCTCCCTATAAGCTGACCCAAGTAGAAATCTTGAAAAGCCTCCCTTTCCAAACTGAGACTTCTAAAGAACCCACATGGTATTCTGCACTCTTGTTAAGAGCTCTGTTGCACTGCCAGCTTAAGGTTCTTAAGGATCTAATTATAATCTTATAAGTCTTCTTAAAACTGCATTTGGCCCTGGGGACCACAGCTTATCTATAAGAGAAGTAGGTGAGTAGCATTTTAGAGTTCATCTTAAAATTGTTCAGTTGCTTGGGATCTTCCTACAGACCAAATGTCTCTTTCTTTAGCCTTACATGGATTTGTGCTGGTGTTGTCTACGGGTATGCACAAGACGTTGAAATGTGCAGAGTAGAGTGGAAGCCTTGAAGGATCTGGGATGGTACAGAGAGGAAAGGGTATAAATGGATCTCATCAATTTAAACTGATTGAAGAAAGAAGACAAGAATCTAATGGGTTGAACCAAAAGATGTTTAGGCTGTAAAATCTAAGGAGGCTTATATATTCACAGCTGTGGAAACGCCAGCCCAGATTTTCACATACTTAGTGCTTCACTATCCTGGAAAACTTGGTAGGACTATATTAGCAACTCAACACATTTAATCCCATCTGAAAACAGACAGAATTCAGCTGCAAACTCAGTCCATATTATCAGGCTCATTCTTTAAAATTTGTCTTCTCAGATACTTCCTTGCGTAGCCTCACATTTAACTCCGAAAGAATTTAAGAGATGATTCTTAACTTTATACAGTCAGTTATGTTAAGATCCATCCAAACCACATAAGTGTCTCATTACTTCTGTTATAAAGAGTGATTCAATCCAACTCTCTACTTCCCAGGACATGACTCCCTCTCCCCCCCCACCCCGCTTTTTTTTTTCAAAGAAGACAGCAATAGGAATACAACCCAAGGCATAAGCCCAGTGGGTTGCAAAGATTTATCAGGTGATACAGCAATATCAACACGCAGAGAACCCAGCCTTGGTAATGGGGAGTCATTGTGCTCCGAAGAGAATAGAGAATCCAATCCTCAATAAACTTTCCACTCCCTGGTCTACAAAATAAATAAATAAATAAAAGTCATTTCCACCCGAGCAAATAAACAACATGTGGGAGATCAGATACTAGGAGTAATCTTAAGACCTGAGGTATCCTCAAACTGTCTGCTAATTTGGGCCCAAGGGAAAGACCTCCTCCAAGGCTTGATCCCTTGTATCCCACAAATCTATCTGGATCTATTCCTGAGAAAAGACCAATGGCAAAGGCAGGATATAAGCATGTATTTGGAATAGCAAATCGCAAACTTAATTCTTTCTCCCAAACCTTTTTGCTGCTTCTGTTCTTCTCCTTTTGATTATTAAAAGAACTGCAGTTTTATGCAAAGACGACAGTATTTTTATTTTATTGAAATAACTATAATATTTGGAGCAAGAAGAAATCACCCACACATTACCGAAAATTCCAATGTTTGAGACCTTGCCTCTTCCCAAATGGCTGCTTGCCTCCCCCTCAGAAGAAATCAGAGCCTATTTCTGTGTTAGCCTCACTCAGCCAGGCATCGTTCTCACAAGCAGGAGGCCACTATTTCAGGCAATGGTATTTATTCTTGTTGGGACATTCTCCTGATCATTGGTGGCAGCCTGGTTAGAGCTCCTTCCAGGAAGCAGCCTCAGGACTAGACCATCTACCTTGCTGAATGGCCTGAGATGCTTGGGGTTAAAAGCTCAGCTCTGGAGAATTTGAAATTCATGACACCTGGTCTTTGGTGGCAGAACCAGAGATCAGAAAATGTAATTTTAAAATTTAAAAGAAAAAAGTTTTTCCTCCAGACAAGTTACAGAGGTGCACGTGAAATGCACAAGAGAAGTGGCAGCGAGAAGGCCAAGCAGCTCATTCTGCAGCGGTTGCTGTTCTGGGAATGCTGTCAAAGTATGTTCACTCAGGCCTCACTGCATAGGGAAGATGGTTCAGATATCCTGGTTCTCCAGGTCCACAACTGCCTCAGACACTGTCACTAGAGGTAAGTACTTATCTGGACCATCCTGAAAAGAAATACATGAACAGCCCCTAACAGACTCTGCTTAATATCACACGTTCTCATACCAGGCCCTACACCTGGCACATGATACATCAGATGACTTTCAAAATGCAGACTTGCAAAATAGATTATTGATTTTCTTTGCTTTATTTCTTGTTGACCCCATTCCTAGGGTTATAAAGACAGGATCAACCTCAGATATAGACACATACTCCTTAGTAGGATATCTTGATGCAAAAGCCCTTAGAAGACCCATTAGTTTTTCAGTTGTAAGAAGTCAGCCATAGGAAACAACTAAGAGAGTACTAATCCCACTGAAAGCTTTTCAGGAACAGGAATCAGGAGAAATGCAGGCATTTGTGGCTAGACTAGAATCCAGGATGCTTGTTACAAAGAGCAGTAGCCTAGATCTAGGAATTTTGTGCCAGCTGGTCTCAACTGTCCCAGTGAACTTGATCACTTACAAAGATTCTATTCTCAAATAATTTTACATTCATAGGAAGGTAAGATTTCAATTTATTTTGGGAGGATACCATTTAATCAATAACACTTTTGTGGCACAGGGAGGGCCTAAGCTGAAAAGACCCAAGGAAGCTCTGCTGTGCACAGACTGGTATCCTGGGAGCAACATTAAGGTGTGTCTCACTCAGAAATTATCCAATAGAACAGCAACCCAGTGGCCTGGTTCTCCAGATCTGCCAGTGGCTCTGAAATCATCACCAGAAGTAGGAAGTTGTTTGGACCAGGCTCAAAAGATGTTATCACAACAGCAATGTCAAGAAGGTTGAGTCTTCAAGATAGCTTCCCGGGGTCAAGGCTGATAAAAGGATGAAGACGATAGCAACTGAGATGGTGACTGCAATGATGCTGATAATGACCTTGACAAGTAAAAGCTTCCTGAGGCCGGTCTTCAAAGATACAAGGGATTTGTATAGGTAGTGAGGAGAGGGCTTGTCACATTCCAAGGAGAAGAAATAACACACAAACAAAGGACATGGCATTTGGGATGAGCATATTCATAGGACAAGATTCCAACCAATTAAATAGAGAGGAAATCCAGAAATCACGTTGAATGAGAAGTGTGAGTCTTGGCTGGCAGGTACGGGTTTTTCAAATTAGGGTAAGATGGAAAAGAGCACAAAAGACCAACCCAGTAGAAACAATGTTATAAGAGGACGAAGAAGCAGAGTTGAAGAGGAGAGGTGGAAGAAAGGCAATGAGTCTATGAAGCTCTTGGCATGATTCAGTTTGTAAGTGACAAGAATCTGACTACAATGGTGGTCCTACACATGAGTCCTTCTGAGGGTGTGTACTTAGGCATTCTTTCTGTGCCTGGGTTGTGCATCTTGAAGTAGTATGAGGCTCTCTACAAAGCACTGTGTGGAAATAGCAACATTTTCAGTCAAAGCAATCTCCAATGTCAGCACTACAGCAGTTATCTTCTTCACCCTTTGATTAGCTACGATGCTGTGAAGTTCATTTGAAGACATCCCCTGCCTGCAACAGGGATGTGAGCTGAATCTATTTATTCACCCAACATTAAACTAAACTCAGAAAACAGGCAAGATGGCGACCAGGTAGACCCACCCACTCATTCAGACCACACAGATCCAGCCAAAAAGGTGAGATAGAGTAGAGATCTATTTGAATGCTTCACCTTTGAGTAAAAGTGGAACTCTGGAAGCAGGAATATGACCAGTGGGAAAGCTGGAGTTCCCACTGAGACTTTGGGGCAGGACACTGAAAAATCCATGGCATGGAACTTCCTGTTGACCACACCAGCCGCCCAGCAGTACACAGACCATGGTAGGGAACCAACCAAGGCTCAAGGATAAAATGAAGGATAAAACCTCCTGGTGGTGAAAGTTGAATAAGTGAGAGGAAGAGAGAGCCGAGCAGGCAACCATGAGCAGCATAAACTAAAATAGAGTTGAAATATGTGGAATGTATATCCACAATGCAGACAGCCCAATTCCACCTCCTTCTCCTAGCTGGCCTAAACAGAACCTGCCTTGTTCAGTTCCTTCACCTAGTAGGAGAGGCTGAGCAGTGAGCAGTTAGTATTTGGAATGACCCTGACTCTATAGCCCCTCCCAGACAGACTCAATTCAACTTAAAAGAGTTTACAGGGAGCTGTGGTTAGAAAGTCTGTGGACCACAAGGGGAAACAAACTCTGACCCAGAGGGACAGGCTCAGCAGAAGTCCCCAGAAGATACAGTCCTAATCAACTGAACACGCAAACAGCTTGGCTCCCAAATAGTGCAGCTCCTGTGCATAGTTAAAAGGTCAATGCTCAGCACTAGCTAACCCAAATAGTGCTACCAGCAAGAGAAACAGACAGATTTAAACATAGCCTCTGGGACTCAGCTACAAATGAACAGGGGCCAGCTCTCCCTGGAGGCCAGCTGAAGAGTTCCATCCCAGCTAATTCCCAAGTCCCATTAAAGACCACAGTGACACGAGAAAGCACAGCAACAATACGCTCCACAAAGCCCCTCTGTCACCAAAGGAGACTGATAATGAAACAAAGATTCTCCGTGACAAAAAGTCTTGAAGAAATTTATGATGACCAAATACATTTACAGGTCTGCTGGATAGAGATAAGGAGGATAAACACAGCAAAGACAGCAGAGGCAAGTAGACATTAAACAAAGATAACATCTTAATAAACAGGAACTGGGAATCAGAAAAAAATTAACATCTTATGTTTAGGACACTGTCAAGATTGCATACTTGGAGGACGATTGTAACTCTCAATGTCAACAGTCTCCACTCTCCAATCTAAAAGACATAGATTTGCAGATTGGATTAAACAACATAAGCCAACCACATGTTGCTTCTAAGACACCCACCTTATCCATGAAAAAAAACATAGAGTAAAAGTGAAAGCATGGAATACCATATTCCATTCAGCAGAAGCACAATAACAAGTAGGAGTAGCTATCTTCTTCACTGATGAAGTGAATGGACTTTACACCAAAACTAGCCAAAAGTACCAAGAAAATCATTTTATATTCATAACAGAAACAACTGAACAGGAAGAGCAAACAATGTATGCACCAAACAATGGTGCAGCCAACTTTATGAAATAAAAACTACTGGGCATAAAAGAACAGATAGACCTCAATACAACTCTACTGGAGGACTTTATCACTCCATTTTCATAGGAACACAGGTCAAGTAGATGAAAAAATCAGCAAAGACCTAGCAGAGCTGAACCATACTATACAAAAAAACAGACATGTACAGAGTGTTTCATTCAGCAACAACAGAATACTCATTCTTTTTGACAGCTCACGAAACATTGTCCAAAAGAGAATATAAAGGCCACAAAACATATTTAAATAAAACAAAAAAATTTTAGATAATCTCATGTGTCCTATTAAATCATAGAGGAATGAAGCCAGAAAAATCAACAGCGAATATTACACAAATGGAGACTGAATAGCATACTACTGAACAAACATTGGGTCATAGATGAAATTAGGGAAAAAATTAAAAAGTTCCTAGAGGCAAATGACAACAGAAGCACACAATGCCACAGCCAAGAGGGTAATCCGTTGCTTAAACATACACAAAAAAATTGAGCTATTTCAAATAATCTAATGACACAGCTCAAGATATGAGAAAAGCAAGAACAACCTAACTCCAAAACTATAGAAGGAAAGAAATTATAATGATCAGAACAAAAATTAACAAAATTGAAACTAAAAATACATAAGATCAAGGAAATAAAAAAGCTCGTCCTTCACAAGTACAAACATTCTTCACATTTCTAAATCTCTAGATAAACTCACAAAAAATAGTGAAAAAGGAAACCTATCATCATTAATGAGATTAAAAATGAAAAAGGTGAAATTATAACAGCACCAAAACATAAAAGATTAAGTTACTTTAAAAACTAAGAGCCTAGAAGAGATGGATATGTTTCTGTTTTTTTAAAACAGAGTCTCACTCTGTAGTCCAGACTAGTCCAAAATTCACTATGGAGCCCAAGCTGGCCTTGGATTCATGGTGATTCTCCTGTGTCAGCATCCCGAGTGCAGAGATTACAGGTGTGTGCCACCATGACCAGTTTATGATGGATGTATTTCTAAACACATATCAACCTCCAAAACTGGAGAAAGAAGATTTAAAAAAAAAACTTTTGAAAATGGCCTTATAGCCTTGAGTATACAAAGAAGATCCTTACCAGATAAGAAATCAAGTAATAAAGATGTTTTCAACTTTAAAAAAAAAAAAACCCAGGATGTATTCATGACAGAATTCTACCAGAAATTCGAGACAAACTTAACGTCAACACTCCGCAAGCTCTTTCAAGAAATCAAAATCAAAGGAAAGCTGTCAAATTCATTCCTCAAAATCAGAATAACTTTAATACCAAAACCAGACAAAGACCCAACAAAAAGAAAACTACAGGCAAAATTCTCTAGTGAACACAGATGTAAAAATACCAAATCATAAAAAGCTTCACACATCATGGTCAATGGGGTTTCATCCCAGAGATGCAGGAAGGGCCCAACACATGCATCTAACTGTGATACACCGCATTAACAGGAGCAAAGATCAAAACAATATGATCTCCTCAACGGATGCAGAAAAGGCCTTTGACAAAATTCAGCATCTACTTTTGATGAAGAAAATAGGAATAGAATGACCTTACCTCTAACTGATTTGGCCTTCTACAATAACCCCATTCTAAATGGGGAAAGATTAAAAACATTTACTCTGAAATCTGAAATAAAGCAAGAATGTCCGCTGTCACCTCTCTTGTTCAATAAAATACTCAAAATTTGGATTGGAACAATCATTTTAAGAGAAGAAATAAAAAGAATATGAATCAGAAAGGAAGAAGTTAAGATATTTCTATTTGCAGAAAATAATATCTTCTAATTGAAGGTCAATCTCCATCAGAAGTCTCTTAGGACTAATAAGTACATTCAGCAAAGTAGCAGGTTGTAAAATTAACACTCAATATTAGTATACACCAATAATGAACCTAACAAAAAGGGTATAGATAAATTAATTCTATTCATAACAGTTATAAAAAATTAAATACTTAGAAATCAGCCTTACCAAATAAGTGAAAGACCTCCTCAGAGAAAACTACCAAACCCTGAAGAAAGAGATTGAAGAGGACTTTAGAAAATGGAAAGACATCCTGTGTTCCTGGATAGGCAAAACTAATACTGTCAAAATGGCCGTTCTTCCAAAACTGTTACACAGAACTCAATGCCAATCCAAATACCAACAGCATTCTTCACAGAACTAGAAAAAACAACTCTCTAATTCATATGAAATCAAAAAAGACTCAGAATTTCTACACAATCCTAAGTAACAAGGGCAGAGCTGGAGGAATCACAACTCTAGACTTCAAATTATACTACAAAGCAACAGTGATTAAGTTTGCATGGTAATGGCACAAAAACAGTCAAGAAGATCAATGGAATAGAGTTGAGGATTCAAGCACAGTCATCTGCTTTTTGACAGAGGAGCTAAAACCACTCATAGGAGAAAAGACAGTATCTTCAACAAATGGTATTGGGAAAACTGGCTATTCACACATTGTTTAAAAAATGAAGTTAGACCTGTATCTTTCACCTCCTACTACAATCAAATTAAAATGGATCAAAAAGCTAGATACAGAGACAGAAATACTGAACATGATGGAAGACAAAATAGGTAAAACAGTGGAAGACATAGGGACAGGAAAGGATTTTATGAACACAATGCCAACTGCAGAAGAAATGGGAGCAAGAATCAATAAATAGGACTACATGAAGCTAAAAGGTTTTACACAGCAAAGAAAACAACGAGCCAAGTGAAGACACAGCCCACAGGACAGAAAATTTTTGCCAGCTCAGCAAGAGGACAAATAATGAGAATATATAAAGAACTCAAAAAAGTAAATCCCCCAAAATAAATGATTCTATTTAAAGGGGGAGGAGAGCTGTGGAAAGACACTTTTCAAGAGAAGAAGTACCAAAGACCAGTAAGCACATGGAAAGTGTTCAACATCTTTGGCCACCAGAGAAATGCAAATCTAAACAATGCTGAGATTCCATTTCCCTCCAGTGAGACTGGCTTTTAAAAAGAACTCAAAAAGTACTGAAAGTTAGTGAGGTTGTGGGGGAAAGAAGCAATTCTACACTGTTGTCGGATTTATAAACTGGTACAACCACTATGGAAAGATTCCTTTGAAAGCTGAACAAACAAATTTCATTTGGCCCAGCTACCATTCTCCTGGGCATCTTCCCCAAAGAGCTAAAGCTGGACTGGAAGAATAGCACAGCAGTTAGAGCACTTGTCTAGCAAGTACAAAGCTCTAAGTTTGCTTTCCAGCACCACATAAACTAGGCATGGTGGCACACACCTGTAATCTTAGCACTTGGGAGGCAGAAGCAGGATGATTGCTATGAGTTAGAGGCCAGCCTGGGTTGCATAGTGAGTTCAGAACCAGCCTACACTACAGAGTAATCCCTTGTCTCGAAAGAAAGAAAGAAAGAAAGAAAGAAAGAAAGAAAGAAAGAAAGAAGAGAACTAAGGTCATCATATTCAGATACATGCATACCCATGTTTATAGCAACACAACTCATAATAGCTGATCCCTGGAAACAACCTCCATGCCATCAACAGAGGAATGAATAAAGAAACGGTGGGATATGCACACAATGGAACATTCTGCACCAAAGATATGAAGTGTTTGCAAGAAAATGTGATCACCTTGAGCCAGTGCTCAGTGAGATGAATCAGTCACAAAAGTTTAAGTATCATATACTGTCTCTCACATGATATTGCCATAAAGAAGTATATAGAAAGATCTTAATGCAAGCAACAGAGTAGGAAGAAAGGGGATAGATTGCCTGGAAAAGAAAGACACTGAGTGAAAGAGGGGGGAAAGGAAGAGAAAGAAAAAAGAGGAGTGAAGTTGTCAAAAAGTGATATATATGGGCATACATTCCCCAAGACAAGGTCTGTTGGATGAAAGAATGGTATGGTCAAAGTACTCACATGGACCCCGTGGCTGAGCACTCAGGGAATGCCACCCAGAAAGCTCTTCAAAAAGCTATGTCAATGCCTCCGCCCTTCCCAGACATTCGCTCACCCTTGCAACCTGGAAATGTTTTCTCTGGGGATAGAACGGCAAGTTTTCTGGCTACTCTAGGTCTCCTAAATCTGAATCTTTATTTGTATACAGGGAGTGTCTTTTTGTTTCTAGGACTCAATACACAACACCTGCAACTTAAGAAAAAGTTTCCATTTAGCTCACATTTCAGAAGCTTCAGCCCTTTCATGGCTAGCTGGCAACGGTGCCATGGAAGAAGGGTCTACTGAGAATAGCTGCTCATGACATCACGAGAGGTAGGAAAAGGGATTGGGGAGAAGCCAGGAGAAGGATATATCTTTCCAAGCCATACCCTCAGCCATACAGCCTCTTGATTAATCCATTAACATGACCAACCCCCAATCCAATCACCTGACAAATACATAGGGCTTTGGGGAACATTCCAGATCCAAACCACAACAGAGAGATTCTTAAGTCCTTCTGATGAACCTTGGCCAGTAGAGTAGACATCAAGGGTTCCACCTGAATAAAAAAGCAATGTCTTACTCTCAGAGTGCCCCTTTCCTGCTGTCACAATCCATGTCTAGAAAGTCTATGAGTGGGCACTTGAACACAGCCACCCACAGCCCTTGTTCCATCTCTCTGATCGCTCAGACTGTCCTGAGGAGGGCTTCTTTCTGGCCACTCATCTGAGCTGTGCCCAGATTGAGGACCGTTTTTGATCTTTTCCAGCAGCTCTGACCTAACCCAGTCCTTCAGGATGTTAATATCTGCTAACTAATAAAGCTATCCCTGGTCCCATGACAACAGGTGAGAAATCATCCCAGATAATCAAAATGATAGACAGCTTATCTCAAGGATGTGTTCCCATGTGGTGGCTACTGAAGAGCACATTTGCAACACCTTATCCCATTTAGTATTTCTCAAGCTTCTGTGTAGTGTGGTTATTCACACTCGGCGGTGGGGTGCACCTTCACTGACCTGGGCTATGCACTTGATGTGCTACTCTGTCCCTGGGGGAATACATTTCCATTCTACCAACAATCTCAAGTCTCTACTTTCGGCGAAGGACTAGCCAAAATTCGGTTCGTCTCAGCGCAAATCTTGACAGGATTGGGGATAAAGGCATAATTTGGCTGGTGACAAAAACTTTTAGCAATGCTAAATATGAAAGGCAAAATAGTGTAGGATGAAAAGCAGCCTGTCTGGGCTTTCGGATGAAATGACTGGAGTTCAAATCCTAATGCTACGACATATTAACTGTGTGATCTTTCTCTGCCTTTGTCTGACTTCAGTTGTCTCGGCCGAAAGGAAGGAGAACAGGAATATCAACGTGAGACTATGGTCATAAGCTTAACTGAGAAACTAGCTTGAAAGCAAGTGCCCAGCACATGCTAACCCTGATAGTTCATAGTCATTATCGAATCACATCTGCGACGGCCTTCCTCCCTATGAGACCAGTCCTTGACACAGCCATTAGAAAAGGAAGAGGAAGGTGTTTGAATTGGTGGGAAGCGAAGAGTTAAGGGAGTAGAAGTAACAGAGTGAAGAAAAGAAAGGACTGAGAAGCCCTGGGCTCACCGACATGACCCCTTTCTGGTGCCTCTGGTCCAGGTAAGCCATTCTCCTACCCCGCCAGAAGGACTGCAAATGGAACTGTGATCTGGAGAGCTATCCGTTCTGACCATTAGTCAAACACTGGGAGCCAGTTCGACTTAATTGCCTCTGAAACAACTGAAGACCAAACACTTTTTTGGAGGTCCGGCTGCAGAGCTAAAAAGAAGGCATAGAGGTACCTGGGATGAAAATAAAGGCACAGTAGGTTCATATAGTTGATGTGAAAATTAGCTTTAGGGGTCTCCTTATGTCGGTTTTTTAATGATGCAAAACATAATAATGGCTTGGGGTATAATAAAAATGAATTACATTTTTCCTGAAAAATAATGGACTTTGGTAAACATCCCAGGTTTATCACTTAATTTATCCCCAGCTCACGGGAAAGCAGAGAGAGGGAAAGGGAAGGAGAGAGCAGAGAGACCTCCCCCCAGCCCAGCCCCCATTTTTAATATTCTGAGCTATTAGATTTCAATAACCCACTCTCCAGCAATGTGTGTCTCATTTCCCCGGACAGACCAAATAGGCAAAAACAGCCTCTTGGTTAGAACACTAACGTTGTAATTTAGAACTTCTGTCAGGATGAAAGATCTTTGCTGGGATCCTCAGAGAGCCCATAGCAACACTCCAACCCAGGCCCAGATAATGAAGTTTTCATTATTAAATAAAGATATTTTAGGAATGTCATAAGCCATAAATCCACCCTCTTCTATTTCCTTGCCACCTCGTTGTGTTTATTTCTAGCAAAGGTCTATCCTCTTTTGGGAGTCCCTGACTCCTCCAAACTTGGCATAATATCTTGCCTTTCAACCCGCAGAATCCCACAGAGAGGCATTTAAGTTGCTATGGTGACACAAGAGCATGTTTTCTGCGTTGAGACCCACAGGCCACAAAGGAAGAAGGTGCCTATGGAGAGAAGTCACAGCTACCTCTGTGTTGGCTCCCTTCTGCCCACCCTGTCCTGCCAACTAGCTGAGGGAATGACTCTAGGCAGCTTTATCTCACCTCCTGGAAATGCTAACATGCACCATCAGGTCTGGCTGTTCTTAAAAATTATGACACAATCAATTTTTAATGTGAATTTAGTGCAAGTTGAAAGCATTAGACACTGAGTCCCAGGAAAATGACTCATCTGTTGATCCAGTTGCCAAATGTTGGGGTGCAGTTTCTTCCAACTCTGCTGCCTCACCCTGACCTTACTGGGCTTGTGTGTGCCAAGCACAGACAAGAGCTCTGATGCATCTCAGTGGACTTCACAAGTAACAGAATCTGGGCATCTGAAATTGAGAATCCATTAGCTATCCCCAGTCTGTGGGTGGGCCATACCTGAAGAGCCAGTTGTCTTAAAGATTCAGCAGAATTTTTTTAGTCTAGCACAGTAAATGAGTTCTCATTTGCACATGACCAAATATGTCTTTGCCGTAAGTTAGGAGATGAGGATTTATTTATAATAGCATGAAAACAGTATTCTTAGGAAATGAGCATCAATACATAGGGTATTAATTTGTAACTGTTACTTGTTTATTCTTATGGTCCAAACAGATGCAAATTCAACTCTTAATCAGGAAGAATTTGCAGAGATATCCAACTACAGAGACAATGACCTTTTTTGACCTCCGGGAATAGTGAGATTTGAGTTTGGAGGGATTTCACCCTAAGATATAGCCAAAAAGAAAAATGAAAAGAAGAAAAAGATTCTGTAGTATCTCCACACTACTGAATGGGTATCAAGAATAGCTGGTTTCAGCAAAAAGTGCTTCTCTCTGGAAACATCTGAACATCCAAATTATGAATTTTGTATGTATAATATGTATGTATGTATGTATAAACACATAATACAGACATATTTAAAAGTTCAAGGGACACTCTTCACTTAGGGATGCTTATGGCAGGAGGTGACATAAACTACAGAATGATATCAGCACTTGAATTAACTGAAAACAAGTTTTCCCCTCCCAGCACTAAACAAATGAGGAGATTTTTGTCTGATAACACTCACACCCACCTGTAATGGTTGCTAAGATTTCACTAATTAAAAAAAAAATCTCATTTGAAGATAGTTAATGGTTTCTGCATTTCTACAAAGCACTAGTCAGGCTGCATTTCTCTGAACTTCAGGGTTTGCACTGATTACTACTCAATTAGTTTTGATTCAATTCACTGAAGAAAAAATGTCCTTTTCATTAGCGCAGAGAAATAACCATTGGACACAAAATATATTTCCCAGTACTGCTATGGCAACCGGGATGCCACAGCCGAGCTTAGAATGTTAATACCTTCCCCGGGACTATGTTTTTAAGTCAGCATGTGGCCATTAAGTCTTGCTGGGTGGCGGTGGCTGCTGCCACATTGCTTCTGTGATTGGCAGGCAGAAGAGTCCAGGAGACTCCCAAGAAGGCCCGCTTCCCGCCACTGGCTTTTGCAGTCACTCCCCTGTGGGCTGGACGTGGCAACAGAGGCAGCAGCAGCTGGGGCTGCTTTGCAAGTCCCCAGGGCCTTGTTCTGTATGCCATGCAAAAAATCCAGCGGGAAAGTGAGAAATGCGGCTCCTTGCCCGGACATGTTTTCCGCGTGTTGCCTGTTTCATGGATGTATGTGACTGCCCAGATGGAGGTCTGACTTTTGAGCTCTTCATTAATACATTCCAGCCAACGGGGCTGCCCACGTTGACAGAGAGAGGCCCAGGAGCAAGCTGTCTGTGTAATGCAGTAATGTGGATATTCACAGAGAGAAACCTGTGCCCTCCGGGGGAACCTGATTCTTACTCTCATCTTCCAGGCCTGTCGGGAAAGGCTGGGACAGTCAAGTCCAGATGACTAAAGCGAAGGAAGAAATCCGTGTGTGTGTGAACGAGGCCGCCAAGGCTCCGATACCGGTCTTCAAGAATGATGGATATGGCCATTATTTAGACATTAATTAGGGCAGATAACCAAATTAGACCAAACAAAAATTTCATTTAAGAGACTAAATTTTCCAAGTTAAGTGGATAATTGCCCATATTTTCCCTTAAACTCTCTCAGCATAATTTTAGAAGACCAATTAACAGTTAATTACTGTGTACTAGTCAAGACTCTAAAGATTGAAGATCATGCCTACAAGGAACAGCTCAGTTGGGGTACAGCACAAACTCTACTAGTGAAAGCCGCAAGTCACAGAGCACTAACTATGTACCTGACAGTATCCTAAGTAACCAATGTACCTTATTTTAGTGTATCCTTTAGCTCTATGTAGATGTTGGCCCCATTTTGTAACCAAGTGCATTAAGGCTCAAAAAGGCATTTGGCTGGGCATATCCTAGTTCAGTTACGGCAAGTCATTGGCAGAGCTGGATCCAAACCCAAGTCTGTCTGACCCCACAATCACCATGACAGTGATTTTCATGCACACACCAAGTAGAAAAATAAAGTGGTAAATACTCAGTGCCCACTGTTACCAAAGTAAAACCTGAGCCATAATGAAAGCTGGAAGTCCTATCGCATTTAATTAACTTCCTTTTAAAAATTCAACTTCAAAGGAATGGTCAGAACCAAAGCCTCCCACCTCCTCCATTAACCAGATGTTCTGCACACCCCCTTCCCATTCCTTTTGGGACTATGGGGAGAGGCGGGCAGCTGCTGTGAGAGATTCCAAGAGGCAGGGATGGGCCACAAGCTGGCTGGTGATGGCACGACAGCAAGCTCACAGTCAGTTGTCTCCCTGTCCGGGTCCCAGCAGGGCCCTGCCCCCACTCCACTCTCTCAGGATCCCATGCGTCTGAGCGGCTCTGTTTTGAATCATAATCATGTCATCATCAAAAATATTTATTAAGCTTCTGCATACATACTGTTCTAGTCACCTCTGTTATTCCGGCTCCCTTGACAGTATGTAATCGCCCCCTTATTTGTTTGCAACTATGCCATCTTTGCACATTTTCAGGGACAGCGCTGAAGACGACCAGGACACTTGGGGTTCACAGAGGGGTCTCTACTTTTCTCTTTTTCCTTTGATGGGAGCAATACCAGCAGGTCTAGGTGACAGAGGACCTCAATTCGGATACTGACCTGATGGCTTCTTCTAAATACAACACGAAGCACAATGAATCTGCTTCCTGTTTTAGTTACCTTCTTATTGTTGGGACAGAATACTTAACATCCACAATGGGAGGGAGGGTTTATTTGTTTTAGCTCATAGTTTTAGGATGTCTCACGCAGTCCATTCACACGCAGCTGGCAGAGACAAAAGGAAGCCAATCACGGCATCACAGACAGGAAGCTAAGTCTGGGAGGAAAGGCAAGGCTAGCATATACTCTTCCGGGTCATCTCCCAGTGATCCATCCCCTCTGGGTCCAAGCTTGTTGTTCTACCCCTTCCATGCTAAACCCCAGTGTCCAACCCCGTTCAACAAGGACCTGCCTCCTACCAGCTATACCACAACATCCAAATACATGAGGCTTTTGGGGACATTTCAGATCCAAATAATTGTAGCTTACCCTGGAATATCATGCCAGAAGTCAAACAAGAAACAGGCACATACCTACTCCATAGATTGATTTGGTTGGTAGACTGTCATCTGTCAAAATGTGTTCTGAGAAAACTTAATTCCTTGGAATTTTAAAGAATGTTAATAGTGACTGGGTTCAAGATACACCACCCCAAAATATAGCACTTTGGTATTTGAGAGAACAGCAAAAGAAGAAATCACTCTCTGATATTTCTTGCTATTTTCCCCAGAAGGCATCATTACAATTATTCTCTAGTCTTCCTCCAAGAAGATCATAAGACTCTCATTCCAGAGATGCCCTCGCTATACACAGGAAGAGTGGGAACAAAGGAGGAAGAACCTCAACATGAGGACGCTGCTCAGCTTCCTCCTGTCCATCACCATCAGATCACGATCTCAAGATCCTTGGTCTTCCAATCGTACATCTGCTTGGCTATATATAAAAATTACATACTGTTCTTTGTTTCTTTGGGTATCTTATTCCAAAGGCCCTCATTTTGCATAAAACTTAAATTAACTACATATGTAGCCCCTTTTCCTTTCTAATCTGTCTTTGTTTCAGGCATTTCATCCACTATTCTGGCCATGGGAGAGAAAAAAATAAATTACTCCTTTCTATAAATAAATAAATAAATAAATAAATAAACAAACAAACACCTGAGGGAGGAGGATTCTCTGGTCAATGGTGTAAAGGAGATGCTGAGTTTAACAAACTTAATCAAGTTTCTCTACAGCAGGGGCATTCTCGGAGCTCTTAGCATGTTAATGTACTGTATGACTCTCCAAGTGAAGAGAATGGAAGCCAGCATTATCCCATTATCCCTAGAGCCATTTTTATCCCTGAGCTTTGAGAGACTAACATTTTGCAAGCTCTGGAAAGCACAGAGTGGCATGGATCTAGGAAGCTCCTCTGTAAGTACACATCAGGAAGTCGGAGAAATCTGGGACTTCTGCATGAAGACTCCTAAGCTTCATGGGAAAAATGGGAGAAGAGACATTCCAACTGATATTTGAGTCCAGAAAACAGGAAGGTAAGGCTTTCAGAAAGGCCAGAGTAAAAAGAAAAGAACATTCTCTTAATTGCAGGAGTGCCTCAAAGGGGCTGGAGACTACTCTTCCTGGTGAAGAAAAGAGCTGAGGTGGCTCAGACTTCAGTACAATGATTTTTAACTTCTGAGGAAAGCTTATGCCTGCATGCTCATGTTTATAGCAACACAACTAGCAATAGCTAAAACGCAAATGATTCTGAAATATCCATCAACAGATCAAGGCATACAAAAAATGGGGTTTATGTACACAGTGGGGTACTATGCTCCCATAAGGACAGATGGGTTAGAAGCTTTTGTAGGTAAATGGTTGCAACTTGAGATCATCATGCTAAGTGAAGTGAGCCTAACCCAAAAGGTTAAATACTGCATGGTTTCTCCAATATGAGAAACTCATAATACAGGCATTTTGTAGAACCAAATGGGCATAAGATAGGAGTTGGGGGATGGGGAGTGTGCAGGAGGGCCAAAATTGGGACGAGGAAGGGATTGGAATGTTGACACGATATATATGTGGGCAAAATACCCAAGCTCATTTTAACCATTATGTATCATTCATTCATATATGTCCCATGTTAGTTAATAATATATATTATTAATAAAAAGGGGGTAAAAAAGCATCTGTATAGAATAGGAACCTTAGAGATACAAATGACTGCTGCCCTTAAACATTAGACACATTAGTCATCTCAACTAATAAGGAACCAGGACTCATGCCTTCAGAATCTCTGTGGTTGTTTCAGCCCCCACCATGTTCCTGGGTTCCTGGCTCCCTCATTACCCCCTTTCCTCTCATAATTTGTTGGTGTTAAATAACTAAGTACTAAGTAACCTACATTTGGCCTAAGGATACCTCTTTAAAAAGTCCTCATGTACAAAAGGAGAGTGGGAAAGTCCTTGTCACCTTGACAAGATACGTATGTGCACAAAATGCTCTTCATTGTAAACCTTAAATTTTGCACTTATACATACCAATAAAATGGGTGGAGGGAAGTCCTCATGTAAGGAACTGCAACCTAACTCAGTATATAACTCAAAAGAAAGCCTAATTTTGGATATACACTTACGGTAAAATAGCTGACTCTCAGCCAATCACAGCTGCTGAGTTGGTCTACCCCAGGCAGATAATCCAGCAAACTATGTCCAACTAAGGCAAAGGCCAAACTGTAGCCAACCACGTTGTCTCTGTGCCTTGTTTCCATCGTCTGTCTATAAATGTTACCTGACCACTCTGCAGGCCAAAATTTTCTGACTCTGTTCTGGTTTTGAGGACTTCCAGTTTGTGAATAATTATTGCTCAATCAAATTTTCCTAAATTTAATTTGTCCGATGTTCTTGCAATGCCAGGAAGAAAATGTAGTGGCAATTTAATTAATTAATTTCTTAATGTCTTGAAGTAACCTTGATTTACCCTCACAGATTATCAATAATTACCTAGGTATGGATCAGAAATCTATGTTGAAAAATGTTTTTCCACCAAATACTGACTTACTATCTCCAGTGCTTGTTGGCATCCAGTGATGGTGCTGAAAACTCCAAAGATAGTCTACATATTTTTCTCTTATATCAGCCTGCTTTTTCATAAAGAGACTTGGATAATTTTTGAAATTTTATACATCAAAGTTGGGGCTTTATTGTTCTAACCTATTCAGTGCTATTGAGGTTTCACTGACCCTTTTTGATCTAAAAATCTTAATCGTTAACTCTGAAAAGATTTTTTTCCCCAAGTACATTTTTTGAAAATTTTCCTTTTTAATTTTCTAAATTCTTCCTTCTTGAAATTATTTTTAGTGCATAGAATTTGTGAATAAATTCCTTACATCCTCAAATTGTCTTTGACTCCCTAATTGTTCTAGATTTTAAGAGATTTTTAGTTAGGTCAACATCATCTGTTGCTGTAGCAAATGATCCTCCAAGTTTTACCTATTCGATCCTATGACACATTACACAGCCTCCAGTATTTAAGGGAGGAAAGATTTATTTTAGTTCACATTTTCATAAGGTCTCAGTCCGTTCATGGGCAACTAGCAGTAGCAGGATGGATCTGGCAGAGAACAGAGGCTCACAGCATTGCAAGAGGAAGAATCAGGGGCCTCTGAAGAAGCTGGGTAGGAATTTACATCCTTCCAGGCCACATGCCTATAACTGAATCTACCACGTGCCTGCCTGTCCTCCTCCGCACACCTATAATACACCCCTTCTAACCACGCCCTACCTCCTAACAGCACATGAATTCCATAGATATTCCACAACATCCAAATGCAGGAGGCTTTGGGGGAATATTCCAGATTCAAGCCATGACATTCCACCCTGACCCCCAAAAGATTCATGTTCATGCACTTATGCAAAACGCTTTTAACTATACTCTAAGAGTTGCATGAGGCATAGCAGTTCCAGCACTACCAAGAAAACCAAGCCAAAAGTCTCCTCTGAAATTCAAGGCAAACTGTTAGCAGTGAGCTCTTGGGAAAATCAAAGAAAAGTTAAACACTTCCAATATACAAGGGCTGAAGGTAAACATTCCCTTGATAAAGGGGATGAGTAGAAAGCAACCAGAGCAAAGCAAGAATGAAACCCAGCAAGACAGTAGCCAAATCCTCTAATTTTACTAAATTCTGTAGCTCTATGTCGAGCACTGGGACCACGCTGCGGTGAGACATCAACTCCAGAGACCTAGGTCATCCTGCCCCTGTCACATTGCCTCTAGCTGCAACCTCCATGGCTTTTCCTTTGGGGTGGCTCTGCTCATAACCTGTGGTCTTCCTCACAGTCCGGCCATTTCCAAATTCCAGGAGTCTCCACCACACTTATGGGTACCCCTTGACAATTTTATACACTGCCTTCTCAAAAGCACATTGCCTAGCCTTCAAAGCCTTCTGAAATATGAGTAGAATCTTTCCTGAACCCCCAATGCTTGCATGCTGCATGCCTGTGAAATAATCACCATGCAGATGGTTCCACAGTCTGCCGCTGGCTTGAGCAGCAGTCTGGCCCACCTGGATCATGACTGAAAAGGCCCCTGAGTTCTCAGATGGATGAACTTCTTGGGATTCACATTCCTAGGTTTCTGTGATAGGAATTTTTTTATCCTTCCAGGCCACAAGATTATAATCTGATTTATAACACACTTGCCTGTCCTCTACCACACAGCTGTACTCCACTCTCCTGACCACACCCACATCCTAACAACAGGTGAGACCCACAGACATCCCACAACATCCCAATACATGGAGCATTTAGGGGACATTCTAGATCCAAACCGTAACAGTGGCTTACCACAATTAATAGTTCATACTGGGGTAGTTGTTTGAACAGAAGCATTGTTGTTCAGGTAGCAGCTCCTTCTACAGAAAGACTTGGAAATTTGGGCCATTTCCATCTTTCAGCTTAGCTGCCACCCAAGGCCACAGAGTTCTCTGAATTCAGCCAGAAGGAGTAGAAAAAGGAAGCAAATCTGATATTCAACCACTTGAACAGCCTTGACATGGGAATATCATATGTGTCTTCTCCTCACATTCCATTGATCAGTAATAGTTTGGCCTCATCTACATATGATGAAATGGCACTTTAAAATAAAGTTCCTAATTAGACAAGTGCTTCCTCAAAATGCACAATGAGGAAATGAGCACATTTTGCACTCAGATTGTGACTGCTGGCAGTCTTTGTTGGACCAATCATACATTCCATTTTGTGAGTTCAATCACATCCCCCAGTCGGACCTCATATTTTTGTTTTGTTCATGAACAATTACTCTTTCTCTAGAACTAGTTATTCTTTGTTATCTTCGTGATTCTTCTCATGTTTTGCAGGTTTTTTTGTTTTGTCTTATTTTTGTTTCATGGAGCTGGAGATAGAGTCCAAAGCTCCATTCACAGCCCATTTTTATTTTTGATATTTTTTTCCAAAATTATTATTTTTATTAGTATGTATTTACAATACATAATTGCATTCATCTCGAGACACTGGCGCGTCTACATGTCACATCATCATTTTTATTTCCCCTTCTCCCTTCCCACTCTCTCACCATATCCTACATCCCCTTTTCTTCTCCAGCTTAGTGAATTGAATCAGACACAGAAAGCCAAACGCCATACGGTTTCCCTAATATGGAAATCCAAAGCATAAATAAGTAAATAACCAAATAAGAGTAATGAGAAAAAAATAGGGAG
Organism: Ctenodactylus gundi; assembly: GCA_004027205.1. Taxonomy (NCBI): domain Eukaryota; kingdom Metazoa; phylum Chordata; class Mammalia; order Rodentia; family Ctenodactylidae; genus Ctenodactylus; species Ctenodactylus gundi. The sequence continues at coordinate 509,724 of PVKB01000161.1, read as the reverse complement.
ATAGATTTTAGTTTTGATTTTTGAGATGGGGTCTCTCTAATTCACTAAGTTCCCCAGGCTAGGCTTGAACTTCTGATCCTCCTGCATCAGCCTCTCAGAGTTCTGGGATCACAGGCTTGGACCACCAGGACTGAGGTTTTGGTCATTTTGAAGAAAAGCCTTGGGACTCCAGAAAGTTCATCTTTACAGAAGAATATTTAGGTGCTTGCCTGGAGAGTCTGTGATTCTGTGAACAGGACTAGAGAGGGGAGAGTGGACAAAACTGGCAAACCTCTCAACAAATAAATAAATTTTGGATAAGGGGCTGGAGGAATGGCACAGCAGTTAGAGTGCTTGCCTTGAGTGCTACCTACTCCGTCCTTAAAGAGTAACTCCCACACTCAGCAGCCTGAGTCCAAGGCCAGCCTGGGCTACATAGTGAGTTCAGGAATAGCCTGGGATACAGAGTGAGGCCCCACTTCAAAAAAATAAGCAAACAGATAAATAAATTTTAAATAAATCTTTCTTTTTACAATTATTCTCCCTCCTTCTGGCCTCCTTGCTTACCACCATCGAGCTGCAAACGTGTCCAGGTTTTAATCAGCAGACCAACTTCATGTCTACTGCAGGCCCACCCAACAAGAAGCAGCCTGAAGAGTTTCCTGCTCCATTTCACCTGCTAGCAGGCTTCCATCCACCCTGCTTAATAGGCTGACATTGCCTTGCTGATAAACCTACCTCCCCGTACTTTTGCCATGAGGTGGTCATTGTTCTGCATGCCTTCAAAGGACAGTTTTGATGAGGACTTACGAAGGGAAAAGTCTCAGTTTGCCATCTCAAGCAAAATTTTAAAACACTTGTAAATGTCCTTTGGAGAACATCAAGTTTTATGAGAAAGGAAGGCTATAAAAAAAAATCCATGGTTAACAGCATTTTAAGAGAACTTTGGTCAGCTTTGGGAGAAAATTATCTCTCGATTTACATAGCCTGACTCCATACATTTATTTATTCTTCCTTTCTTTCAATAAATACTGAGAGTTTATTATATTCTACTGAGAGTTTATTATATTCTACAGGCTATGCCAGGTAATAGGGCAATAACCATGAATGAAATGGTCTTCTAGTCCCTGTCCTCAAGGAACTTAGAATTTATGGGTAAAATTAGCATTTAAAACTTAAAATTTGAATTTAGGTTTTCATTATTATAGGAAGTTAAAGGTAGCAAACACATAAAAAGAGTTACAGAAAGCAGACTTTGTATGTCATGAAAGGACTCCTGGATAAAGCTACCTGAGGATGAAATTCAAATAGCCCCGTTAAGGCATGAGGGTGAGTAGGGGGGTGTCTTAATTGCTTATTCATTGCTGGGACAGAATACCTGGCATCTACAACTTAAGGAGGGAAATATTTATTTTTAGCTCACAGTTTCAGAGGATATTACACATTCCATTCTCAGACAGCTGGCAACAGTGGAAGTACACACAGAGGTCTAGTCAGGGAAGAGCTCTTCACAGCATGCCAAACAGGAAGCCAACTGGCAGAAGAAGGGTGGGGCCACCCTTCCAAGTCCTGTCCCAAGAATGCACCTCTTTTGGGTCAAGTCCCAGGATTCTGTCCCTTCCAACCAGGACCCACCTCTGAACAACACAAGGTCCCATAGGTATGTTGTTGTGGTAACATACAGGAGGCTTATGGGGGACATTTCAGATCCAAACTGTAACAGGGATTTAAGGTTCCAGAAGAGGGTAGGTAGTATGGTACAGACTCAGAAGTGGCTCCTAGCTTCCTGTGTGAATAATTAACCTGATGATTGGTCACATTGTTGGAATGCCCCCACTCCGTCTATGCTATGTGGCACACCGGCAACTCCAGCGTTCACTCACTCTTTCAAGAGCTAATGGAAACTTCCACCCCAGATCCGGGTGTTTCCCTTCGTTTGTGCCATATGTGTTTTCCAGTCACAGCAATGGGCACATGCTGTCCAACTATTTTATTCTCTCCCTGTACAAACCACCAATCTTATCCCCTTAGGGTCAGAATCTGCATTCTGTCCACACTTGTATCCCCAGTACCAACACAATGACAGGCAAATGTTAGGCAAGCAATTAATCTACATTGATTACGGACTGACCAATGAATGAAGTGGCATAAATGTGATATTTTGACCTCTGTGACCACTTAAAGCATTATGCCAACTTGAAGAGATTAGGGAGTTGAGTAACTAATCCCCAGGACAGAGCTTTGGGTGTGAGTAATGACTTACAGGCTAGCAAATGAGGGAAGAAGAAACACCTTGGATGTGAGCGACCTGATCAACAGACTACCAGCTCAAGTCAAATAAAAAGAAAAAAAATATATTACTATGGCTTCTTCTTCTGGGAGAGCTCTGGCCTATTCCATCATCTCTCAAGTCCAGGTCTTAGTGCTGTGCAGCTCCAGTGCGGAGTCTCTTCAGTCATCAGATCTTCGCTATCCCCTTCGGATATCAATTCGTAGAACGTTCCGACATCCCACCTCAGACTGATGTTCTTCTGCCTTCACACCTGAGCAGCTGCTGGACGGTCCAGCTCTCACATAGGCAGGCAGCCATTTTGAACTTTCTATTAGGATTCTATAAGCTGTTCTAGATAAATAAATTATATGTTTATAATTTCATGTTTATAATTTATATGTTCTATAGAAATTCAAAATTTATGTAGATAGTTTATTAATTTTGCTTTTCCAAGAATTATAACTGATTTAATTTCCATTATAATAAACTGGTACAACTTAGCAAGCAAACGTTCACAGTGACAGTGACTAGTTTATATATTCACTTCTGTAAGATCTTGGTGTAAGCACTTATAAAAGACAAGAGCAAGAAGAATCCCCCAACCTCTCGCCACCTGTGATAACGTAGCATACCAACTACTAACTTAATATTCAAATTCTGAGATACATCATCAGGAATCAGGAAAGACTTTATCAGGCATTGATCTTTGTAACTTCAGCTTTACCTGCTATATTAGTTTGGGCTCTTACAAAGGCAGAATGTACAGAAATTTTATAACAAAAAAGATCTATTTGGAAGGCTTACAAGTCTGAGAACAGAGGTAGTCCAAGATGGCTGCCTGCACGTGCAAGACCTGGAGGGTCCAATGGGTGCTCCACCATGAGGTAGAACTCTGGTCCAAGACTGCAGGACAGCCAGTGAGAGTCTGCTGTGGATCTCAGTTGTTCGAGGAACAATGGCAAAGACCAAAGACTGAAGATTGTCGATGGACAGGCAGGCACAAGTCGAGACTGGAGTGAATCTGTGATGAAGATCTGCGGTGTGTAGCCAGATGGTATCGATAGGCAATTGCGAAGGCGAGAGTTTTCCCAGAGGAAGAAGCTGTAACAATCTTTTTCCCTCCTTTATATAGTTTGAGTTCCCAGGTAGGCCTCCCACACCCAGGTGGGTGTGTTTCCCTCATTCACTGGCCCACAAACCACTCACACTCTAATCTAGGCTGATTCCCAATGGTCTAATCTAGGCCTCGTTCCCAAACCCGAGTCCAGGCATGGTTCCTGATTGCCTGAACTTGACACAATCTCTCCAACGGTCACACCTGCCCTGTGTACCTTTTCCCACATAGGCATCTGAGAAAGAGTATATTTCCTCAAGAGAATTTAGAATCCCTGTCAATGATTTACTTTGTTTCAGATGGTACCACAAAAGCAGGGGCATGAAAGGTGGGGTGGTTCCAATCAATTCGGACTAAAGTACAGGTTCTTCTCATCACACATCAGCAAGCTTTAGCGATAGATAAAAGCTGGTTTACTACATGAGTATACACGATGTCAAGATGATAAATGTCACATGGATCTTTGGCATACAGGAAGCAAGATACACGGTGGCAAAAGAATAAAAGGCAAAAGTTATTGCATATAGTCAACAGATACCAAGGGAAGATTGGGCGTTTATGTATTACTGGAAAGTGCGAGAACATTGCCGCGTGGCTATATGCGAGCACACCTGCACAGCCAGAGAAGAAAGTAATTCGGCTCAAAAAGCAGGGCTGAAAGGCAACCAAGAGAAAAGAACTACAACTGCAGATGACTCACAATCTTTGCTTTCTAATTATTTCTCACTTGCTCTGTATTCAAAGCTGTGTCTTGCGTAAAAGGAATGCCGAGAACCACAGGAGTTGCCTATAACTAATCAAATATTTACTCTTTATAGCTGTTTTTTATTTGGATAGGTAATGAATCTTTAAATTTCTCACCCTTTATTTAATCACCAGCACTAAACAATTACAAAAGATTCACGATGAAAACAATTGATCCCTGTTACTGGGGTGACCATGGAACACTTCCAGTTAACATCAATTGTCCGGGGTATCCCATACAATTTAACATTCTTAGCATTTTCATTTGCAAACAGAGTATTAAGAGAAACTACACAGAGTTTGGTAACTTATGCTAGGCTCTTGCTTAGTGCTACGTAGCAGACAGAATTTTCAGGTAGTAAAATCTGACACATGAGAAGTGATAGTGCAATCTACAATTCCTTTTCCTTGCAAGACACATGCTGTCAACGCCTTGCTATCAAGGACAGCCTGCACTCGTTGACGAAGACTGGACAGAGCGGAGGTGGCCAGGACTGTCAATTTCTCTGGCAGAAGAAATACTCCCTGTTGCTGCCTCTGCTGGCCACTCAATGTAGCAGCAGCCAGGTATGCTGCGATCAAGACCACAGCCAAGGCCACAGTGGCCACATTGCAAGAGGATGCTAGGCCACCGGTCAGTGAGATGATGGCAACTGTCAGAAATTAGAGGTTTAAAAATGGGTAAAATAGGTCTGAATAGTATAGGTTTGACTGTCTCATCACATACCGCAGAAAGAGTGGTCTAAATACTCTTCAGAGGTACTTACCATTTATTATAAGTATTCTATCACTTTACGTTTATGTATCTACTTTTTTGTTTTGCAATGCTTTGTTTTCTTTCTCAAATCACCTTTTTAAAAAGTGCACATTTAAGGAAATACTAAGTATTGAATTTCTATGTCTTAAGAAACTTCACAACAGAGGTGCAAACAGCACACATTACCAGCATGTATTCATGACCTACCTGACCCCACCAGAAGGCACAAATATTCCTAAAGAGAACCAGCTCCTGCCTCAAAGGCTAGTGACTATTTCAAGAGGTGACCTTCAAAGATGTCAGCTGAACAAGTGCAGCTGCGGGAGCTTCATTTATACTGTTGAGAAGAATGACTTTTCATTTGGATCGATGAGTTTATTTTCTAAATTAATTTTACTCCTGATTCCAATTTTTTCCTGAATATATGTGAAAGATTAAATGAGGGCTAGTAGATGTATTGGCTCTTTCAGTGAGAGAATGTCCCTAAGAGTTAGATGATGTCAGTTTTACATTAGTGTCATGAGATTCTAAATAGAAAAATCTGCTAATTAGAATAGTGCCTTTTAAATCCAATTCATGAAATCAAGGTAAAACTTTTGTAAGCCCATTCTGTCTTGGTACCCTATGTAATATAATTATAAATGTCATTATAAATCCTCATAAAAAGTTCAACATTGAAGATAATATAATAAATAAAGTGCAATGAAGTTTTGGTAGAGCATAATATTGTAGTTAAAAAAATTCTACATACATTAAGAAACATGTAGAAACTCTAACATTGATTGTGGTACATATATTATTCATGAAGTGTGTCTAAACAATCTTGGTCCTTTACCTGTCAAAATAGAAGCTTAATTTAAAGTAGCTAAATTACAAATACATGTGACAAATTTCATATTGATTTTTAAAAATATTTCAGTATGTATACTTTCTCTCTTTGCCATTTGCCATGATCTAAGTAATTCTGCCCTACTAAAACCCTTTGAAACCCAAGCCCTCAACACAATGGAACTGGAAGATGAGGAGTTTGAAGGTGGTTATAAGGGGAAAGCCTACATGCAAAAGATTTGTTCCCTAATAGAGGAGACCACCGAGAGATCCCTTATGCTTCCCACCATCGTGCAAGGACACACAAAAAGGATGGCCACCACCTACAAAGGAGGATACTACATTAGCCAGCATGTGGGTCTAGCACTTCCCAGGCTGCGGAACTGTGAGAGATGAATTTCTGTGACTTATAAACCATAAGCCATGTGTCCTGAGGCTTTTGGTAGAGCAGCCCACTAGACTAAGCTCCTCCCACAAAAATATTTCTAAATGTCTACATTTTTAAAGAGCTACTCCGTAGGTCAATCTAAGTACTCAACAATGGCAACAAATCTTATTTCAAGCAATGCTCTAAAAATGAGGTTGCATTTTGTTTGAAAGAAGCTGCAAATCTTTAATCAAAGTAAATATTCAACCAACGGCATGCCAGTTTTTAACTAGATACTCTGAAAGAAAAAAAAAAAAGTGAAGTTGAGCCCCATGGAAGAAAAAAAACTGAACAAATTTAGGTAAAACAAAATTTAGTTTCGAAACTCTATAATTACACTCTGGATATCTTGGCTTCTAGGAAAAATCTAGTGGTGGAGTTTCTATTTTGTTACATAATAATGTATATTCTGTGCTGAAAAAGAGCTCCATTAGCCTTCAAATTTTACACATAACTTGATATTTTACTTTGTAATTTTAGGGGCAAAAGAAAATAAAAAGACAGGACATGTGAACATAAAATTTTTACACTATTTCAAATGTCTTTAGGAATATTTTTCATGTAGAAGAATATATTCTGAGTTTGCCACCTAACCCCATATCTGAGACGTCATTCTCAACTAAACACAGCACTGCTATAAAGGATTGCTCTTTAAGCTTATCAACAATTCTAAATTGATTAATCATAAAAGGTGGCTCTCAAGAGGGCTATAAGCAATCTTATGAAAAAGATTAAATGATAGGACATGTTCAAAAAATTTTCCTCAAAAATAAAATCATACTCTTAGAGACTAAAATAACCAAGAAATGAAACATGTAGAATAATTATTTAGTCATAGTATTTTCAAATTTTGCAAAGCCCAGTATAAGAAAATTTTATTATACTTTCACATATATGTTTACTTTTAGCAGTTCTTCTATCTTTTGAAGATAATTATTGAACAATGCTAATTCGTACATTCATTCTTCCATATTTAAAAAGAACTTGTTTTGTAAGTTAAAATACATATCTCATAAAGATATATAATGGAAGTCATCTTAACACCCCCTTATTTTTCCAATCTTAGGCATGCCCCATGAACAAATCTTGTTTCCCATTGACTATGTGAGGAAAGTTTTCTCCTTCAAGGTGACAAGGACAGCCTGTATTTCAGAGCTTCGACCCCTGATGTCTGTTGTCTAACTTTAGAGATTATTAAAAAAATGACAGACCCCAGATGTAGCATCTTGTTAATCTTAGACCCTGAACTCACATGAACAAGCCACACATCTCAACAAGCTACACATTTTAAGACAAAACAAAAACAAACAAGAAAACCTAAGGAGATAACATATCATATGGCCACATCTTCCCTTCCCGAACCTACATAATACTACAGTAAAATCATCCTTATTTCTTGTTCCAAACAGTGGGCCTTAAAAACTGTGAGAGAGTTCTTTAGAGGTCAAGACATCACTAGCATTTGTAACTTTATGGAGACTTTATGGAATCTCTCACGACAGAATTAAGTGCACACTTCGAAAACTATATATTCTACAGCCATACAGACTTCTCTAAAAACAATATATTTTCAAATAAGTCATTTGTAGAACAGAGATATGTTTTGAAGCATCTCTCACTGAGGCCACTGAATTAAACATATTGGTCATAAAATTCAATCTATCAGTATGTTGAGCCTTTATGAAAATTCACCTTATCTGAAGAACCAAGAGGGTACAGCAAGATGGCAAGCATGGGCTAACTCAGGTATGGAGAAAATCTTGGTAGAGAGGCCTAAAACACTACCAAAATTAGGTTTTAGATCTCTATTAAATTCCAAAATAATGGCTTTTTAGCCATGTTTGTAACAGTGAATAGAAAAATAATGGGCTTAATATTTCTGAATTTTCTTTAATTTGGTAGCTTCAGCAGTGAGATGTGTTATTAAACAGAAAACTGTTTTTAAATGTACTGTTTTTAGATGTTTTTCTTTTTGTTGGAGCATATCCTATCTGTCAGTGTTTAAGAGCACTACCGTTCTAAACAAATGTAGGCTTCTGAATCTGGGCTTGATTGCACATTAATAAATGCCAGAAAGAGTAAGCACTTTCAAGAGCGATTAGAGGATAGCCAAGTAGATTCCTCTATTTCTGATAGAAGTTGAGCTAGCTGACTCTCTTCTCTGACAGGTTGTGGAAACAGGAGGAGTGACCTGTGGGTTGCAAACACAGTTGTCTTCCCATAGATACAAATTCTGTCTACAAAAAAGGAAAAATAATATTCAGAGCCTACTATGCACCCAATGGTTCACATACCTAATTCTACTCATTTCTATTAAAGACATGAGGATATTTTTCTTTGAGAGAGAGGTTTAGTAGCTAGCCCAAACTCTCATACCTAATAAACAACAAAATTCAAAGGCAAAACCCCACGTATGGTGACCCCTCGACAGATACTGCCTCATTTTGTCATACGGCCTTCAACCTAGCAGCTTTGGGTGTCTATCCATCTTCAGATGGCACCTGAAATAATAATGAGGCACAGTGAAAAGAGGGGAGCCCACACATTCGACAGCCTTTATGGGACTCAGGTGACTGTGTCCACTATATGGTTAAGCTTAAGGCAAGGCTATGTCTGTATTAATTTACACTGTATACTCAGTGCCTTTCTACACTCATGACATACAGAAATCAAGGATATTTAGAGACATCCAATACTTTTGTTAGGAGCTCAATTCATGAGTAAAATATTAGTCATCAAGGAGAACAGAAAGAAAGACTAACGCTAGATATTTGACCTTATTGACTGGTAGTCAATTTAATGTTTGTATTGGTTTTGGGCATGGAGTTTATCCCAAACTTATTCATTCATTCAATAAATACTTGTTTTGCTAAGTTATTAGAGTTATAATAGTGAGTACATTCCCATCTTTATAGAACCTTCTGGCAATTGAGGAATCTCAATTGAGGAATCAATTTCAAGTCCTTTCAGCTTCCCTGTTAGATGGCACAGGCGAGTGTCATGTGTGTAACTTGCTTTCTTATAGATTACAAAAATGTCTAATCCATGCGATCTCATTCATCAGAGTACATGAATGATGGAAATAGTATTTCCATCTAATCACATATTTTTATTCTAAGTCTCCTTCTGTTGTTAGCCTAATGTGATATTGTAGTACTATTTTATTCAATAATTTTCCTAGCAGTGAAGTACATTTACTCATACACCTATCACCATTGTGTGTGTTTGGGTGTTACCATGCCTTGGACACTTGGGCCTTATTTTTTATATTATTTCTAATCTTTCCAACAAGCTCAGGAAGTAGAGATGGCTATCTTTGATTTATAGGTGGGAAATTGGGTTTTAACGCATGATTTTACGCAAAATCACATGACTATCCGGCAGCAAGTTCAGGCTCAAATGCAAACCTGTCTAGGTCCTGTCTGTTTTCTCACCACATCGTGGCTCAGGCAGCGTTTCCCAGATCCCTTTTCTCCTACCTTTAGTCCATTCCCTACAGCTTCATCAGACTTACATTTTTTAAATGCAAGTTTTTCCCCATAACTACCACACGAACTGCAAAGAGTAAAACGTGCAGACCTCAGCGTGGAACATGGGGTCCTCTGCGAGTGTCCCCACACTCCTTCCCCAGGTTGCCCTTCCCCAGCAAGCATTTCTCCCTACTGCACAGCAGGGTTTTTGGAGCTGTTTGTGCACATACTTTGTCTCTCCTTTCTCTTGCTCTAGCAAAACCCTACCCTTCCTCCCATAACTACTGCAAAGGGCCCCTGCTTTGGACGACTGCTAAGGCTTCCACGGAGTAGCACCCTCCTTAAGGCACCCATGGAACCCCATGCTTGTCATATAGCCACTTGTCCTCTGGGTTTGTTCACTTTTTACCGCTTTTGTCAGTTGCCTTTGCCCTTCGCCCTCCCACCTTCCCTGTTCACCCTGAGCCCTTGGAGGCAGAACCGAGTTCTTATTCACCCGGGCTCCTGCCACAGCACGGGGCCTGCCACAGACCACACTGTGAAAAGCTCCAACGGGACAGTCAGTGACTAATCTCTCCTTCATGCTCCTGCCATTAGCTCAGACCCAAGGGGGCAGGAAGAGAAGATCAGCATACAGATGGTGGTCAGGCTCCGTGCACAGAAGAGCGGAGTCTCTCTCCAATTGGTGGGTGTCCACAGCCAACTCTGAGATGCTATCTAATAAAAATGGGATTTTCAGATTGTCTTGATGGGACTTGTTAATGCAATAATCGACTAATTGATTGTAGAATGTAAAACAGTCTGGCTACGAGCAGGCCACTTTCAGAGATGAAACACAAATGAGAGGTGTCTGCATTATCAGCACAGAAATGAAAGCAGGGCATTAACATTTCTTTTTATTCTAAAAGAGATGAAATGAGAAGAGGCCCCCCAAAGCAATCTCCCTCTCTTTTTCTCACTAATAAGCTTCAAGCAATTTGAAGGAAAGGTGTGATATTGCCCTCACAGATAAATAATAACCCAAAAAAATCATAACGTCGATGTGATTATATCTCAGTGACTAAAGGGAATTAAAGGTAGAGTCTTTTTATTAGTTTACTGATCCTGGGCATCTGACTCCTCATAACTGCCGATACATCATGCCAGCTAATCATTCTCGTGATTATCTTTAACGTCTTATTAGCCGGCTTCATTCATCTGGTTTTATCTGTGTCATTGGAAGCAGTTTTAATCTCATTTCGGCAGGGCTGATAAGCCTGTTAGTTTTCACAAATTGGTTTTGGTGACAATGTGTAGATAGCCATAATGTGTGATTTCTAAATGGAAACGAGAAATCTATTCAGGTCCACAAAGGCAGGTGGAGAGGGCCAAGAGCTGAGAGGGGGTGGAGACAGGGGACTCGGCTGCCCGAAGGGAGAATGCAGAAGGTTGAAAAGAGGATGGGGGTAGGAGGGGTGGGAGAAAGCAAAGGAACAACTTAGGTAATTTCTACCAGCCCCTCCCTGGCTTGGCCCGCAGCTCAGCAACGCGACCCGTGATGGCTGCGGCAGCCACTAGGTGGCCGGATTGAGTCAACTGTGTCCCATCCCAGCCACAGAAGAAGGCAGCGTGGTGGTACTAAGTGGACGCTTTGAGCCTGAAACTTGGGTGCCTGACTCTGCTTCCCTTCTGAGTCTGTTCCGAAGCAGGCGACGCTGTCTCTCCCCCGCCTTCCCGGGCGGTTGTTCCTGCCCCAGAGGGCTTACCATCAAGCCGCCCTTGATCCATCTGCCCTGCTAACGGAGCTGCTTTCAGATGCTGCCGCACAGTAGCTTGGCCTGACTCTCAGCTTTTTAGAAAACAGCAGACAACAAGCCCATCGGGCTCAGTGACTCAAAATTTCGTTAAGTGCAGATGTTAAGATAAACACAGCTTCCTCGAGTTCCTAGGCGTTGAATCAGCTTGGAGGGGGAAGGGGACAGGTGAGGGGGACCAAGAGCACACGGCTGAGAGCCGCAAAGCTGGAAGGGATTTCTGATTTTAAAGCTCAGTCTCTTGATTGCCTGATTCCTGCATCCTGGAGGCCCTGGTACCAAGGCCACAAAAGAGGCTGCACATCTCTTGCTGCAATGCGTCCCTTCTTAGAGGCTTTGGTCTTGGGGCAGGTGTCTGAAAAAAAAAATTACTCTCCAGATGGAATAAACTCTATCTGATTTATTTTTTTTGCAAATAAAAAAATAATAAATGAAAGGGAAAGAAGTATTTCAAGGGGAATATGTCTCATAATAGACTTCAAAATCACTTGATTCCGAGGCAGACGAATGGCAGCCAAAAACAGTCAATTATCTGGTGGTGTTTAGGGTGGGAGGGTGCTAATAATATTCCAGAATCCCAAACTGCTAAAACACTTTGCAGTTCCGTTTTCAGGCCCTCTGCTTTTCCAGGAACGTTGAGTCCGTGTTTGTCTGACTCATTCTCACAGCTCCAAATGTTGACACAAAGTCTGCATTCTGAGACTCCCCCCCACCTCCAGAGGGCTCCATTTCCTCCAAACCTAAGAAAAGTGCCAACTTCTCTCTATTTTAGAATCTGAAACACTTCACCAGGTATTTCAGGTAATCTAAGGTCAGAGTCTCTCACATTTCCTCGCTATCTCACATTGTGAAGTTTCTGGTTTAGAAGCCTAACTGTAACTATTCTGTGGATGGAGAGATGGACATGAAGTCTACGACCCGTATTTTGACCGAGTCTCTGAGAAGAAATGGAACTCCCAGACCACAGCACGAAAAAGCCAGCCACCTCCTAAGGTACACGCTAGAGAGCTGAGCCTCCACCCCCAGTGTTCAGGAAAACCTCAAAAACCAGCTAGGCTTGCACTGATTTGCAATTTTACGTCATTCCTTCAAGTGGAACCATGGCAGAGGATACCTGGGTATGGAGACTACAATAAACCCACCCTGAAATGGGGCATATTTGCACACGTCCTGACAAGAGGATGCTTTCCAGAGCCAGATTTGGGCTCCTCCAAGCTGGACTTAATACCACCATGAGGCACACAGTGAGACCCATGTGCTGCTATCAGGCATTCTGTTCAGGCAGTTCTTGTGGAGATCGAACCTGTCTCTGTTCCTACTGTAAACTGGCATCATCTTTTGAGAGCATGATGCACCTGTGTGGTCCTACCAGCCAGTGTGTCACAACTGTATTTGGACTCCTGGCCCTGTGGCTTTGGACATGAAATCAAGGTCTTTCAGAGACCATCCTTTCCTCCCACCAATTGATGTCCGGCTCCTACCAGTCAGGACATAGATCTTCAACTCGTTTTCAACCTCCTCAAACTGCCACAGACTACATCTCCAAGTGTCCACCTACAGCTTTGCAAGAATCAGTGCCAGTAGCTCCAATGCAAACTCCAGCCGCGTCAGGCGGGCAGGGTGAGTCCATGCTACCCAGGAAAGATCCCTTCCTCTGTTCTTCCCTATCTTTAGGGTGAAAACCAGAAGACTGGGTGGGAAAGGATGCCTCTGTGTAGAAAGTGTCAAGTGCAAAGGAGTCAAATCTGCTAACTGCTTGATCCAACTTGCAAGGGCTGTTGGAAAACAGGAGCCAGGAAAAGCAGACACGTGGCAAATGGTCCATCTGCCGAAGCTTAGAATGCAAATAACCCAGACCTGTGTCAGAAGCACAGATGTAACTGCCTACTGTGGTTTCTGCCAAACATCTTCAACACTTTGGCTGTGCAGTAGATACTTATTTGGAAGATTTATCTTTCTTTCTACCCAGTGAGATAACATCAGGTTTCTCTGACCTGTGTGGGGAGGAAGCATAAAAATAAAAATAAGCCAGCTTCCCAGACTCCATTAGCTTGTCCTCTGTCTGCATGTGGTCACAAGCATCTCTCTAGCTGCAGGTAGGCATCTGCGGATTCTCCAGCTCCTGTCTCATCATTGATGAGGCCACCGCGCCCACGACCTGAAGAACTCCCTGAAGTGGCCTGGTGCCGGTGTCACCCAGGGAAGCAGTTCATTTTCTTCTGCTTCCTCTTTTACTACAGCCCCTCACCCAAGCCCTTGGGTTTACTGAGGAGATTGAGTTCTGAAGGACTGGTGGCACATTCCACTCTTTCTTCCTCACAGGGACAATTGTTCTTGACCAAGCCAACATCCAGCAACCTGCTTTCTCTTGAACTCAAACAGACACAAGAGATCTCATCAGGCATCCATTGTAAAGAAAACAGAAGAGCTTTTGTGTAGGACCACCCTCAACACTTAAATAGCGACTCAAGCAGAAGCTGACACTCATCCATCCCGACAATAACCCATATTCAGGGTTATTCATTATATTCCTACTGAGTCAAATCTAGTGTTTGGGGGTACTTACACAACCCAGCTATGATGGAGAACAGACCCATGATCCTATCTACAGAGTCACATTCAAAGAAATTCAAGTTCTCTCTTTTTTAGGGAATTATAATATAAATGCAATCTCTTTCATAAAACTGTTGAAGGCCCAATTCATAGCCCTAGTGAAAAACTTATCTTTCCCTATTCCTCTGGTTTTTAACATCTCTAAAACACCCTAACTTATCTGAATAATCAAATCCCTTCCCTGAGCTTGCTCTCTCTCTCTCTCTCTCTCTCTCTCTCTCTCTCTCTCTCTCTCTCTCAGAGAGAGCTTGTGGCTTTTCTCTTTCTCCCGTCAGCTCTTCCATTCCCACTCTTCCATTCTCCCATTGCCAGAATCACACATCACCAAAGTCCAAGAATTAATTGGGAATCAGGCCTATCTAGCAGTTCGTCTCCCAGAGTACAATTCTCCATTGAGAATGAGGGAAGTCAAGCTTGTGCTCTCCTGAGTGCTTGGAGGAATGAAGAGGAGGGTAGGGAATGGATCTATGATGCTCATGATAAATATTTTTGTCTTCAATGTACAAAGGTCTTGACTAAGCTAAGAGGGTTTTTAACCATACACTTCTGTCTCTGGATTCTGAAATGATTGAGAAATGGGCACCAAGGGCTTGAAAAAAAATTCAAGCACAAATTTACTTACTGATGAAAGCAGCTTGGAAAACTTTAGACCTGTGATCACACTTGGCCTTATTAGAGCTTTCTGTTCTACTCAGTCCTTGGAGCTCTGATGAGAGAAATAGAGACTAGAGAGTCAATGTCACCTGTCCACTTCTACGAGGAGCTTGGTCTACCATTTATCTCACCGAGCCCAGAGTGCCCAGGATCCCCAGAGACAGGTAGACAGCTAGACCCTGCAAAGGAGGAGCAGAATCAAAAGGCAGAGTGCACCTTGATACCGAGAGGGCTCAGAAGGGGAAGAGCCATTCTTCCCCCAAACTCTATCCACCCCCCTTCATCCGGTCTCCACAGCCAGGTAAGCTATATGACTCTCATGGTTTAGTGCAGAAAGATAGGCTCCCAAGGCCTTCCTCACACTTAAGGAACTTTTTAAAAGCAATGCTTGCTATACTAATTCATAAATATTAATATAGGGTGGAAATAATCTCTTCTCTTCTAATTAATAAGGTCATTACTTCTGCGCTCCAAGGTTCCTTCCAGACATTGATCTTCCCAAAGATCGCATTGTCTCTCTTCATCAGAAAGGTTCTGTGTGTGTCTTTTTCCACAAAATAGTAGAAAAGGACTATGGGGGAAAGATCAGGAATTGGGGTGCGAATTCAGACTCTGCCACCAAATGGAGCGGTCTTCACATCAGGGTTTGTCCTCAGGACACTGACTCTCACAAATCCTGTAGCCCCACAGCCCCAGCCCCAAATCTAAGAGCCAGCTAGTTTCTAGGCCCCAATATCTCATCTCTAAGGAAAAGAGGATACTTCTCTTATGGCAGTTTTATTTAAAAAGCAGTATAAGGCCTCAGCAGAGTGTCTCCAACAGTAGAGAAACTGAACCGGAGAGAGGAGATGGGAAGAGTACTACTGCCTTAGTTAAAAGCCTGGCCCCACGACTCAGCAGCAGAGAGATCTCCAGAAGTTACTCTGCCTTTCTATTTCTTCCCCTATACAGTACTTATTATTAACTGTACAAGCCTTATAATGTTGTTTGGAGAAATAAATGAGTTAATATAAGTAAAAGATTTAGAACAGTACCCTGCACACAGGCAGGATTATGAACTGTGAGTTTACCAGCATCATTATGGTTTAGTAAATTGAAGTACAGAAGTAAATAGAATATTATAATGCCATCACAATCATTTTATGAACACTTCTAACAACACATAAATGCTTGTGCTTAATTGTTAAATTTAAAAAGTTAGAATTAAAATGTTTACGTGCCATTTTGAACCATGTTTCAAAATTACAGCCAACACGTAGAATTATAACAAAAGCCTAATTGGTTATCTGTGGTAGCTGGTTTATGAAAGATCTTAATTATTCCTTAGGCTTCCATGCATGAATTTCCTATAATTGTCTGCATTAACTTTAAAGCAAAAATGTTTACTTTAATATTTTAAACAATTCTGGTGTCTGGAGTGGGTATTTCAGGCAAAATGTCTCCAATGAAATGCTCTTTCCCATCAGGATGTAACTCCCATTATACAAACAGTAAATTCTACTTTTAATGGAAGAAAAATATTCCTTTGTCAGCAATAAATTATTGTATTCCTCCCCCCATCTCACCAAAGCTGAACCTACTGCTCCTGCTTTGTTGATAGGTGTTTTCCCAGGCTGCATTCCTCAGTTCCAGGGAGGTATCAGGCTTTTCTTCCTGCGAGGGGGCGCCCAGCCCAGAGACAGTTGCTGCTTGAAGCAAGAACCCGCCCCTGTCACCCAATCACTCGGCATCCTATTTATTCAAGTATTTAGTATTTGATGACAGAATGTGCTAAAGGCCAAAAATGACAGCTAAGCCCTCTCTTCTCCTCTGGCTGCGTCCCCCTTCCCCCAAGGGAGAAGACTGTTTGGAACAACAAAACCTGGATAATTCTCTGCCTAGGTTTAAGCTTTAACCTCCAGAACTTTGACTTTCTGGAACATTCCTAGAATAGGAGCTCCCACCTTGACTTCCATCTTTGAAGCTTACTGCTAGCCTGGGAGGATGGAATTTTCCCCATATTTAAGTATAGATTTCTCTAAGCCAGAAGATCTTTATCTGCTGAGAATATCTCCCAGTTCAGTTTATTAGCTTCAGATCTGCCCACAAGAAAACCAACTACCTGGACCAGGGTTGTCCTTAGCGATTTAAAGCCTCGGTGGCGGCATCGTCATGAACTCACACTGAGTTCGTTGCCAGCTCCGAAGATGGACTTAACCACAGGCCACTCACGCACAGGTTCTGCCTTGCCCTGCGTCTCTGGCTGATCCACTTTTTGCCCCTTTTATTGTCTTTGGGTTCGTCAAAGTCACAGCATAGCATTGTTGGAAGAGGTCGGCCCTGCCCAGCCAGCCCTGCCTATCACACAACTAGTTGTAAATAGTAATAGCTGTTATAACAGCAGCACAGACAGCACTGACCATGATCTGGCACTAGTCTAAGGTTTTTAAATACAGTCATTCATTCAATCTGCATTCCAACGTTGTAAGATAAATACTAGTGTCATCATCCTTATTGTGTGGATGAGAAAACAGGCTCAGAGAGGTTCAATAATTTCCACAGGTTCACACAGAGCCGGAACTCAAGCAGAATCACATGAGACCAAGACTCTTGGTTTATTGATTTACCATTCTTTTTCCCCCCTAAAACATCAGCTATCTTTTAGAACTTAAAAACAATAGCAGTAACCAACACCCTAGAACCTTCTTTCTGAGTCTGCTGAACCAGACAATTTAAACAAAATAATCACAGAGGTGCAAAAACCAAAAGCTTATCTGATTTTAACTTAAAAACATGTTTACCTCCTCCTTTGTGCACCGGCATCATGGGAAAATTGGAAATGAATAAAACCTGGGCACTGTTTTCATGCAACTGAAATGTAATTGAACAAGTCGAATGAAATAGTGCTCAATATCAATACAAGATGTAGAAAGATCTTTTTATCTTTTACTTTTTAACAGACTGAGCACAATACAAGCTCAAACTACAAAGAAACAAAAATCCCAGCCCTCCTGTCACCAGTGTCCTGTTCACCGACACTCACCCTCAAGGTGCAGAGCATCAGAGGAGGCTATAATGAGCCGAGGGGGGTGGAGAGAAAAGTATAGTGGTTGATAATCCCATCAGTGCTAGGAAGATGCTAAGAGGCAGCTGGGGGTGACCCCATGTTCAGAACAGGGATCCTGAGGCTCAGAGAGGTTCTGTAATTTTCCTCTGCAATCACAGAACTAGTATCTTATAAGTGCAGAATTCAAAACCCTGCCTAGCCTAAGGCAGGGATACTGCCTAGTGCCCTGCACTCCCTCACTGCAGCAGCCTTAGCCCCTGGACTCAGCTTCCTATGATGCCTTCACCCACAGGTCCCAGTTGGAGAATCACTGCAGTGGGTTCCTGAGCAAGGCTAGCCCCTCCTCCAGGCTGACCTGGCTGTTCTGCTGTTCCATACAAGCAAACGTTCTATCTATGATGCTACTTTCTTGCCATGACAGGATGTGTCTCCCAAGTGACCTTTTCCTTGGTAGTTGGGGAGAAAGTGTGATAAAAAATCAAAAAGCCGTGATTTTTGAAGATAATTCACAGGTTGGCCAATAGATGCAATAAAATAGCTGGAAGTCCAACGCGGGCTACAAACAACTCTGCACTAAAGGCATCTGTGTTTAATAAAACTAATAAATCAAATGCTGTTAGTGGCACCTCCTGGCTATGTTTTAGGTCTCTAATTGGTGCACATGGATTATACAAGAATAAAAGGTGTTAAGTCAGCACAGAGCCCACTGACCTCTGATGAGTCCTAAATATTTCTAGGAATCTCCCCCTCATTTAGTCACAGAGCTTTATCAAAAACAGAGTACTTTTCCTAGAAAAACACCAGGCTACCTAGTTATGCCTGTTAATGGGGAGTACGGCCTCTCCCCTAAGATCCCCAAGGACAACAAACAGCCACAGAGGGAAGTAAAGGAAGAGTTTTTTAAAAAAGGAAGAAAAAATATTTTCTAGTGTATTAATCTGGTGTGCATTCCACACGTGATCTGTGTGTGTGTGTGCACACGCGCGCATGCATGTGTGTACATATACTGCTTCTTCCAACAACCCTGGGAGATATGTGACATCATCTTCTTACTGCAGTGAGAAAAATATGTCAGTTAAATGACTCATCCAACAACATGACTGTTGGCTCAAAAGCTCGTGAAAAACAAACAAAAAGCTAACGAAACTAGGAGTATTCAACCTTGGAAAGACCAGCTCCTATATATTTTTTGTTGGCCTGAGATTATTATTTAAAGAATGGAATCCCATTGGCATTAGGTCAAAAGAAAGGCTGTAGGCTTAGGTACAGAAGGAAAGAGGGTATTAGGCATCTCACAAGCACTCTGGACCTGAGAGGAAGAGACAGAAATGCCCTGCTCCCAGAAAGCCTAACTCTACTGAAGGGCTTGGTGCATTAATGCTGTGAGAAGGAGACTGACTCATGTCCATGCCGAGGAGCTGGCACATCCAATAGAGTGACTTTCAGGAGGTAACAACCTCTCTGACCTACAGTTTGCTTTGTAGACTGGAGATAGCAATAAGTAATTTGAAGTATTTTGGGAAAGCAGTAAATGAAATGATGTATGTAAAAATGCTTGGTAAACACTAAAGTGCTGTCAGGCATGGGGATTGTTATTATTCCACCTTTCTAGAATTGTTTATATATCACACAAGCCAGAGACAGAGGAACAGACCAAATGACTTAGGATGGCCTCTTTTTACCACCAGAAGTAGATTACTGAAAGCTTGGGAGGGAAATCAAGCAGTTTCCAGGGACCATTGGCTTTATCGTTTTCAGAAAATCTTCACCCTAAAATAAAGATCTTTTCCTCCTCCTCCCAAGCAAAAGGTTTCAATGGCATACTCATCTCCATCTCTAGCAGATAATGAGAGCTATGGAATAGGTCAAGGTCAGCCTTTTCACACCAAGAAGGAAGACAATTCAGATGAGGAGCAGGAGAGTTGTAATACCAAGGAGGATTGGTTATCTGGGGCCAGAAAAAGAAATTAGCCTTTTGGCTCAGAGAACTTTTAATGTCAAGAGACTCTGGGCCCTTTCTTTTGGAGGTCAAAGAAAGAAAAAAGAAAGAAAGACGACCTATGGTCTTAATTGTTGTGACATATTGGTTAGTCAGAGGCAATAGACTTGAGGCCTCTTCCCTATTCTTTCTGTAACCTGTAGATCCACACTCAAGTTATCTTTTCATCAAAACTGTAAATACATACATCTTTTCGTCAATATTGTGAATAACTATCTCATTTTACTAAATGAGAACTACCACTCATGTTCAGTGATGAGTAAAACATAGTATCAAATTGGTTTCTGTGTGATGTATATCAGAAGAACTAGGCCACCTGTGTGGCAGTCAGCATTATGTAACTATATCAATAACCTGAGACAATCTGCTTATACAAAGTAAAGATTTATTTAGCTCACAGTTTTGCAGGTTCCGGTCCCTGGCTGGAGGGAACAGTTGCCTTTAGGCCTCTGGTAGGGGAGACAAGCAGTACAGCACGCCTCGGGTATATGCTGCTGCTCCCTCTACAGCAAAAAGATTAGGAAAGGACTGATGTTTCTCAGTCTCCTTTAGCAGCACACATCCAAAAACCTAAGACATTCCATTAGGCTCTGCCTCTTGAAGAGTCTACCACCTCCCAACAGCACCACGCTGGGAACCAAGGCTTTAACACACAGGTCTTTGAGAGACATTTAAGATCCAAGCTACAGCAGCTGATGAGAGAATGGCTCTCAAATTGTAAGATAGATGTATAAGTGTGGAAATCAAAATTCATAGAGATATGCTTAGCATGATGAATTAAATAACAAAACAGACTGTGATCTTATCTGTAATTTGTTTCAATAGTGAGAAACTCCATCTGCTTCCTAACTACACCTTTATTCTCTCAATACTTGCCTTGAAAGCCTTCGTCATTTTTAATCGAATAATAACATTGAGGCTTTTATGAAAGATTTTAGGTATGATTTTGATAAACTTCCCTTTCAGGTCACCACAAGTCCTCCACACAACTGATTAAGTCATCAGAAGTGTCTGTATTTATTAAGAGAACTTTCAAATTAAATACTAAATTAATATCAACCTGACATAAAAAAGACACTGGATAGGAATTAGCTCTGATCATATAGGCCCTCCAGAGGGTTTTCTTACACAGATCTTGGGCATGGCTGTAGATCCTGCTGAGTTGGAAGTGGCCATCCAACCCAGCAGTCATTACAAGGGTCCCTGGTCCAAACCACTGTGCTTAGCAAATAGTGACAAATATCTACTTTACCCCCATTTTCCTTCAAGGAATTTTCTGTCAACATGAGAAGACAGGGTGTTGTTCCACAACACATGTACAACACAAGCTTGTTTGTATGATCTATAATTGTGATTACCAACTTGACTAAACTAACACCCAAATTAATGAAACACACTTCTAGGTATGTCTGTGATATGTTTCCAAAGGTGATTGGCAAGAAGGTCAAAAAGTTGAGGGGGAGGGGAAGACTTACCATGATTGAGAGCAGTATCAACCAATAATTTTGCAAACCAGATGAAATTAAAAGACAAGAAGGAGGAAATTGATTGCATTTGAAAAGCTCCACTCTGTTAATGCTGGTGTGTCTTTCGCTACTGCCATCACCTGTAGACATCAGACTCCAGGTTTTTTTAGGTTTTCAATGTCAACTCCTTGCAGCAACTCCCCAGGGAACTTCTAGGCCTTCAGTAGTGGACTGGCTCTTCGTCCCAAATCTCTTTTCTTTAGCTTCTTTAAATGAGCAGCTGCTGGAATCTGACAAATCCCCTCCCCTAATTTTATGTCAATGTGGATATAGACAGACAAAGGTATACATGTAGGGTGATCCAAATATGTGGTAAACATTTAGATTTTAAAAATTTATTACAGCAAAAGATTCATTACCATCAATCACCCACAAAATATTCCTTCTTGCTTTGAACAGACTTACTTCACTGTTCTTGCCACCTCCTGAAGAAGTTTTGGAAGTCTTCTCCCATGAGTGTCTTTATAAGATATAGCCAAAACTACAGGGAAATGCCACTTCTGGGTACCATCCAATGGAAATGCAGAGATGGCAATTCATTGTGGTGCATCTTCTTCTACCTTGTTCCCTATGCAACTTCTGACTGTTCCTCAAAGTGAAATGATCATGAAAGATACATTTTTGAATCAATTCAGGTTATCAAAGAAGCAGTAATGGTTCAAATAAACTAAACTAAGAAAGCCACAGAGAATCCTAAGAGTGCAGCTAGCCTTCAATACCACATGACTATGCCAGATATGGAAAGTTATCAAAATTCAAAGGAAAGAAAAATTACTCAACATATAAGCAGTTAAGGAAATTCCGAAAAGCCCTAGTGAAAAGTTATTGATCCTCTGGTATTCCCTCAATATTTTGCTGACTAGGGTAAATGGACTTTTTGCAGATTTTTATTATAAAGCCAATTAACATCTCAGTGTTGGAAGAAATTTTCCATTTGCCTTTTGGACATCTGACCCCAGTCTTAGCAACAGGAAATTTCAATGCCTACAAAAGCGTATTGTTCATTATAGCAGTGGATTTTAAACTTGAATTTAACTATCAAAATGTAATATTGCAATTTTCACATTGTGAAATCATTTCTACTTTTAAAACAGTGTTTCCATTTGGGAGCCATTCATCTTTCTGTGGTCTATTCATAGGGATGACTTGCAAACAAAACTTATTAGACTTAATTTATGCATGAAGTAACAAGTCCAGAAAAGTTGTTCAAGACCACATAGAAGTTCTGACCAGAGGCAGGCATAAGATTCATGGGCCTTCCATCCCTACCCGTGCATGGAAAGGAACTTGTCATATCATCTGATACCAAGCTAGGAAATCATGATTAAATATTGTTTTTCAAGTGACCACAGGTCTTGGGAAACAAAGGCATTCTATCAGTGCATCTTGTCAAGCTAATTAAGACCAGGGAGGACACTGGAAGATGGCATCTCATCAGAAGCCCTCTAAAGGCTCCCAACTATCAGGGAGTTCTTTAAGGCCAACTTCTCCTAGGGTACAAAAAGCCAATCTCTTGCTCAGAACAGAGATCTGCGCAAAGCCCAGATCTTATGCACAAAGAGTTGGGTCACAGATAGAACATTCACCCTAATCTTGCTCTACTATAAATAGAACCAAACTTTGCTTCCAAGGAGGGCTGCTTCTCTGGGCAGGGAGATTATATGGAAAGAATCAATGTTGATTTCCAGGAAAACTAGAAACAAAAAACGGCAAATGATATTTGTTGAGTGTCCACAGTGTACCAGGACATTTATGTGGACGCTGGCATTAATACTCCTGGAGCCTGGGAAGTAAGAGCAGCTGAACTCTCCTAACCAGATAAAGATCTTGCATGGGTTAATCCCCGCGTTACAGGTTACACAGGAAGCAAGTAACAAGATTCCAAGTGTGCTTAACCAAAAGCAACCATGATCTGCATAATTTATTTAGAAGTGCTACAGGAATTTGCCAGGATAACCAGAAACCACTATACCTAATGCTTTTTGCATTTAACTTAGTTCCAAGCCAAGCCACTGCCACAAAGCTGAGAAAGAACAGAACTCAGTTAAGGGTTAAAACTCAGCTTAAAATTTTCCTCTGACTTGTTCTCCACAGTAGAACCTGTTCTATAATGTACATAGCTCCATATGAAAAAAAAAAAATACACGGCCCTTCTATGAAAATTATTAAGAATTTTAGAACAGTGATCCCACAGTATTAAACCAAAGTCAAGGACCTTGTAAGTAATACCCGGTCTACAACTGCATAGATCACATGGCTGTGAGACCGGTGCTACACCAGGAGTCCAAAGGAATGAACAAGTGAGAAGCTGAGTCTCAGAGTTGGGGACAAATCAGGATATATAGTCCCAGTGGCTTTTTAGCATAGCACTATGGTCTAGAGAGTCTTACATCGCATGTGAACCTATTCATCACTCACGCATGAAGGTGTGTGCACACACACACAGAGGCACATGCACTGCCTGGGGGGACTCACAGATCAAGACTGATAAAAATTACACGGCAAGGCCCTGGGGGCAATTGTAATCCTTTTTCTAATCTCAGGAAGATTCGAAATAGCATCTCGGTGACACAGCGAATGAGAGAACATCACCCCTATTGCAGCTGTCACTTGTATCTGCAATCGGGTGAATTATAGAGATTAGCCACATCCAAGAATTACTGCACTTTTTGCATGGTTTTGTGCATGGCCCTTCTTAAGGTGGAATCGCTCAGGTTTGCAGTCAGCCCCCTGGAGGAGACTTAGGAAGTTCTGTGCTGCCACCCAGCGTTCAGAAGGCCGGCTCTGAAAAGCCACTACAGGCCTAGTACCAGGACAGTCCACGTAGGCACTGAGACTTCCCGAAGCTGCAGGGGTGACTGCAAAGTTCTGCTAGGCTTTAACAAGCTTATTTTAGAGGTGGTATCCTGCATTGCATCAATGGAATTACACTGCGTCCACATCTTGCAATAAATAAACGTATATATAACTGAGAGTTGAAATGCTTTTTAGTTAATGTGTTTATCTTATAGGCATTTGTTAATTTTGATTTTGCATTTTTCTTTTTGAATTATGAATCCTGTCGTGGGACAGGCTTAGGTAAGAAGGCCCTCTATAATTTCCTCAAGGTAGAAATATTTAAAATGCTCCCGGACCCTGAGCTGAGAGCCTTTGAAAGAAGAGGAAGGCAGTGGAAGACACAGAGACAGACCTATCATGTCTGCCAATCGGTGCACTATAAAAATTAATCCTTCAGTTATTTTCACATAAGATAGAAACCCTGGTTTGCTTAATTTATTTAGAAGTGCTGCAGGCATTTGCCAGGATGAACAGAAACCACTGTGCCTAACCACTATTTTAGTTTAAAACAAACAGACAAACTTCTGGTCAGGTGTCTTATCTGGAGCAATGCCTAGAGAGGCTCTGCCCTCCCACTATGGGTTGTATCTGCTAACAGACAAACAACCAGTGCTGACTTTCAGGCCCCTCATTCCCTGCATCCCTTCAAGTCAAGTACTTTTAATTACAAGACTTAACAAAAGCTGCGGCCCCTTCCTCTGCCCCAGAACAGAGGTGCAACAGGAAAATAGCGATCTACTCCTCCTCTCTGGCTAAGAGCATCTACTGATCTTGGTGGGGAAACAGAAAGACTGAACCAAAGGATGCAGAAACAATCAGCTTTGTAGAAATGAAGAGGAAATGGGCCAGGAAAAGAAACTCCAAATCCCTGCTGGAAGAAGCCACAAAGAGCACTGAATCAAACCACCTGCTCTAGGGTAGAACCAGGGTGAATCTATTTTGGTGACCTTGTGACTGAGAGACTGATCTTGCAATATCGGGACTTCGTGGCTTTAGGACTTCAACAGATTTAGGATGCAAGAGGTTTTACTTTGTGAACTAGTTTCTATCCCTCTTCTATGTTCTTCACACTCTTCAATTTTATCTTCAACCACTTTGCTAAGACTGTTATCATTCATTAACTATTTATGATGACCACATTTGAGCATGTGTATGATCTGGCTGATAAACAAGGATGTTGGGATCATATGGTTCAAAGTTTGCCAAACCTTTGTGAATAGAGTCAAGCTCCATCCAAGGTCTTGACCCTTTTTGACGCGTTATATTTAGGTCTTGATACTTAGGTCTTGAGTAAGAAGGTTGTGACTGTCTGAGGCAGCTGCTTCTTCTACGCGACAAAGAAGGACACCCACCAGAAAGTTCTTCCTCTTGCTGTGTGATTGTGGCTTAAACCAGGATAAGGGAGTGTTGCTGTTTTGGGGGGGGGGGGGGGTCAACATTTTCATCCTCTCTGCCACAGCCTGAGGGACTCTACAAGGATCTAGGAACCATCTATGGAGAAACGGAACAAAGAAAACCTGCTGGGACTCCATCCCCTCCAAATGCTTCCACAGATTCCAGATGTTTGTGAAAGAAACATGAAAGTCTAAAGACACTGAAGATCTCTGAGGTTAACAGACTGTGGAAGAAGCCAAAGTTGACCCTTGACCTCTTGTTTACAGAGACTCTCCAATGCCATTCTTAAGACATTAGAAACCAGGATCACATTGAATCCTGTGTGTCCCACCAATACATACATCTGTGACTGTCCATGTGGGTGCCTCAGTGTCCTAATACCTTTATCTCATTTCTGAGCTTCTGAAACAAGATGGAAAAACCATACAAGTGTGAAGGAAAGCCACATTTGCTTTCTACTCTATACGGTCTGCAGAAGACGAAAGAGGATGTCAGTCAAAAGGTGTGCTTCGGAGGGCAGAGAGGCCTTCTGGACTTCCATCCACGAATTTGCCCATTGGCAAACACATGCCTTTGGGTGGGTTAGCGGCTGGGCTTGCTGCTAAGTGCAGGGGATACTAGTAAAACAGGTCCCAGGCAATCCCTGAGATCTGAGTTCAAGGGGAATGGTGATTGTGCACTTCCTCCAGCTCTAACTACATACAACCTACCTCCCCACCCAGCAGGGCCCAATTGCGGTCAAGGATTTTATGAGTTTGGTATATGTGTTATATTAGTTTGCTGCTGTTGCTGTTACAATCACCACAAACTTGGTGGTTTCAAACAGCACAGATTTAATGTCCTACAGTTCTGTGGTCAGAAGTCTCACTGGAATAATATCAAGGTGTTAGCAAAGCTATGGGGGGGGGGGGGGGTGTTAGTATTTTAGAATGTAGGAAAGAATTTGGTTCCTTGCTTTTCTGGCTTCTAGAGGCTATTGTCTTCCCAGATGAGTGTCTCATCTGCTGTCTTCAAAATTAACAGCATAGTATCTGCAAATCTCAATGACTAACCATTTTGCTTTGCTTGTATCTAGAGCAGAGTGATTATATACTGGGCCAACTCAACAACTCAGAACAATCTCCCCTTCTCAGCATCCCTAGCCACATCCAAAAAGACCTTTGTGCCAGGTAATCTCATATCGTCCCAGGATTTAAGAATTGGCATGTGGACATTTTGGGGACAGGCCACTATTCCATCTACCAGATTGTCACTTCTTGGTTTTTTTTTTTTTAAACACAAGTTAGAAAATACTCAAGAGATAAAACCAGAAAATACAAAATATAATCACTGTCGAAGTGTCTTATTTTGGTCTTTTCTAAATATTTTCTACATATTTTTTCTTTATAACATAGTATGATCATCCTCCCATATCAACAAACATAAATGTCTCCATCAGCATTTTAATGACAAACTACGGTGTTCTATACTGATATTGTAATAACGGCTGAATGTGTTTCCAGTACACACAATTAAAGCTCTTATCAAAATTGTTTATATATAGCTCTCTTATTTATCTGATATCTTACGAGAGTGAGTTCCACAAGTGTGATTGCGGGCCAACAGCTACGGCTGCTCTTAAGACTTTTAAAAGTATGGTCAAAGGTCTCTTTGTGACAATAGAGTGTCCCCTATAGAGTTAGAAACCACTGCCCCATATGCTCAAAACCCCAGGGCCACTGCCAATGCTCAATCTCTTCCCAAACTAATAGTTCAAATTAAAATCACATTATATTTTAAGTTTTATTTCTTTGAAAACCAGTCTGAGCATTTTTATAGATTTATTTCTACTTACAGTTCTTTTGTTATTATCTTATGTCCAATCTACATCAAAATGCTTGTATTTTTCTCAACAAATTTTGAAAAATCTGTATGTTAACTGTATCATATTTGACAATATTTGCAAATAATTTTCCCAATGGGATGCTTTTTAAATATTTTGTGTTATCTACTGGGTTTTTATTGCACAGGGACTTCATTTTGCATGTGTGGTAATTAAGTTGATCAGATTTTTAATTTACAGTGTCTGCATCAAATTCCTTCTATCATGAGCTCATGGTATTACAGCTGCATTCATGTTAATATAAAATATTTTCTGATAGTGTTATTAATCTACCTACATTGTTTAACTGAAATGTATGCTGGTTTCCCCTGAAGGCAGTCACTCGAAACACGGAGATGCAGCTCCTTAGTTGAGTGAACCGCAGGCTCCCAACAACAGGCCCTTCATGAGGCTGAGTTCAGAGCCTGGGCAGCTGCACCTCTAATCATGGTTATGATGAAATCTAATTCATTGTGATTTTCTAGAAGAGTGAGGACCCTGCAGAGAGAGAGGACTTCCTCCCTCTCCCTATTCAGTTGAAATGCTGTGACTCAGTTCCTGCGTTTCATTGTGGAACAGTTTAATTTAATTGCCTATGTCACCATTTTCCCTGTTCCTTTGACCTCTGATGTGTGGGCACAGATCCTAGGATCCAGGGTCCAGACCTATGAAGTCCTTGGCAGGAGCTGTGCTTCTGTTGCCTGAGGCCAAGAAAGTGAGGCTAAGGCAATAGGAAAGTAGAACCCAAGGCATTCATTCATGCAAAAGACTTCCGTTCTCCTGGAGGCCACTTAGGAAAGCGTCTCCTTGTTCTAACCACACCTGGAGGGGTTACTAGGGATTTATTTAGTAAGCCTTGTCTGTGAGTTTGGGCTGGTGCTGGACACCCCAGCCAGCACAGAGGGGACACAGCTTACCAGACAAGTTTTGCTGCACTCTGAATACCCAAAGATTAGAGATAAAAGTAGTTGAAATTTTAAGTCTCAGAAATTTGTGATGAGTAGAACTACATGCAGAACAGCCTCTTCAGAGAATACACGTGTAGGGAGAGAAGCCAGGAGACCCCTTGTTAAGGACGTCTGTCGTTGAAGCAGGAAAGATGGCCACTCCTGCTCTCAGGACTCGGCAAGTAGCTGCTGAGGGCCTATCTGTCAGTGCCAGCCTTGGTCCCCTCTGACTGAGCTCTCCTCTTTGCCCATGTACAGCTCCAAATTTGGCTCAACATTCACATCCAAGTAAAAGCCTTCCTCAACTTCTTTCACATCTTTCTCTGTCCATTTTTTCTTCTTCCCTCATCTCTGTCTGCCTACCAGCATTCTGTAGTGGCTTGGAAACCAAGTGGACCTCAGCTCAACAATTGTCATGAAAGTAGAAAAGGATTCTGACCCATAATCTCTTCTGAATTTGGAGCCCATGGGATGTTGACTTAATAGCTGTGAGCCACAGCTTCTTCACTGAGAATATACAAAGATATAAGA
The DNA here is from genome assembly GCA_004027205.1 of Ctenodactylus gundi. Classification (NCBI taxonomy): domain Eukaryota; kingdom Metazoa; phylum Chordata; class Mammalia; order Rodentia; family Ctenodactylidae; genus Ctenodactylus; species Ctenodactylus gundi. Next base: position 480,930 of record PVKB01000161.1, on the reverse strand, counting down.
ACGTTGTTCTACAGACTAATTAAGATTACATTTGAGATTCATTAGAGAAGGACTCTGGCTCCCACATACTTACATCAGTTGGTTACAACCATAACACAAGATAAAGTCAGTATCATAAAATTCTATGTACAAATGCTTCAATCTTGTCGACCTGGAATAACCAGGAAGAGTAGATAGAAGAAGGATCATTAAGCTTCGTGAAGAAGGGGTAAAATCCAGCAGGTAAAGCTAGAGGGAAGACAAGTTGTGATGAAGGAAATTCTATGAGCTAATAATAAAAATGAAAAGCCAAGGTTGTGTAAAAGGAAATTGTGGCAGTTCCCAACAAAAAAAGTCAACAAAATAGAAAAAAAAAATTTAAACTTCAGAAACCAAAGATCTCTGAGCACGAGCTAACATTATTAGAATTCTTTTGAAGATCAACTTGTTGGATATGTATAGTAATGTAGAGGGTATTTATTACCAGCTGAAATGATAATACAATTGTCCATGGTGAAAAGAACAGTCTTAATTCTTGAACTGTTAAGATTGATCCAAGTAACATCTTGAATGGACACGAGAAATGGGAAGCAGATGTCAAAGAGAACTTATTATCAGTGACTTTTAGGGTGATAAAGGAAACAGAAATCCTTGGGAAACCATATTCTGATGGGCTGCAATGAAGATTCCAAAAGGGGGAATCAACCAGAGGGAACTAGAAACAGCAAGGGGAGGCTAGGAAAATGGCTGGTATGCAAGGTAATCCACTTAAATGAGATAATAGAAAAGTCATGATGCCCAAAATATAGATATAAAATGGGATCATCCTGTCATTGGTAATTACCTTTGGTAATTACTTAGGGAGAAGGAACAGAAGGAGCGGTGAGAATAAAGCAACAAAATCTCAGGTGCAATATTCTCAGCAGCTCCCTTGGCCTACTCAGTGACCATCAGTCTTCAAGGCCCAACACGATTCTTACATAAAATTGATATTAATAGCTGGAATTTACTGAGCATATATAGGATGTCAAACACCATGCAGCTAAGCACTGTCTGCATTATCTCTTTCGCATAATCATATATACAATACAGATGTATTCATTATGCCCATTTTTATAGACAAGAAATTATAACTCAGAGAAGTTTAACCCATCTGAACCAAAGTTTAATAAATTATAAACAAATTCAGCTTGTCTAACTCGAAAAATCAAACTCACACAGTTCTGTGGCACTGCTTTTAGTTACTATCCAGTACCTTTGGGTTAAGATGAAAAAAACTTGTATTTTTTGAAGTTCTGTGGGTGATCCTGGGAGCATCCTTTTAAGAATCCTGCTATATTAGTGACTTACCAAGACCTTGACTCAAAAATAAAAATCAAAAATCTAAGTGGATTGGGGATGTAGCTGAGTGAGAAGGCCCTAAGCTTGATCCCCAGCACATCCTCCCACCCCCCCACACACCAAAAAGAACCCTGCTGTGTACTGCAGTATTTAATAGCAAATATAGCTTCTGCATTGACAACCGTGTGCCTTTGTACTGGTGGCTTACTCTTTGGATTTTAGTTACTGCTTCAGAATGAGATAACATTCACCACACAGGATCATTATAAAGGCACAAAGTGCCTATGTGCTAGTACTGTTATTGTTTCTGTTGTTGTCCTTTATAAGCACTCTCTTACCATTCATCTGGGTCTTATTTGTCTATGGTGCTGCCGATAACAGGCCACTTCCTGCCAAAGGGGTTTGAATACTCAGCAATAGATAACTGGACCAGTTCAGAACTAGTTATAGTAAGTAAACTACACAGCTGATGGATGAGATGTTCCCTTCCTCTTTCTGATCTGCCCTTGTAGCACTGCCAAAGTCCTGCTTGCTGTTCCAGTAGGGGTGAATGAGGACTGGCCTGCTTGTGTCTCAGTTCCCAGAAAACAAGCTGCCCGAGCAGACACCTTCCAGATGCTGGTCAGCACCTCCACTGCCCTGCTCAGCCCCCAAGGAGTCCCACCTGCTCACATCTGGGAATGAGTCCCCAGAATGAAGCTACAGTCCCTTACACATGCTATTCTCCCAAGACCTTCCTCTTGGAAGTTAGAATACCGGCTCCTGCCAAGCCTCACTTCCATGCTCCACTTCCAAGAGGGGAAAGCATATGGACTACTATTTTTTGCCAAAACCGATCAGAAAACAGAATTCAGTTCTCATAAAAATTGCACAGTACCCATTTTCCTTTCTTGCTGACAATAAAAGCAAACCTCGAGCTCAGGGAGCTCTCTTTCTTGAAGGAAATATTTTTCAACTCATAACTCTGTCATTCTTGCCTGCTGAAACACCTTGATCTCCAAGGGAGAAGAATACACATACTGAAATTACTATTTTGTTAACAATTATATTTTATGCATAATAATTTTAGGTATTTCCACTGAAATCCACTGATATTTTTACAACCTTCCTTAGAAAATGGGAAGGAATCCACAGTGTCTTTTTCTAATTTTAATTCCCCATAAATGAAATCTGAAAGTGTTTAATTATTAGATTTATGCCTCAAGATAAGTTCAATGGTAATTACAGGATATCTTCTTTTATTCTAATTCTAAATAATTAAACCCCAAACACACTAGATCGCTAGGATTATGACTAGAATAAAGGTGCCTTTTATTTAAGACTAAAGTTTGGCTTCTCGTTTAACTGGGTGTTTTTGTACCTCATCAAAGAGGAGTGGTTTGAAAGGATCTATTTCAATCTTCTTAATGCTGCTTTTAGAGAAAATTTTAAAATACTGTCCACAGGAAGGCTTTCCCGCTGCCATATTAGCAGAGAAAAGCGAGCGTGAAGCTTTCAGCTTACGTGAGGTTCCAAGGCATGCTGACTTTTCTGTTGTCATTTATCATCCTGGAACACAGGAAGGACTTAAAAACCAGGAAAAGAAGGTAACAGATACCATGCAAAAGAATATCAAGGCATCGGAGAGACAGGGACGGTGAAATAGCCCCTCTTCTGTCATCCCTAATCTGCCAGTCCTTTTTGGGTAACATTTCCTGGGCTGTCCTATATTAAAAGTGAATCAGTGGTGACAGGCTGGGTTGGGTAGAGGCCTTAGGGGGAGCCAGGCAGAAACTACCAAACCTGAAGCAAAATCTATAAAAGAAATCTCCAGCTAAGGCTCAGAAGGTGCTTATTGCTTGGGAATGAGCAAGAATAATGAACTGAGAGGAATTGTGGCTGTCTCTTCTTCCCCGTGCAGATCCTAGGCGGACAACCCTGGCAGGATGGCTCCCCAGCAGAGGAGTCAGGCTGCCCTCCTGCAATACCTCGGTACTGTACAAGCTTTGGGATTTGGGAAGAGGAGACAGTAAAGCGCTAGGTGAAAAGAGGAGTCGCAAGGTAGTGTCTCAAGAAGGAAAGGAGCTATATGGTTTAAAAATAAATAAATAACCCAACTTGCCTGTCTTTCCTCGCCTAGTGGACACAGAGGAGAGCACTTGCTTATTGGAAAGCATCTGAAGGCGAGGGAGGTGAGAGTCTGGGATGAGAGAAGCAGAAAAGCTATAAAGCGAAGGGCCGAGAGCACGCATAATACTTAGAAAAATGTCACAGGAAAACCTGGGCTGCGGGCAGCCCGCCGCCGGAGGGGAAGGAGTTCCAGACAATAGCTGAAGGAACAAGTAGAATCTTGTATTCATTCCTGTGGTTGAAACAAGTCTGTACGACCACAAGGAAAATTCCATTCTCCTCAGCCCTAACTCCCTGCCTACCTGAGCTGCAGCTGCTCTTTGCTGAAAGGTCCCTTAAAGTTAGAACTCTAATGCACAAAGGCCCAGGGTCCCACCTCCCTGAACCTCTCTCTTATGTTTGTATCCTTACATCTTGAAAATTACCTCCTATCCTTTGAGGGGCCTGGTTACCACTTTGACTGAAGCATACAGAATAAAGCAAAGAGTTCAGGAAGAGGACAAGTCCCCTTGACAATCCCCCTCCCCCCCCCAACACACACACACACACACACACACACACACACACACACACACACCTCCAACCACAAGCCACAAGCGTTTTCTAAACCATGAAAACCATGGATAACACATTGAATTATTCACTAATACAGCAAATGCTTACTGAATGCCTACTGTGGCTGAGGCTCAAGACTAAGGATTTACAGAAGTCAACCAAAAACAAGCTATTGTAAAAAATTTCCAAGTCCAAGGCACGAGAAATATAAGATTTTGCGTGCTGTTGATTGTCTAACAGTCACAGAGAATGATGTACATTGTGACTCCTGAACAGGACCTTTCCCTTTGTTTTGGGGTTTCTGTGAGGCCAGTTGGCAAGTAGGCTGCCTGCTAGTATCTGTGCAGCAAAGTACCCAAAATTCCAACACCTGCTCCTGTTCCCTTCCTCTACACAGGCTGTAGGTTACTTTGCTTTGACAACTCTTCTATTGGAAAAGATAGACAATCAGTCATTGTCTTGGCTCTAGGAGAGATTGAGAAAAAGTTTTCTTCCTAAATAATATCTTTGATCTCTAATTCAAGGAAGTCTGATTAATATGAACAAGAGAGGGAGAATTTGCCCAGGCAGCCACTCATGGGGGTGGAGGGAAATCTAGCATGTCTCCCTACTAAGAACAATACCTTCAGTACCAGCATGTATAGTATCATAGAAAAAGGGACAAGTCTGGAAGGTTGTGGCACTTTCAGAAGATTATAACTTATTTACAGTCGATCTGAGAAGGAGCTATGACTTGTTGACACGTCCTTACCCACAAAGGCTGCTGTCAACTCCAGTATATGTTTGGTAATCTACAAAGAGAGCTTCAGGAATTGATCGCTGCCTGTGGGGAACTTCAGCAGTGCTGTATGGGAAATTTCAACAATCAGTTCCCCTGAGCAAAAGCCCTGCATGTCACTTTTGCCAAGTCCTATAGTGTAAGTATTCCATAATGGTGGAATTAAAGATACTAAGAATACATCACTAAAAGAAGAGATGGGGAGACACGTGCGGTCAGCCCTAGCTAGGCTGGCCAGAAGTGCAGAAGACGGTGTGCAGTCATTCAGGCAGACACCCAAGACAAAGGTAGCATCTCCTGTTCAACTGGCTGATTGGTAACCTTTGCCCAGAACTCAGAGAAGAGGACGCTTTAAAGATAACAAGGAAAACAACTATAATACCCAGTTAAGCAGAAAATATCACCTGACTGTATTGCTCATTTTGGATCCTCAGAAGCACAGAGAGCTGTAGAGAGTCTCTAAAAATAATTAAGATCCACCCTGCCACTTAGAGAAGGAGAAACTGAGGCGTATGAGACCCAAGTTACTTAACGAGTCTCTGCTTCCAGCATGCCACATTCATAGCTGGTTTCAGTTCCCTGCTATAACAGTGGAGTATTAAATAGTAACTTTGCAAATAAACAAAATGGCTGGAAAAAAAAACTATCTGAATGCACTTGGATTTTTCTAAGCACCTAAATAAGCCAAGCAACTGTACAGCTGGTGGAAAGTGGGAGAAGTTACCACTAGCAAAAGGCACACACTCTGCATGAATTCGTTATTCAGTGCACTGCTCCACACACAAACTGTCCTGCCCAACAGCAACATACCCATAAGCCAGCCGGGTGCAGGCTTCCTCAGCCTTTGAATCACTGGCAAAGAATAAGCTGTCTAGGAGGGAGAAGTACATTCCCGTGTGAAGAACCCCAGCAGTAATTTTCTGGGCGGGAGAACTACTGCTACATCTCCTGGGCAAATGTAATGGGATGGCAGAGTCTGCAGTGCTGAGGGAGCGCCAGCTCCTCCTGCCTGAAATTCATGATCCCTGAGACAATTATGAGCAATGAAAAGGCATAAGTCAAAGGAACATCCAGTAAAGCTAGATGTAGAAAAATAACACATTATATTTAAATATCCATATATATTTAATCTGTGTTTAATAATGCAAGGAATGCATTAGTCAAGGTTTAGGCAGATTACACATTCACGTTAGTTACAGAACAGCCTGGCCCTCTCAAGTTTCCCCGCCTTGGTACTTAGGGAATAAAAACTTATGGAGGTATGCTCAGTTATTTCAGATTTTTTGACTTTCATACACTGATTACTCATATTCCACTAATAATTAACATTTTGCCCTATTTGGTTTTTTCTTTTACCTATCAATCCATCCCTAATTTCATGCATAGCCTTACTTTTTTCTCAGCTCATTCTCCTCTAGCTGTTGTCACTTTTCCTCTGGGGTCATTGGTGTCGCTGGCCTCCCTTTCACTTTCTAAGTTTCCCTTAAGTATTCTCTGCAATACTGGCTCAGTGGCTGCACATTCCTTTAAGCTTTCTATACCCCTTTAAATTAAAAGATAATTTTGCTGGATATAGCAGTCTTGGTTGGCATTTATGTTCTTTTAGTGCTTGGATGCCATTGCTCCATGATCTCCTGGCTTTTAGAGTCTGGACTGAGAAGTCTGAAGTTATCCTGATGCGCTCATCTTTGTAAGTCACCTTCTGTTTTTCTCAATTCAATGCAATGCAGTGCAATTCAATTCAATGCAATTCAATTAGGGATGAATTGATAGGTAAAAGAAAAACCAAATAGGGCAAAATGTTAATTATTAGTGAAATATGAGTAATCAATGTATAAAAGTCAAAAAATGTGAAATAATTAAGCATAGCTATTTATCTGTTGCTTTAACTATAGTATACTTATGTGATACAGGTATAAGTCCATTTAATGTAGCGAACTGATAGTCTTAAGCTTGTTGAATGAAGTAATTCACTTTTTTGATGTTGAATGTGAGTTTATCCTCTTTGAGAGGCAGAAAAATAAGGAGCACCAAAATAGCTTGGAGGAAAAGTAACATCTAAAGAGAAAAATGTAACAATAAAAAAAAGATTGGTAATTAAATCATCTGATTGATAGACTTTTAAAACAGTACCAGCTCTTCTATAAAATCTGTGAAATCTCCCCACACCATTATTATTAGTAATAGTATAGTAGTGTACAAAATAGAATAATTACTAATTAATAATGCAAATGGAGAATTGACATAAAATCTTTTAAGAATACAAATGTATGAATATATGGATGGATAGACAGATAAAATTATAAACCAAATCTAGCAGAATGTTAGTAATCAGTGAAATGTGAGTAAATAAGTTATGAAAGTTAAAAAATTCTGAAATAACTAAATTTGCCTTCATATGTGTTACTTTAAGTATATTTATGTGGTATAGATTTAAGTTCATTTAATGTAGCAATGTGTAAAATTTTAACTTTGTTTTATTATAGCAATTCACTTATTAGGTCATTGATGAAAATTTCTCCTAAGAAAACTGATTGATGTAAAGATAACCCTGTGAATGTACAAACATGTACCTTCCAGTTTTCAGCTAAGGCATTTGAAATTTAACGGTTTTTTTTTCCTTCTTTCCCAAATTTACTAGTCTTTTGAACTACATGCTTGTAGTTATTTTCTAATGTGAACTGGTGGGTAAGGCCAGGTTTAAGAATATCAACAAAGATATAGCAAAATATAGGAAAAAAACTTTTGGTAAATATCCCAATAAAGGGATTGGTCAGATTTAGAGAAGAGGCATCAAGATTTAACTACTGCGAGGAATAGGAAGATGAGTTAGAGTGGCGACTTAAGTGAAAAGATTTAAGTGTGGAAGATTAATACGTTAAGTACTATATAGTTTCTCTGACTCGGAAAACCCAGAACACAGACATTCTATAGAACCACCTGAAGTGATAGCTGGAATTGGGGGAAGGGATGGGGAGAGGGTGGGACGGTCAAAATTGGGAAAGGATTGTCAAGCTGATATGATACATATGTGCACGAAATACCCAAATTCATTGTAAACACTATGTATTACATATGTGTATTAATAAAAATAGTGGAAAAAAACTTATAGAGGAATGGAGTATGTCTTTGCAGACCTGGGGCACTGCAGAAAGGCAAATGGAGGGATCGCAGAGGTCATCTCAAAGTCAGGCTAGACCTCAGACTTTTCCAGCTCAAGAGCTCCATTCTCTGAACTGATTTTCTCCACTGGCACTCTCTGCCAGGCAGGGCTAGCAGCAAGAGGTGACTTCACGAAGGGACATAAAGATCAGAATTGCCATTCTAGCTGCTGTTGTATGTCAGCTCTTTTCTTGCCCTTGAGCCTTAATTCTAGATCACCAGATGGAGAATGGCTGGCTGAGCCCCCAGGGAATCTCAGGCCACATCTCCAAGGTGTAATGTCCATGCTCCAAGGCTCTTGCTACCATCTGGAGCAGTGCGCCAGGTGAGTTCAATCAAGGATGAAAGTGGGTTGGCAAACAAGCGCCACCTACAGTGCCAGAGAGGAGCTCAGTGGGGACTCTGTACAGCACATGCAAAATGACATCTAAGGCCTGGATAGAGAGCAAGAGGTTGAACTTCTCTAAAAGCAGGGAAAAAAAAATTCCTTCTGTTCAGTTTGACTATCATGAAATACAACAATAAACCCCCAAGCACTTCAAACTTGTCATGACTGTTTTACTCCACTTAAGCTACTCAGTCCTCAGCTCCAGACGCCCTACGTCAGCTTTGTTGGCACAGTAAGGAGAAGAAGAGAAACCTACTAGATGTCCATTGTTGCGCTGAGAGTTCAAACATGTTTTGTTTCCAAAATGTAAAATGCCAACCTTCTCAACGAATGCTTCCGGCAAGAAAAGAAGCTTGGCTCTAATCTGGACTCAGACGCCTTTCGACTGTGTGCAGAATATATCCTAGTCCAGTCCAAAGCGCACGCGAGGAGATGAAGAAAAGGAAATAAATAATTGGTATGAATGTGCTTCTCACCAGGGCCCGGGGGAAGCGAAACAGTGCCCAAGTTCCAGACACAACACAATCTGGGGCCTTCGACAACTTTTAAAACACCAGCACGTCCCCATGTGTAGTCAGAAACCACACCATCTAACCCCATTCCCTGTGAGACTCCATCCAAAAACGGCCCAAGCTGTTTTAAGGAAAGAATCCCAAGGACCATCTGCAGTTGCTTCCGGCTGCCTTTCAAGAACGGCCTTCCTAATGATTCACCTGTCTGAAATCTCCTGCTGCCATCCTGGGCTCCTCCCTTGGAGTGAAAGCCAAATTACCACTTAGAGTCTCTTCTTCAGCCTCGGCAGAACTTTGAGGAGTACACTCATCCTAGCAACTAAAACTCAGGGGGAAAACATGAGCTGTGACTCATCCATCCTTTTGAGCCAAGTATTTTGAATTTGCTCAGAGGAGGGAAATGGCTGGGGGTGGGCTGGGAGGGCGCTGGAGGACCCACACGGGCAATGGTGAAGCAGCAAGTCCACGGAAGACTCCCAGGCTCTTTGCTCCTGTGCTTTGTCGCCCGCCTGCCAGGAGCCCCTAAATCATTGTGAAACGGCCATATTCTGCCTGCCTCCATCATGCATTATGGGGCGTTAATAAATAATATGAGGTTGTGGGACAAAAAGGCGGGAAAACCCAAAGGGAAGGTGATGGAGAAGTATAATTTAATAAGTAAATGAAAGAAGCTATTAAATCATTGTTAAATTTCGCTGGCAAGAGCAGGCGGAAAAAAAAAAAAGATTTCCTGCTACAAAATGCTTTCAATAGAATATTGAAATTCTCTCCTGGCTCTCTCTGTCAAGAGGCTTCTTGCAGTCATAAGGTCAGGAGTCCTGTGGCCTAGGGTACTATTACCTACGGAGCCTGGGCAGGGCCCTGCCCTGCAGGTGGGAAGCTTCAGGGTCTTTCTTAGTACATGGCTTTCCTAGAACATGTCTATACTCACCCAGTGATGTCCCATCTTGATCCAGCTTCTGCGAGTGACCTCAGTAACAGCCCTGTCGATTCGGTGCCAATTTTTTCCTTGCCACTCTGTGGCACACTGAGGCATTCTTACCTTAAGAGAAAGGGAAATTGAGGTTACCAAAGTTGTGGCTTAAAGAAAAAACTCCTTTGGCTGTATGCCCATGCTTTTTGCTGTTCTACGTAGCATCACATCCATTTACACTTTGGCATTTATTACAATATGTCAGATAGAAGGGAGGATCTTTAGCAGGAAAGACAAATCTTGTTCACATTCATGTGCCCAGAACCTAGAAACTGCATATGTCATAAATATTGAATGAATGGGTGAATAAGTAGGTAGACAGAGTGATTGATGGATAGAGAGATAGGTGAATGAAGGAATCCTCATCTCGTAGAAGAGACTCCTGTAGGGATGAACGACTAGTGTCAGAATTGTCACCAGCAGCCAAGTTTTCAGAATCTCAACTTGTGCTCTTTCAACACAGTGTGTAATTGCCCTTCAAGGTCACACAGTAAACCTGCTCAAGGCAAATATGGAGTCCTGTGACTTCACATAACTCCACAAAAGCCAGGCACAAGAGCCGAGATTGCCTTAGACTATGGCACAGACTGTTAGAACCTTGAGGCCCTCTGCCTTTGGAGGGCCCTTGACAGAAGGTCCACATAGGACCTTTCCAGGGTGGCTCACCTGTTTCTCCTTTCCAGGGATATTTGCTTTACTCTTGGAAGAAAAATTTACTGTCATTCAATTTCTCATACCAGCTCCAGCCCAGGCCCTAGTTCGGAAAGCACAGGCACCAGCATGCCAGGGGGAGAAAGTCACAGCAGAACAGGTCTGTTTGGACAAGCAAGCCTAGTGGTCTGGCAGGGTATGCAAAACATCAACCTATCTTGTGTTTGAAGAAAGAATCGCTTGGCGGACATACTGAGTAATTAAGAAATAAGTCTACCGGGGTCCTTGACTACTCAGGGACATAGAGTTTGCTTAGAACATCTTCATCTTTCAAGGCCATCAACAGCCACCAAAATCTCTACCTGGGAAGTGGCAGCTTTATTAAACTAGGCTTGCATAGACCTAGGAAGGTGGAAGACCAGACGGAAAGACAGGAAGTTCACTTTAGAGGCCTGTTTTCACTGGGAGGAAGTATGGCATAGTAGGAACAGACCTGTTCAAAAGACTTTGGAAATGGGAGTACCAGACTTCACCAATTGCCTATAGAAATTTAAACTTATTTAACTCCTTGAGACTCATTTCTTTTAAATGACAACATTTGAGCCAATTGTATCTGTTAGTGTTAGATTTACCTATAAGTGACTGAAATGCTAAACCTCCATGACATGACTTAAAATGTTATAAAGGATAAAAACAAACAGGAAGCTAGCAGTTCTGGACCAGTATGGTAGCTACACAAATCGTGAAGGATCCAGACTCCTTTCGTTTTGTTGCTCCATCTTTCTCTAGCAGGCACCTAAACTATGCTCTCAAGATGACTGCAACCTCCAGGCACGCGGTTCAAGTCCCAGTCATCAGGCAAGGCCCGACTGGACTATCTCCCCAATAAGGCTACTCCTCAGAAGTTTTCCATAACTTTTTCTTTTTTTTCTTTTATATCTTAATGGCCAGAAATTATTCACATGCTCACCTCTCTATGTATGCAGAACTGAGAGAGCTAGATTTTATTAGTTAGTTTAGATTTTTTTAAGTGTCCAGGTGCCCAGATAGAACTTAAAATTTCTACATCTTATTACAAGGGAGAGGTAAGTATTTTGTCTGTCTTTTCTAATTTACAGATAAAATGGACCTAACAAGCAGTTCAGCAGTTGATAAACAGTAAAGTCTGCTATGGTTAAGGTTGTCACCCCCACCCAGGAACCGATCTCTCTGGGAAACTTGGCAATATCTGACAATTGACTTCATCACAGGCACACAATGTAATCCCATCAGATTTATCATTGAGATCAAAGTTAAGGTTCCAGTAAAGTCAAACACAAGATGCATGAAGACTCACAAAATAGGACCCGCGAGGGAGAGACTGACAATGCCAGGTGAGTTTTAACTAGCAAATAGGGCTCTTCAAAGCTATGAATGTCTGTTCACTGGTGGTGGCTGCCAGCCACGGTTTCCTCCACCTACAGCAAAGGCAAAGAAAAAGATAGGAAACATGGTAGGAGGCAATACCAGCGGTTCTCATGCGTGTAGGTATTAGTGCAGGGAAACGACATGGAGGAAGTAGAGAGGTTACTGTCAACTTAAAGAAGAGCTATTTATTGGCATCTGGTGGATAGCCAATAAGTATTTTTGAATAGATTAAAACCTGTAATCTTTCTGAAGGAATGGAATATACACAAAAACTGTATTAGTCATGGGTTTTATAATGAGTCATCATTCTCCAAAGAAATCGAGCCAATAGGGTCTGGGGGTCAGAGGGAGAATTTATTTAAGGAACTGACTCATACAACTGTAGAAGCTAGCAGAGTTAAAAATCTGCGGGGCCGATCAGAAGCTTAGACACACTCAAGGGAAAGTTCATACCCCCATTGAGTCTGAAGGCAGTCTGTTATACGGTGAGTTTCCTTCCCTTGAGGAGGGTTTTTCTTTTGCTCTTTTGAACTATTAGAGGAGGACCGCTGGACTATAAAGGCAATCGCCGTTTTTTGGAATCTGCTATTTAAATGGTGATCTCCTCAAAAAGAAAGAAGGTACAAAAACAGATGATAGATTCTGACCAAATATCTGGATACTGTGATCTCATCAAGATGGCACATAAAGGTAGTCATCCAAAAGCCTAAAGGCCAATTGTAAACAATATATTAATAGGTTACTCAAAGAAGCACTCTGAAATACAAAAGCATGTCAAAGAAGGGGTTAGCCTCAAGAAACAGGTAATAGATTTTCACCTTATAGTTAAAAAAAAATGAAAGCAAAAGCAAGAGACGTCAGATTTAGGCATTCAAACAGGACAGAACAGAGCAAAGTGGAATGATAAGAAATGATGAAAGCCACAGGAGGTGGCTGATGAAGGACCCTGATGATGAAAAGTCTGTTACAGACTGAAACATTAGATCAATGTTGCATAGAAATTAATTGAGTTTTTGTCCTTGTTGCCTCCAGGAGAAACAGGATAGCAAGTATGGGAGAGAATATGTTCAATACGTAGTATACATGTAACTATTTGAGTCATATCTAAGTGTAAAAGAGTGGAATGGGGAGAAGAAAATAACACCAATATTTAAGGAATTTTTATTGTCTTGAAACGACCACATAAGAGACAAGAAAACTCAGTGTCTACCTTGACTTTCTATGACAACAAGACAAAGGGACCAAGGGACAGTTTGAGCATTTTCTTTCTCTTCCAGTTATATTTCTTTAAAAAGTAACCACAGGTTGTTCCTGGGGGTTGTGGCTCTGGATGGGCTGGCACATGGGGGAGAGGTGGCCCTTGACATGGGGACTTCAGGCTACTCAGCTTATGAATGAAGGCTGCCCTCAGTGCATGTCCAAGTCTTGAGAAAAACCCAAGATGGCTTTTCCTATGCCTGGCTATGCTGGTGCCTTGCTCAGCTCCAAAGACCTGAGAGAATTCCACAGTCAAATTAACTCAGTGACTGCACCTCAAAACCCTTACTATGTATGTAGCCCTAACTTTCCTGTTGGCCTTATCTGCTGCTGATCCCCTGCCCATGGCCAGCACCCCAGTCTAGCCCTCCTAGCTCTGGGTCCCTCAACCTTCATGGTTGCCTGTTTCTGTGTCTTCCATCTGGAATTCCTCTCCCTAGTCCTCAGCCCAGTCACAGAGCTTTCCAAATCCAGTCCCATGCTACCTTCACCATGATTTCTTTTTTTAATTGTAATTCCAAGAGGAACTAAGGTATTGTGAAAATATTCAGTTAAACTAGAGAAGCAGAAAATCCCGCCACAGCATACCTCCCACCACTGTTATAGAGAAGAGCAACAGGTGCCAAGGTACAGAGGCTACAACCAATCTGTCAAGTGTCTGCATCCTGTTGGCATCTCCATTATGGTAAATGGATAAGATCTCTCCAGCCACTGGAGTGCCCTGGCAATTTTATCTTTTCTGCACTGTGTTATAATTATATGGATGCTTACTTTAATTGATTTCTGTATCCAAGTCTTTCCTGTCTGAAATGCAATTTATTTCTATTTTTGTAATATATTAATATTTTCTTGTCACAGTGCTTAGGAAAATTGGCTCCAAATTTGGTTTAGCTCATCAAATCTTTATTGAGTGTCAGTCCTGTATCTTACTCAGCTAAGGAACAAAGATACAGAAATAAATAATGAGCAGCTTGACCTTAAAAGTTCCTGAAGTTGAGGAGACCGTTCTCCACCAATAATTAAGATACAACGCTAAAAGTATGTAGAATTGTTAGCTACTACTTAGAAGCAATAGATTCTCTGACCATAGCACCCATTTTGGCTAATAATTACTTACAAAAACCTCCAAGAGAAATTGCAAAGCAGCCATAAAACATGAAGTAATACTGAGTTCATGATGGGGGGGTCAGAGAATGAGAAGGAATGTCGGTTGTGAGAGTTAATTTTGAGGTTCCACATGCTCCCAGGGGAGCCTGGCTGAAAGGGACAGTTGAACAGCTGGGATGTTATTTATGATGCATTGAAAGCTGTCAACAGCTTTCTTCCTGAGAATTTCGCCCGCAAGGGGAAGTCATTAAAGAGGAGGCACTGCCACACTGAATGGATAAAGCCTTCCAGCTTCTAGTTTAATCCCTCTGACCCTAAAGATAAACTTCTCCTTCTGTTGATTTTACCTGGTCTTCAGTCAAGGATATTATTTATATTTTCAGCCAGTGCTTCATACAGTAAAGAGGATTCGATTGTTGGCTCTGACACATACTCGGTAGAGGCCACAACAACTGGAACCCCAAATTTAATCATCTGAAAAATGGGAATAATGGCTTCTAACTCACAAAGCTATTGTGAAGATGAAAATTAATGGCATTTGAAAAGTGATTCAGCCCAACAGGTGCCAATATACAAGTGCTCAGTAAATGGGAGCTGTTAAATCCATTTTCTCTAAGCAGAATATAATTATTCTAAAGGGAAGGAAGCCCATCACATGCTTCCCTGCTCCCAGAGTTTGTGAAGTTCCTATACCCCAAGAATATTCCTCAACAGCCCTTGGCTCTGCCTTCACTTGGGGAACATTGGTTCTAAAGGAAGCGTGAGTTGACAAGCCCTGCACCAACTCACCAGGAGTGGAGCCAATAAATGGAGCCAGTGGACAAAAAGTATCCCAACAATGTTGCAGAGTGGCTTAAGAGGGAGGTAGGGAATAAGACTGTATCAACACAAGAACAGGTGTGGATGAATAAAAAATGTTTTCCATACAAATGACCTTAGTCTAAATTTCAGTTTCTTCCATTTCCTCAAGACAGGCTAAACAGAGTAAGTAACAGTTTACATCTTGTTCCATGAAAAGAGGATGTCTATGTGAAATACGACAGCTTATTTCAATGTATGAAGGGGTACACCATAGCCAGAGAGAAAACACAGCTATGAGGCAACTTTCAGAAATCTTATGAGAACTGAGCTCCAATTTTCATTGATTCCAAATATATGAATGTGGTAATAAGGAATATTTTCCCCAAAAACGGGATTATCAAAGGGTGATTTGTTCCTATTTCCATGGACCTTACAAAAGCCTATTTTAATACCAAATCTTAGTCTGTACTAAGATTAAACTCAGAGGAGATGAGGCTAATATTGAAGCTCTATCTAAGATCCCGTCTCTTTAATACCTTTCTCATTTCCTTCAGAGGTAGAAATAGAGCTAATCTCTGTCTTTCAAATAGTTGTTTGTGTTTTTTGATAGGAAAGAATGAAATTGAATTAGAAGGTCTGGAGTGGCTAATAAAACATTACATTTGGCATAATGGACATAACTAGAAAAAACATTTACATAAGAAAATCAAAGCTGGGCTCATTTTTTTTATCTAGCACTGTGCCCTCTATTGGAGTTCTGACAAGCAAGATTTATTTGAATATTTTCTTAAGGTGGTACATATAACAGTAAAATAAATCCCCTAGGATAGCTATATAAATTAACATTTTTTTACTGAAGGAAAACTGCTCCTCCCCCTGAAAAAAGAGGTCCCTTGAAATACTTATAAGCATATTTTTAATTTTAGGTCATTAGTTTAATTTTACTATCACTTCAAATATAACTCTGACATCTCCATCATTAATGCCAGCCCTGGCAATATTCCATGAAGAAAGAACATTCTAACACAAGATCTGGATTTGGAAAGGATTATGGTATAATATTAAAAGAAAAAAAAGTAAAATTAAAGTAAAATACCTATCTGAGATGATCAGAAATGAAATTCTTTTTGGGATAAAATGATCTCTTCCAGAAATTACCTCCATTTAAAAAAAATCACAGTGGTATTTTCTAAGAACTAAAGCAGAATATAATCTATCTTAAACTGAACGAAAAATTTGCATACAATGAACAGTAAGTGAAAAAGAGGCATTTTTAGACAATTAGACTGAATCTTCTCCTCTTTGCTTGGCAATTTCTCAACATAAACTTCTGCATCAACAGCATCAGGGTTCTGTCAATCATGCAGATACCATCACAGGGCCACATCACATCAGAATCAGATCATGGGTGTTGGGGGGTATGCAACACTTTAATCACACCCCTAGGTAATTCTACAACCCACTAGTATTTGAATGCCTTTGGCTTGGAGGATCTCTGGAAAACCCAACTGGCCCAGGACAGTATTCTGAGCAAACTTCACATTCAATAATTCCAGTGAAGAGCCTTCATGGAAGCTTTCTTGCTTTTTGGTTTTGTTTTGTTTTGTTTTGTTTTTTGTTTGTTTTGTTTTGTTTTGTTTTGTTTTTCTTATAGAATGACCTTCAGCAACTTAATTTCCCTGAGTTTCTGTTTTCACATTTGTTAAGATAGACTCATCTGCTTCACAGGTTATCTTGAGACAGCCTGTCTCTACTACAGCTCTCCACGATGGAAGTTACCCCTTCTTACTACTATTGTTGCTATGTGGCCACAAGTTGGTTTAATTTGCAATATTCAACCATCCAGAAAAGGAATATACAGATCTTAAAATAAGTAGTCCAGAGTATAGGGAGCTAGAAGAATTCTGTGTGATCAGCAGAGATCAAGAGCAAATATAAACCAGTTGGTTGGCACAGAGATGAGATGAAGAGAACACAGGTGGGACCACCAGGTAAAGCAGAACTGGGACAAAGTTGCCCCGCTGTGCAGATGATCAGATTAGAATGGCTGTCAGCAACTGAGTGATATTTCTCAGAGCCATCTGGATGACAAATACCGGAATGTGAAGGAAAGAAAAGAGGGCATTTCTAAAGCTTTGTGTCTGAGTTGAGAGTCATGCTCGGTCAGAGAAAAGTACGGTTGTGAAGGTGATTAGAAATCACAGTTCTTGAAAACCTTATCAGAGAGTATTTCTTTGCTTCCTTACACAGATAGTCCCCCACATAGATACTGCATATCACACCTTTCTGCGTTGTGAATCTCTAAGGTAACAATTGAGAGTTAAGATTGTTTTGTTTATTTTGCTTTTTAGCCATAAGGACCACATTGGTCTCATTCTCTGTCGTGTCTCCAGCACATTGAAAGCCAACCGGCACTGAGTTGGTACTCTGTTCTGATCCCTACTGTGGATGTGAGGGGTAGGTAGGCTGAAAAAACATCTCAACTGTGTGTCTTACCAATGTGACAGAAGAAGCCTTCACAGATTCAGAGGAAGGAAATGACCTCCCACAGGAACACTACTGGCCGGTGAGGTCTAGAATGGTGATACATACCAGCCACGCTCTCTTTGTTAACTATAAATCAAGGGGGAAAGGAGATAATGATAGTTCAACCATTTTGACCAGTCGGTTGATTGGTTGTGAGTCAAGTTGTGGGGCTGAGGGTGTAGCTCAGTGGGAGAATTTGTGCTTACCATGTGAAGGCCTGCAGTTCAGTTCCTAGCGCTTTCCACTACCAAGAGAAGAGACTGATAATGACGCATCGGTTTCGGTAGTACACATGAACACAAAAAGCAATGTGCACATACATCCTCACCTCTCATCTGACTCCTACTTGGGACAATTTAACAAAAGTTCTCGAACAAGTTCCACATCTCTATGACACCCAAAAGAATGGAGCCTGGTCTGGACAAAGAAAAAGAAGAGGAAGAAAGCAGGGTCCAAAGCCAACTATAGTTGTCACATACCACCAGAAATACTAGTTTAACCCAAAACCTAGCGAGGAAGTATTGAAAAATAGACTTATGGACAATATTATGTTTCTTCAAGAAGATGCCTACCTAAGATGTCAATATTTTCCACCTTGAATATTTTTGTCCTTTTTTTTTTTGTAAACAAAGAAGATCCTGCAACGCATTTTTTTTTTGTCTTATCATGTCCCATACACATCCAACTATGGCTGAGAATTTAAAAGAAAACAAATTCAAACTCCAGTTTAATTTCCTTTTTCCTGTGTGGCAGCGCGCTCAGTAGGAGCTCTCATAAGCTGACAGGGGTAGCATTGCACCTATTAGCACTCGTCAACCTAAAGCAGATTGTTCGGCTTTCAAGAAATGTTTTTTGAATTGGATTTAGGTTGGTGAGAAAATAAATTAAGTCAGAAATTCTTTGAGGCAAATTACATATTGAAATGAACAGTTTGATGCACAACCCCACCACCCGCCTCAAAAAAATGAAAAGACAGAGAGGAAAGAATAAAAGCAGAAGTCTCGCTTGTCTAAGCTGCGAGAGCCGCTACATCTGCGAACGCTTCACAAGGCAACGTGTACAGTCTGGGTTTTACAGCCCCCGTTTGATTGGCATTTGCATGACATCTGTGGTTGTATTTTTGGAGAAAGCTCAAAGCTAGTGATTTCCAGTTTTTAATCACCAGAGTATTTATGATCTGCTCTGGCATAATTGTTCATGGCTCCACATTTATTTTTTATGGGAGACAATGCAAAATGAAAATCAAGATGAATTAGTAACTTGATCTTGTATGTGTCAAGGCTTGAGGGCTCCGCATACCTGCTCTGGAGGACAGAAGGCAAAGCGCTGACCTCACCGGGCGGAAAAACTGAACACAGCTGTTGCCAAGGACACAGCGTTGGCACCCAAGAACAAAAGGGGCAGGGGGGACTAAGGAGGGAGGAGGCCACAGAGCCCTGGCAGAGCCGCAGCCTCTCAGCCCTGTGCTCAGAACCAACGTGGGGCTGTGTTTGTGCCACGTGCAGAAAGGCTGGCAGTGCAAACAGTACCTTTACCCTTTTCTCCTGGGAATGGGAAATGCCACAACCCAGCCTGCTTCCCAGTAAGTGGGTGAACGAGCACTGCTTTCCATGTGGTTTCCTCCCACGGGCTCAGGCAGCGGGGCACCCCGGTGAGAGACACGGGGTGGCAGCTTGCCCACCGACTCTCCAGGGTGTCTCCTGCCCAGTACTGTGGGATTTTTTTAAAGTGGGAGATAGGTGGAGGTAGTTGTTATTGTGGTGGTGTTGTTATTGGCTTTATTTATTTATTTATTTTGGTATGCTCTTGGATTTTAGCTATTTAAACCCAAGAGAAAGCAATCACTAGACCAGGCAAGTGATTTGCTCACGGCCCTGAGCTAATTATTGGAAGAGCCAGCCTTCCTAAGGTTCCATAAACCAAGGCAGGCCAGGTAAGGGGAGTGAGAAAGGGGGAAGGACTTAGATGTTTAAGAGCTGGAACGGAGGAGCTGAAAGGGCACATTAACAGAAGGTACTCGGAGGAGATTTGCCTGCCCCTCCATCTTCTTCCTCCACTCCAGGGGAGCCCCCCTTTCCTGTGTGCTGTGCCTGGGCAAGTCCTGAGCTTCTGGAATGCAATCTTTGCCTTCCTTATCTGGGAGCTAATCGCTAAATAGCAGGTGGTGAAGATTCTGTTTTTCATCTCTCCTGCTCTGTCCTCTCCTCTCTTTAACTCATTTCCTCGGGGCTATGAATTTCTGAATCTTAAATGGGAAACCTCCTGGATTTGCTCACACCAGGAGTATCTTTCTGTCTTTGTTTTTGGAGACTATAAAAAGGAACAAGGAGAACCAAGAGAAAGAACCGCTGGCTAGAGGGAAGAGAGATGTCAGTGTTAACTGTGGACACACACTGAGAGGCGCCATGTATACACCCAAATATTTTATTTTTTACTGAAAATATGTGAGTTTAAGTACCCTCTTTTCATTTGTTTACCAGTTAACAGCTCAGTTTCTACTTTCCATGACGTTTTGCAATAAAGTTTATGACAAATGCACACTCTTTTGTTGGTGCCTCTCAGCCAGTGCACTGTACACACTACAGAGGGGGGAAAGGATTGACCGAATTTCTTGTTCATTCATTCATTCATCTACAGGCCATGAAGCTCCCAGACCTGGAAACCCTTCAGCTCTTTCTCCATTCTTCCTTTCAACTCCTGTATTTCCCTGCTCAACTCTATTCCCAGCAAATGCCTTACAAGACAAAGAGCATTTACTGTG
Source organism: Ctenodactylus gundi (assembly GCA_004027205.1). Taxonomy (NCBI): domain Eukaryota; kingdom Metazoa; phylum Chordata; class Mammalia; order Rodentia; family Ctenodactylidae; genus Ctenodactylus; species Ctenodactylus gundi. The sequence continues at coordinate 460,623 of PVKB01000161.1, read as the reverse complement.
TGTCACTTTGGTTATCAACACTCGCACAAATAGGTTGACAGAGGAAACAGACAAAGTACCTTTGCAGGTCTCTTTGGGGTTGAAATCACAACCAGACTGCCTAAGGGCTCCCAGAGATTAGCTTACTTTTTGCTCTTACAAATGTTAGAAACTGGCTCTTGAGTGAAGTTGTCATCAACACGCCTGTCCCTGTGGGCGTCGGGAAATTATAGCCTTCTTGAAAGCTAGGCATTCTATCCTTTTCATGGACTTTCCATTTTGGAAAAGACTTTGGGAGACCAACTTATCCAGGCTTCTATCTTTGATTGTAGCTTATCTCTAGATCCAGAGACCAGCAGACTAGTGAACCCTAAGCTCACTATGAGGGATATGGCACAAAACACTAGACTCAATGATGGAAATCTAAATCTACAGCTTCTCATATGTGAGCCCTAGTTGTACCATCCATATTGCACCAAAATTGACTTAACAACTCTAAATGACTCTTCCTCAGAAAGTCAGATAGTCTAACATGTTTGATGTGTTTACTCACTCATTCTGCACACACACACACACACACACACACACACACACACATATGTACATACAGAATGCCTGCTTGGTACCAGGATCGACACTGGGTGCCAGCCATGCAGTAGACAGTGAGCAAGTCACATGGGTTCTGTCTCTATGGAACTTCTCATCCTGTAATGAAAACAGGCAGAAAGCTGCATAAATGTGAAGAGCAACGATTTGAATTTGAAATATTAAATACAGAAGGTTATGATTAATAGAATGCAAATTCCTTCAGGATTGGTAGTTTCTGTCGGCTATTAAGCATTTATTATAGAAATGTAATTCTAAGTATTTTTATCTCTGGATCTGTACAAACTTCTAGGTTAAAATATCTTCTCTCAAAACTAAAGGTTAGGTACCACTGACCTAAATCATTCCCAGAGAATGACATCCCAAACTTAAATGAGTTAATTAGCGATAGAATGGATATTTCACCAATATTCCAACAACTCTTCAATAGACAGTTCTTCTCTCAGATCTGAGCTGAATATTAATCTCAGAGCTTTATTTATTCCATCACCCAGGAGTACTACCTCTCTGAGAAATCCTGGAGAAACCAAGAAAAAATATATCCAGTTGGTCATAAATTCCACTTACCCAGGGGGAAGTTCCATATCTGCCCTTGATACAGACGAGGATGAAGGCAATGACTTGTGGTTGATTTGAGTTGCTGTGGAGTGGCAGGCCTGGAGCCACAGGACATGACTTGTTGCTCTATTAGACATGCTAGATAATCTCCTGAAATGAAGAAAAAAAGCAAAGATTAGATGATGGATTTAGCTGTCAAGAATTACGAATGCAAAAATAACACAGAAAATATAGCTGGTTTTGAATAGGGGCCAGGCACATAATGGATTTAAAAAAAATCTTCAGTTAACCATGAGGTTCTATTTAAATCAAAATGATCTACCAAATCTCAGCTCTGGATTTCCTGATCTCCGGGCACATATTCAAGGGTGGATATATTATACAGAGAGGCCGGAGATAGGGTCAGCAGTAGGGTGCTTATGTAGCATGTGCAAGGCCCTGGGTTTGATATGCAGTGCCTTTCTATGTGCACATACATGCATACACACACACACACACACACACACACACACACACACAAGTTACAAAGACATTTTAAGTTCTATATTTGACAATGCAATGTGGTGGGCAAGATATAGTCCTTCAAGAGTCAAGGGACAGGCGTCTACCCTAGTTCTAATTCTACTCGTATCTTTGACAAATTGGCCTCTTATCTTCAACTCAGTATCCTGACCTGTAAAATGACAAAGGTAACTTCCAACTTCTACTTCTGTGATTCCAGGTCCAATACCAGAAAAGGCTTCTTATCTGATCTGAGTTATCTTTCCCACAGAACTTTCCCAGCAGGACAGAAACTCCACCTGTTTGCATCAAGTCTGGGCTATGGGACAAAATATTTCCTGGCAGAGTCCACCATCTGTAGGAGAACCTCTACTAAGGAAAGAAATCAAAAAGCCAAACAGTGAGGCCAATTTGAGGAGTATCCTTCAGGAGCAGGGTTTGTTTTCTTGGTAATCAAAACTTAAATGCATGTATTGTGTGCCTCAGTGTCCCATCCTCTGTCCCCACTGCCCCTTGGCCACAAAAAGAAAAAAGAGCTTGGCAGATCTTTGGCACAGGGAGACCACACCTGCTTCCAGGCCTGGTCTGTGACTGAGGTAATGCCTTTCTGTGCTGCCAGCTAGACCTGTCGGTGTGTGTGAGTGCTGCCTCACCCTGACTCATCATGCCTTGCTGTGGCAGCCATCCAGGACCATTGTTTCCTGGTGATCTCTGGCCTACTTTCTCCAAAGTGCTGCAGGACAGCCATGAAGCACTATGGGATTCAGCAACTTGCTCTCAGGGAGCCAAGCACCTTCAACTCAGCTCCAATCTGATCTCTTTTAAGCCTGGAGAGATTGCAGAAGAGAGAGCCCTTCCTCAGAAGTAGAGGTTTCAGTAAACAGTTCCCAGGTTCTGCTACCCATCAGGGACATTAAGAGTGAAATCCAGGAGCTCAGTGGCCCCATACAGTACATTACACATTGTGCTGTCCAGAGCAGCCCAGCTGGGAAAAGGCATTGGGGAAGAACATTTACATCTTCCAGTTAGGTTAACTCAACTCAGTCCAGAGCTGCCTGCAGCCCCATGTTCCTGGTTGTATCTAATTCCATGACTTCCTCATGATTTTTTTCTCTTCTCTCTAGAAGGGATACTCCCTCTACCCAGCCTTCTTTTTCTCTCTTATTTTTTTCAGAAATAAGAAATACAAACAGGTCACTCCTAAAGGTGTTCCTGGGAATCTAGCATCTTTACTTTAATTGATTGATTAATACAGTCACTCTTACTATTTTTCTGATAGACCCTCAAGCCTAGACCTCCCTCATAATAAGTAACTCATTTAAAGTGAGGTCAGGATTACCCAGAGAGCATCTGGTGTTTTTTCTACATACCAAGGGAAGGAAACACAGAGGCAGCAGTGGCTGTAGCCTCCTGGAAACCCAGAGAGTTTTCTTGATGTGTCCGGTAAAATTTCAAATGCTAGTGATAGGGGAGCAAGGGCAAATTACCAGTGGGCTGCTGGGCCCAAGCCACAAAACACTGCCACAAGACAGTGCGCACCCGTCTCCAGCCCCCAGAGCCACAGATACACATACAGGCACAAAGATGCTCCCCTGAAGTGCATGCTGTCCACCCCTCTGGGAACATACAGTACTCTTTTGTTTGTCCCATTCCCCCAAATCCCCAGGTGAATCAGCCTGAAACAGCACATGAGTCATCTCCGACATACCCAGGTTTCATTTATTCCACAAGAATTTGCCGAGCAAGCACCTGATAGCAGACCCTGTGCTAGGCACAGCAGGCAGATACCTTCCAGAATATGCTGATGGCTTTCCTCCCCTGGTAATCCCATGAAGAACAAACCATTTCAGGCAAGCACAGTGAGTCAAAATTTGGCATGCAGAGATTACCAAGGGAGAGAGCCGAGCTGCACAGGGGCGTGGGTCACTAGTGTTTCATTCATTCTGCAAGGACACACAGGATGGTGCAAAGCACAGTTATCAGTCACGGAAGCAGAGGGCGGACGTGGTGGCAAGCTGTGGAGAAGGTCGGGGACGAAGAAGAGCAAAGTTTAAGGTGGAGTTCCTTCAGAAGACCTGCGCCACTCAAAGTCAACTATGAGCAAAAGAACGGGAACCCTTAGGATCTGAGGGGCAGAAGGGAGAGAGCCCCTCACAGGCAATCGGCAGAGCAATGGTGGGCCTAATTTGGATTTCGCAGTGTGGACTACAATGGACCTTGTGAAATAGAACGGCTGAGCACAGAGGACTTTCGTATCCACGCAACTATTGTGTACAGTATCATCATCGTGGTGGGCACATGTCACTAGATATTAGTTCAGACCAGAGAATGGACAACCCCAGGTGTGAACCTGAAATAAACTATAGACTTTGGGTGATAATGATGTGTCAATGTGTGTTCACCAGCTACAGCGACTGCACCACTCTGTGGATGACTGGTAATCGAAAAGGCTACACATGTGTGGGCCTGGGAGCACACAGATACCTCTGCACCTTCCATTCCATGGTAAACTTAAAAGTAGGGGGTGGAAATCATGTCTTTTAAAATAAAAATAAGTTTTGAAGTCTTTACATATTGAGAGATTCTTTGACAGCCTCTCTAGGGAGAAGTAGGCACATGTCTCTTAACTCTCGAAACTACTGAGCAGCCTTCTGGCTTGCTTGTCATCAAGTGAATGTGACGGAAGGGGCGCTTCTTGACTTCCAAAGCAAGGCTGAGAAAGACCCTGCAGCTTCCGCCTTGTGTTTTGGATCACTTGCACTTGACTCTCTGAGGCCTGAATGCCTGTGCTAGCATTTGACCACCCAGGGCTGCCATGTTGCCAGAAAGCTCAGGGAGGTGCAACGGCCTTGTGTTTATGCTGCGGTGCTGGCTGGCACTCCCAGCTGAGCTTCCAGCCCAAAGCCTCTCTCCCGTGACTGTGACCAAGGTTTCCTGCAACCCAGAATCCTCCCAGCTGTGAGTCTCCCCAAATCTCTGATCCCCAGACTCTGTGACCTCAGTAAAAAGGCTGTTTCATGACATGCCATGTAGCATGGAAGATCTGGGCTTCAATGGCCCAGTCACCTGAGAGTTTGAAAAAATTAGAGTTCATAAAGAGAAAAAAGGAGTGACAGACTAGCCGGAATGCACCACAAAAGGGGACAATGACCTGAAAGATGCCATTTGCACACTCTTTTCTTTTCTTGTTTTCTTTTTAGTTTGTCTTGTTTGTTTTTTGTTTTGTTTTGTTTTAGGAAGATCTCACTAGGGATTGCAGGCTGGCCACGAATTCACTATGTGGCACACGATGGCCTCAGACTCATAATCCACCTATCTCAGCCTCTCCAGTGATGGAATTACAGATGTGTGTCACCATGCCCAGCCTTGGTTATCTTTTTTTGTGATGAAAAAAGAACTGACTTTAGTAGTATTCCTCACACACTCCTTAGTCCTGTGTTCTGGTGGAGCAGCAGCCACTGGACACTCACACGGCATCGCCTTTCCTTCCACCCCACTCTGGGAGGACAGAAGCCTCCCAACCACCGACGGCCCCTGGAGCTGGATGCCCAATGACTTCACAGTGGGACATTTGTCTATTTCGGAGTGATTCCCTGGAGAAGTGTTTCTGTGGGCTTGGTCTGAAAACCTGCAGTCAGAAACAGGCTCTTCCCAGCAGGGGAGGCGCGTCACCTCCTGGTGGCGCAGCCTGAGCCTCACTGCTGCCACCTCTTCTCTCACCCACCTGCTCTCAGGAATGTGTCAGAGGTGACAAGGACTGTGTCTACCCTAAAGTGAGATCCCAGAAATTTCCTTGAGATGACTCATAACTTTCATCCTGAAAGTTCTGGGAATATTGATGTTATCCCTGCTTCAGAGAGTTATTTGAAGTAAAGGGCTCTCCTCACCATGAGTTTCTTCTATTTCTACTACTTGCATCTCCCACCAGACCTCTAGGAGTGTTTATGCTTGTGTAAGCAGCTACTTATTAGCAAAGTCTTTGACACCCTTGCTGTAAGAGGAAAGGGTGGCTGCTTTTAGCAGGCCCTGCTAGGGAATCTAGGACCTCACCCCATGCAGGTCAGAGCTTGGAACACCAAGGACCTGTGCAGTACTAGAGGACAGGCACATCAGGCTCCTTATATCCACTGGAAAACTAGACAAGGATCTTAGACCTGATGGGCTCATCTGCTAACCAGTTTTGGTTGCCCAAATAGCTCAGTTTTCCTAAGTTCCATGCAAGTTGCCAGGAGGAATTTTCTTGTCTACTTTGATCTGCTCAATGACAATCTCCTCCTTCAACCTGGTAAGTGGATATTAGATCTTAAGCTGGAGACTATTTTGTTTAGCATACACTTGAGAAATCTCCAGGTCAAACCCCAGGGAGGGAAGTGCTCCATGAGTTCAGACTAGAACTTGGGGCCCTGACTGGCTTTCAGATGCCTCAGACAGCCCGCTTCCTGGAGAAGACACGAATTCCGAGAGTCTGCCAGAGATCAGCCATTTCTATGCCCTTTGTACCTGAGGTCTTATCTTCCCAATTACTTATGCCTTCCTCCCCTCCTCCCTACCCGGTCCCAGCCTCCCAGACACAGGTAAACTACTTTGGATGTAAACAAAATCCATCTTCTAAGACAATGTTCTCTTCTTCAGACATTCTTCGATTTATGATTCCTGATTATTTTTAAAATTAAGACTTTCCCACCCACCTAATTTGCCAATTTTCATTCTCTTCTCCGTCATTCACTGACTCTGATTTCATGTCTGCTTTTCTGTTTACTTGGTTACATAAGACATTTCACATGGCTGCCTACCACACAATTTTCTATAAACACAAACACTGTGTTTGGACTTAACAATAAAATTCAATGTTGGTTAGTGTGCTATTTGGGTTCTTATTTGTTTTTGCTTGGTTTTGTTTGTTTGTTTTTTTTTTTTTTTTGAGACAATGTCTACCTAAACTGCCTAGATTGGGCTTGAACTTGAGACCTTTCTGCCTCAGTCTCCTAGAAGTTGCCAGCATGCTGGGATTACAAACACGTGCCATTATTTCCAGCTATTACTTGGGGATTTTTGCATAAATCATATCCTTAGGTCACACTTTGAAACATGTTAAGAAATGAAGCGTGGTAACTTATATACAATGAAGAGAAGACAATACTTCAACATAAATATAGTAGAAAGATTGTCAGGCAGTATAGCTGTTTAAATATTTGTTTCTCCTACCAGCACTGGTTTCTTGATGGTTTATACTGTGTATTTTTCAATTCTGCATTCCTCACAACCCACAAATATTGTATTTTCACCTATTAAAATCACTACATTTGCTCATTACATTGAATTTTTCTAATATGAGAGGCTTCCACGGGATACTCTGAGAACTAGATGTTTTCTTAGCTTACAGAAAAAGATACATGGTCACCCTGCATCAATTATTTATTGTCACACAAATGATGTATCAAAAAAACACTCTAAATGCTAGTGACTAAAACAATAACTTCTAGTATTTCTTTTGGGTCTTTGGGTTAACTGACCAATGCTACTGATCTTGAATTCAGCCAATTTCTTTGAAGCATCTTCCTCTATCCGTGGTCAGCTGGAAGGAGCGGGGCAGAGTAGGAATGGGGTCTGGTTGAAGATGCCCTAAGCTAGGCAGCTGGAATGACTAAGGCTCTCCCTACACTGCTTTCATTTTCTATCAGCCTGGCTCATAATTTATACTCGTAGTGGGGAAAGCAAGGTTCCTATAAGCAAGCGAAAGCATGCACAGTCTTTTGAGGTTTGGGCTCAGAATGAGTACCTTGCCACTTAGACCACAGTTAAGTTACAAAGCCAGTTCCAAATTCAAGGGGAAATCAATTGCACCTCTCAGTGGAAGGAACAACAAAGTGTTAAAGGATTATGAAGCTTTGCAATCTTTCTCCCAGTCCAATTTTAATATGGAGAAAGAAGAGAGAGAGGTGAAAGAAACTATTGAAAATGATGTAAAACTAGATTGTGGTGATGGTAGCATGACCATAAATTTACTCAATATCATTGAGCTATGCATTTACAGTGGCTGAATTTTATATGTAAATTATTCCTCTGAAAAGCTACTAGAAAAAATGAAAAGATTTTAATTTATTGAAGACGATTCAACTCGTAATTGTCAAAATCCGCTTTTACACTCGTATTCTAGCATGAAATTCAATAATCTTTCCATTGGAATATATTTATCATACCTAACGCATTACGGTCTCAGAATCGGGGAGCCTAAGGACCACAAAGAACCTCTACAGGTACTTCGTGCTCTGCTCTTATGAGAAGCTCAATGTTCTAGCCATCTATAGCTGGTGCATAAATCCTCTTTTTAGGTTGAAAAATAAAAAACAGCACTCCAGGAAATTGAGCCAGGTGAAAATATGCTTCATCTTCTTATGCTTTTGGGATTTGGGGATCCAAGGTCATCAGTGCTCTGAATCACCCCTCCTACTAGAACCAGGAATTATTGACAACTCTTCAGACTGTCACTGCTCTCATTCTACAAGGGCCGGCTCCTGAGTAGCCAGGGTACTGATGCGAACGGATTCTGCTACTAACCGTGGTAGTACTTCCCTTCCATTTTCTCCCTCTGAGTCCCAATCCCCATGTCTTCTTGGGCTCACAGTAGCTGCATTCAAATTAAAGTTCTTCCTTTGTGAGTTAGTGTCTCTGACACGAGGACTAAAAAAGGAGAGTCCTTTTTTAAAGGAGGATGTATACAATGTGATTCTTCTCCGGTGAGCGTTCAGGGGTCTGAGAGGATGAACAAATAGGAAGGGGCCTGATTATATCCTATAATTTGGACTCGTTTATGGTGGAAAAAATAGAGTGAATCCCGAGGAGATGCATCCAAGCTCTCCATAAACACAGCTTTGAAGAGCAAATCGGGCAGCTTTCATCAATCACACACAGACCACATCAAAAGCCTCCTGAGGAGAGCCAGTCGCCAGATGCCAGGCAGGGTCAGGCAAACGTTATCAAGCGTGCTTTCAAGATATTACGAACTGGAATCAGAGGAAGAAAAGGCGTGAGGAGGGGTGCCAAAAATAAGCCAGGGAGGAGAAGGAGGGCAAATGAGGCAGAGGGAAGGATGCAGAGGAAAGCAGAGGTGGAGGAAGAAGGGAGGACAAGGGAGAGGCTGCCCTGCAAGACTCTGAATAGACAGCACATAGGACACACCGCGAAAGACAGAAACAGAAAGGATGGTGTAGGGGGCCAGGTGAATTACCGGCGCAAGAGGCCTGAGAGAGATCAGAAGCAAGGTGGTGGAGGGAAGAAGCAGCCTTTCTAAGGGCGAGGCTGGGGAGGCAGCCGTCTCTCCTGCGGAAATGAACCACGCAGGAGCTTCTGTTAAAACTGTCCAGAGCGGTGCTGCTGCCCACACAGAGGAGCATCCCCGCATCTCAGTAAAACCGGGCAGAATGGAGGGTGAATTAAACACAAACACTCCAGCCGTCTTCCTCCCCAGCTCCCCGGGTTCTCTTTCATCTCCTGTGAAGGGCTGTTTGATCATCTCTGCCCACCTAACTCGGGCTCTGAAAATCGGAGGGAACACAGTCATTAGAAACCAGTCCGATGTCCACCCGAGCCCCCACTGGAGCGATTACGTCTCCTGTTACAGCAAAGTCCTGGCAGTAACGTGTCAGCGGGAGCTATAAATCTACCTTCTCCATAGATCAAGTTCGATCTTCCAACTAATTAGAGGGAAATAAACTTACTTGGGGATCAAACTGAGAAAATTTCCCCAGCACTATAAAGCAATTGACTCCGTCCTCATCAAGAGGTAAGGTCCTGGATGCCCACGGGATGGTCTGGGAGGCGGGGGGTCAGCGGGCGGTCACCAGGTGCGGTGGGGGGAGGACCACCGCTCATCTTGGGGATGATATAAGGAACCGGACAGGAAGGAGCTTTCTCCAAGGCAAACTTTCTCGTGTGACGTGTTTGCACTACAAAGTGATATCAAAGATAACAGTGCATTAAGAGACAGGGTCCTAGAGACAGCCTAACCATGGAAGCACCTTCACACGGGCTGAAAATAAGGCGAGGTACGAGAATCAACTTCATAGTGACTTACAGGACGGTTCTGGTAGCAGCCGAGAAAATAACAGCAGTAGCTAAAATTCATTGAGCTGATTGCTTTTACATATATCATTTTGTTTAATCAAGGAAAGAATTTTTCTTATTTCCATTTTACTGATGAGAAAACAGAGCCTCAGAGAGGTTGAATGACTGGCCCAGAGTCCCAGAGCAAGCAAGTGGCGGAGCAGAAACCTGACCTATCGCTGATTCCAGGGTGGGTCGTCCTGGGCACTGTGCCGCCCTCGGGACTCCAGAAGCAGGTGGGTGTGGCAGAAGAGCATCTGCGTTGTCCAAGACGGTGGAGAAGGAGACAACCTCGGACACCTGGACCACCAGCAGGCTCAACCCAGCTGGGAAGACATCAGGGGTTTGAATAGGGTGGTCACAGTCAACGCTGCAAAGATGAGGCCAGTGTACCACATGAAATACTGCAGGGCTTTGGGATAAACAGTACAGTCATTTGCTAAGACAGAAGGTAGCCTTATCCCAGGCAGCAACAACAGGGATCTCTCTAAACTTTTCTATGTTTCTTTATGAAAACAGAAGTTTAGAAAATTATCTATAATTACAGGATGTCAGTACTTAATTACAGCATCTCTTGCACAGGCCAACAAGGTGAATGAAGAGCTGCAGCACCCATGGGTGTCCCGATGTCCTCCACCCACCCCCAGCTTCACCTGGGCACACAGGGAAATAAGCGACCCTGTCAGCCCAGCCTGACAACAGAGGACTCAGAGCACAGGCTGTGTTCAGATCTCTGTCCAGGTCTTATCAGGGCCACTTACTTCTGACGAAAGTCAAGACGCTTTACTTGACTTTTCTGAGCCATAGTTTCTTCGTCTGTAAAATGGGATCAGTAAAAATGCCTCAGTGCCAGGTAATGTCAGGTGAGATTATGAGTGCCGAACAGCTAGGACAATATCTACCATAATAATAAGGGCTCTTTAAAAAGCTAGTATTATTATATTTCTCTACGCCTTCATCTTATTTCAAGCCAAAAAGAAAAAAAAAAAAAGACAAACCGAGTGAAATTGCTTACATAAAACAGATAGAGCCTGGCTATTCCACTGAAGCAATAATTATAAAACTGCTTCAGAGCATGGAGAGTTCCAAGAAAGGAATACACATTTGGAACAAGTTCATTAAAAAAAATTGCTTACTCATAAAAGCTACTATCATTACAGCCTGACAAATGGAAGGCACGGCCCCCCATAAATAAGGAGCCGGTAAACAAGCCGGCTACGCCAGGGCTCCCTTGATTTCTCTCTCCCCATCCTACAACGGTTTCTTAAGCTTTTATGGGGTTACACTGACAACTTCAGGTAGGTTTCATGTGCCTGTTTACTCTGAGTTTTCCCCAAATTCCATGGATAAGGAAGACCCTCTGGGCTTCTCCTGGAATGGAAGGAGGTCTCCAGGACACCCAGCAAGCCTGTTGGTCAACAGAGCCAGATCAAGGCTTATCTAACTTTGGAGCCCTGACCCAGAGATCTCTAAACCCTTTGCACCTACCTTTGGCTGATAAGCCCCCTCCTGCCTCAGTGATCCATTTCAAGAAGAATGACCCACTGTGTGTGCCCCGCTGCAAATACATCATCTTTACGGTAGTGTAGAATCAAGGAACGGGAAGTCAGGAGCCTGGGAAGATAATAACACCCTGACACTGACTAGCTGGACATTGTCACTTAACTTCCCAGTGTTGCTCCCTGTAAAATGGGTAGCAATTACCTTCCTCTTAGTGCTCCTGCAGTTTATAAATGTTCAGTCACTAACCTGCCCTGCAGTGTCTGGTGCGTGAAACAGGTATTGCGGTTAGTCCCTCAGGGTGATTAAACACCTCCTACCCAAGCTGTCTCCTGTGTATGTGGGGAAGGGTGGCAACGTGAAGGGGGAAGCACACGTGGCCTGTCTTTAAGGTTTTGAGCCACAATGCAGTAGAAATCAGTAAGATTTCCAAATGCCTTCAAAGTGTTTCTAAGCGCAGGTGTGACCTAAAGAAATGGGATGGAGAGTGCGGGGTGCTGGTGGTCTCTCCTGCACCCACCCTTGCTCCTACCCTGCCCCAGTACCTTCAGAAACAAAGCAGTTTAGTCCTCCAGCTAAACCAACCTGTGCCAGCATTTACCAGAACCCATGGTAAATCTTACAGGTTCTTACATAAGGACAGTGTGTCATCTATTAGGCCTTCTCCAACCAAACCCCACCCACTTGGCCCTTTGGAAAGTTCAGTCAAAAACAATGTGTCACTTAGTTACACAAACCAACAGTCAATTTTGGCTTTGCATTTTAAAAAATTATTTTGTACAAAGGGGACGAAGCATTAAGTAAGAGATTTGGGGAACCACATCTCCTCAAGAATGAGCTTTCTGTGTGGGGGGCCCATTGTGCCAGCAGACAAGAGAAACGGTTGACTTGAAATTCAAATATGCGAAAGCTAAGCTTTTAGGCATCGACTTTCTTATTCTAGAAACATTTATCAAATACTCATTGTGTGCAACACAAACCAGACTAAAATTGACCTGCTAAGTGAGATACCAAGATGAGAAGGCTCAAGCAGTAGAGGCGAGCTGTTTCTAACTTAAGATGCTGCTGGGCACCCTCCTTGGCCAGCTCTTTAGACTTAACAACAGGTCATGTATTTATAATTAAAGTCTTCATTCCGCCCACTTGGATGCAAACCAACACCTCAACCAGAAGATAAAGGTCTGTTCTTCTGAGTCAACTGTACTCTACTTGGGGGGATAACGGCAGGGTCTTCAGCACTGGTTCCTCCACCGCTACACTCAGTGCCTGCTACCCTTAGCCTATTCTCTGTAACACAGCAGAGAGCCTGGCTCTTGTCCCTCTGGCATTTCAAGCAACTGACACTCAACCTGTTTATACAGAGTCACCCTGTCTGATTTGCAGAACAGAGACATATATGATTTTGAAAGATTGGAGGAACAGGGCAAGGGTTTGTGAGGAGCTGGGCTGGTGATGGTGACCAGTCACACAGGAGGACCTCAGTGCATTGTAGGGGGATTATATTGCTATTGAAAACAAAATGTAGGGGGATTATATTGCTATTGAAAACAAAACTATCCAAAGTCCTATGCAAGAAGCCCTATGACAACTGAGGGCAGACAGGGAGAGTAGAACATGCACAGTCCGTCTCTACAGCTAACAGAAGGCAAAAAAAAAAAAAAAGGCTCAAGTGAATTTTTCCCCATTTTGCTAAAATAATAGGCTCTAAGCTTAAGACCTTTTCCCTCCTGTCTGCTGCCTGAAACTCATTTCTCCAACTGAGATCTAAGCCACCATAAATCCCATCAGGGGTCAAAATGGCTGACACAATTTTAACTACAAGAAAGCGCAGCGTAAATGGTGTCATTATTATCCCCTAAGGGCTGCACTCTGCCTTTTCTAGGGGACAAAAGGAAAAGTCATATTTTTGCCAGGAAATATACAATATTCTAGAATTATTGAGAGACAGATTCAAGAACTCAAAAGCACAAAAACTGTTAAAGGAAGGTGTGAGTAGACTCAAAAGCGGACAACCTTTTCTTTTTAATCTCTTGCTCTCCTACCCACAAGCCTCAAGACGCTCTTTGTAAATAAAGTTGGCACTGCCTCAGTCTACCATGATCCTCAGTTCTCTCTACTCTGTAATCAGTAGTCTTCTACTGACGGGCACTTCACCTTTTCTGAAAGGTACAGAATTGCAATAGGACTCTGAGATCAATGACCCAGGGTTGGTGCAAAACTCACAGGTCAAGGACATAGCCCCAACAAGACTGCCTCACTTCTGTCACCAGCTTCAAAATCAGGGCTACTCACATATCTAACCAACTGGCTACAGATTCTAGGGTTCCTACAATCCCCTCAGGTTCAATAATTCATTAAAATGACTCACAGAATGGAAAATGCTATGTGTATAATTAAAATTTTTGCATAATCATTACAAATCAGGTCAGCCAAATGGAAGGACACATTGGACAAGGTCTGAAAGGGACTTGACTGTAAAGCTTCCATGCCCTCTTCCCAGGAACTCAGGACAAACTCTCCATCCAGTCACGACAGTGATGTGTCCACCAGGAAGCCTTGGGTTTTGGTATCACTGATTGGGTCGTTGGCTATGTGATTAAAGTCAGCCTCTAGCCCTGTCTTCTCTAGAGTTGGACCAATATTATGTAGCTCACAGCCACTGTCTATAACCACAGCAAGACCAGCTCCTATCCTGAAACACTTTTGGAACTCACTAAGAGTCACCTTACTAGCATACTTGGGTGTGGTCTGAAGGGCTCACTATGGATCACAAATATGCTCACCACTTTAGAAATTTCAAGGGTTAATTAAACCCAAGACAAAGACAAGACAAATAGTTGGTCTCTGTGGGGAACTGGTTCCAGGATGCCCCCCTCCTGCCCCAGATAACAGAATCCGTAGCTGTTCAAGTGCCTTTTGCATAATGATATAGTAATTTTATATAAACTGCACAAATATTCCTATATCCAATATACTTTAAATCATTTCTATATTGCAATGCAAAATAAATTCTATATAAATATCTGGTATGCTGTATTTTCTAGGAAATATGACAAGGAATAAAAGCCTCATATGTCCTGCATATATACATTTTTGCTGAATATTTTGGATCCGGAGTAGTTTGATTCCAGGGATGGCCCACTGTACTTTATCCTACAACAGGAGGGAAGGTGCTAGCATTCTAGTTACTGACATCTGGACCTAGTGCTCGTTCATCTGTTGTTAACTTCAGCCAGACAAGATTTCCTTGTTGGTTTCTCAGTTTCTTCGTCTTTCAGTAACATTGCTCACAAATCATCACATTTTCACTGCTACCATCATGAAATTTTTATCCTACCCACCCTGGCTCTACCTCAATATCCCCAGACAAGTCCAGGAATACTGGGATGAACTGAAGAGCTAGGCAAATAAGACCTGGATGACAGAATGCATTCCAATATTTAATAAGGAGCAGAGAAACGGGACAAAATCTGAAGAGGTGGGAAAGTCCAGCTGCTGCCTGTAGCCACAGAATCCCAAGAGCTTTTTAATATGCAGGGAAGGCGCAACAATGTCAACTACTGCGTAGAGGTCAAGGAAGATAATGGCTTATAAGTTTCCATTGGGTCCAGCAATAAGTAGCCATCAATGACCTTGCTGAGGGCAATTTCAGTAGAGTGATAAGGACAGAAGCCAGGTTGCTGCTGCCAGTAGAATAGTAAATGAAAAGTAGCGTGTGTGTGTGTATGTGTGTGTGTGTGTGTATGCTACAGATAGATAAATGCTATATATATTTTCTACAGATGTGTGTGTGTGTGTATATTTACACATACAAATGTAGAAAATAGTGACTGAGAGGAGCCATGGGGCCAGAAGGAAGAAATCAGATACACAGTACAGAAGACTTGAACATGTTCAAACACTGATAGGAAGAGGTCAAAAGGAAGAAAAATACGGTGAATGTGCAGGGAACAGAGGGAAAAGTAACCTCTCAAAGTAAAAGAGAAAACACATGGAGGCCGATGGAGGTCATTAATAGATTTGGTTGGCAGTGATTGGCTCACATTGGGAGAAGAGGGTCTCATGCTTTGGTCTTTTATTTGTCTGTGAAGAAAGAAGCAATGTCAAGTGCTGCCTTTGTGAAGGTCAAACATGTGAAAAGAAGATGGTGATGAAAGCTTGAAAAAGCAAGTGCGGAGCCACCTAAGGACCCATCAACCCACTGTCGAGGGTAGAAATCTACAACCTTTGAAGCTATGGAGAAATTCATTTCTAGTTCCAGATTTCTCCACAACGCACAGCAAATCTAGCAGAGAAGTTAAGAGCTGAATAGCTTCGAGTTTCAGGTGCTGCCGGCCAAGTAGGAAGGAAAGCCAGTAAGTAGCACTATCCGCAAGACAGAGGCCGAAGCGAATTGAGGCTGCAGGGGATGTGCGGAGGGATTATACCAATATGAAGAATGTAGAGAGATGAATGCTCTGGGAATCCCTAGTTACAAAATAGAGGTTATGCAAACTATTGAGTGAAAGTAGAAAGACAGGAGGTTGTGGTGAGAGATAAAGATGTGCCCGAGGAGATGCTGGGGTTCAAGGTGGGGCTGTGTGTAGCTGTGGCTCAAGCGGAGTGGACGTAGAGGGGAGAAGTGACAAAGACGAGGAAGAAGAAGTTGGGGTGCTAGAACCAGGCACGATTGTTAGATGATGACAGGAAACACAGAGCAGTAATCACAAATCAGGCGCCTGTGGGTCAAGTCAGATCAATAGCTAAGTTTTTGTTTTATGCTGGATTACTGTGTACCACTTAAAAAATCAAGAGAGTTTACATACAATCTTAATTCTTTCGATGACCTAGCAACATGGGGCTCATTTCTCTCCATTTGGGGTCCCCAGATCCCCACCATCCTCTCCAGGGCTTGCTTTACTCAGACAAGTGACTGGGAAGTGAACCAGACTAAATCTTTAATCTGTCTCCCCCAGGCTGTCCACTGATCACAGAATCTCAGTAGGAGAAATCTTGGCTGGATCGTACACACACTATTCTCTTTCTGTTGCCCCCCAATAATGAATTGTTTTACTTTGGAGTCACACAAGATCCTGACAACCAAAGAACAAAGAAACAAGAAAAGTCAAAAGGAAGGAGAAAGCAGAAAGGAGACAAGCCAAAACATGCTAGGTCTATTTCAAAAATTTCCACAAAGCTAGGCTCAAGACCCTGGAGAAAGAAGCAGAAATTTTCCCACCTCCTCTTACCTCACTCTGCGGACGCTTATGCCAACACAGTATGGGAAAAGGACTTGTGAGCAGCCCAAGGAATCCCTACCCTATCAGACAACCATTTTCAAGTAAATGGTGTCCCAGATTCTAAAAAAGTTAACTTACAAACTTTTCCAGAGACCTAACCAGTAGGATTAAGATCACCTACATACTAAGGCAGATTTCAGAAAATAAGTTTCAGCTTGTTTTTGTTCAAAAGCACTGTCAATCAAGAAAGTCCCTGTAGCTTACTCACACTGACATTTACCATCTCTCTGCTCATCATACAAAGAATTTCTTGCCCAGCCTTCCCTGGAGTTGGTTTAGGCTCTTCCTGGAGTATTTTGGGAGGTGTCAAGACACTGTGACTTTGTGGACTTCAATGCAAACGTTGGTCTCTGACTAGTGATATAAACTCAAGAATTAGCATGGAGAATATGCTGGCCTGTGGGTCCCTTGTTCTGCAACACTGTGAACCACTCAAGACTCTGAGTGCCTTGGATCCCATTTTAAATAAAACCAGAGGAATCTGTGATCTTGCTACACTTTCCATTCATGTTACCAATTGTAGGTTTTCTTTCTCTTTGCCTTTATTTCTGTTCTCTCCTTATCAAAAAAGACCAATAAAAGGAACTGGAGAACTCATTGGTTTTTACCTTGTCTCATTTTAGCCTAAACAAGAAAATGTCTTATTAAAAAAAAGAAGAAGTGGGGGAGAGAGAGGAGATATTTAATTTTACTGGGGAGAACAAATCATTGCTAGAGAGTGCCAATGGCTAAATGGGACCATCAAACCCAGAGCAGAGCAGCGAACCGCATGCACAAATACGAAGTAATATCTTTCTACTCTGAGGGTAGCTAACACTCAATTTCAGAAGCTTCAGGCAGGCAGCTCTGGGTTTGGAAGAATCACAGCTACCTTCTTGGAACCATTTACAATGGCTTCTACGTTCTGCGATGAAAGCTTAAAATGCAAATGAAATGGGGCTGTTTAAAGAAAAATATCCTTGCTAACTGTGCTCTGGGAATGAAGAAAAAAAACCATAGCTTAGAGGGCAATCCTAAAGTCAATGAAACTCCGAGGCGCCGGTTGATGCCTCCTTCTGATAGATAACGCGTGCTATGCAGCTCCCTCACGAGTTTAGAAGTATTTAAAGAAAAGGGTGAAATCACCCTGTTTAGGAGATTAATTTCTTTTCTGGAAAAAAGAAGTGTCTGCTTTTGCTCTCTCCATTGGCTTGATGAAGAATAAAACCAGCACTTATTCTAAATGTTTGCTGTTGAAAATCACCAAAGATATTGGTGATGGTTATGGGGGAGGGGAGGCATGATGACCAAGAACAGAATCTCAAAGAGGTCAAGTCCTGCCCTGTCTTCCCAGGCGAATCCTTGCTTAGATCATCCTGGAAGCCCTAGTTCAATCATCTCCTCAGGGACAGAGAGTCCAAGGCCTGAGCAAGGCACTTTGCGTGACTATCTCACCTTCAGAAGCCTTTCTCTCCACAAACAAATGCTCAGCAGGTCCTGAAATTCAACCCATTTTGCCAGTAAGGCAGCTAATTTAGGGAGATCAAACAAATTATTTAAGCTTACCTAGCTGGAAAGTAGCCAGACTGGAATTCCAGTTCAGGCTCCAGAGCCCAAAAGTACACAGTGCTGAGTGGCCTCATAATATTCTCTCAAGGGACATTTATTTTAATTCCGTCTAATGAGCCTCACCAACTTGCAGTGTGCTCTGGTAAATGATGTCTGATGTCTTGCTTGGCAATTTTTTTTGAAACGGTAGAGCCCTTTGCAAAATGACAGCATTGATAATACAGATAGTATCAATCTGGCGAAAAAGGTCTATAAACCTGGGGCTGAAGGACAGAGGAAGGAGATATTCAGCGCTTTGTGCCTTCGTGTGCTTAGGATATACTTGGAAGCCTATCTCTACTGAGCCTCTTAATTTAAAAGCAACACCTATATTGATTTGGAACCTAGGTTTTTCTTGGTGAAACTCAAGTACATTTTCCCACTGTCTGATGAGGCATTTGAGCCAAGCTGCCGAACACCACTGCCTCCTCCAAGTCTTAAATAAAGACTGCTGTCTGAATCTGACAATACGCAAGGCAAGGCATACTCTCCGACACTGCCGGTGGCAAGGGAAATTGATACAGTCGTTGAGAAACTAGTTTGGCATTATCTTGAAAATTTAAAGATGTGGATAGCCTGCTACCCAGGGTGTCCAATCCAGCAATGTTCCCCAGTGAAAAATGTGTGTTACAAGCACCCGGAGCCACGCACACCAACATTCCAGAATCTATAAACACTGAAAGCTGGAAACAGCCCCATGTCCAGCAACAGCAGAAATGACATATACACCGTGACACAAACACACAGGGGAACACTGTGATTTATCAAAAAGGAATTAATTACATCTGCATGCATGCATCAACATGGATGAATATTGTAAGCATAATGAGCTAATGGAAGATGTAATGAAAATATACTGTATTGTACATAACATTCAAGACAAAAAAAAAAAAAAAAA
>PVKB01000161.1:238579-441512 GCA_004027205.1 Ctenodactylus gundi | reverse complement strand
CCATGTAGGACACAGAATGAGCATCTGTTTTTATGTGGAGTTATAGTTTCTGAAGTCCCTGGAATTAACCCCTTTTTATCTTAAAATTCCATGCCACCGTGAAACCATTCAGCATCTGCTTAGATAGCTACAGTTATAAGATATTCAATACCTTTCATGCCAGGCGATTTCTTCTCTTTTTGGAGACAGGAAGGGACTTATTCTATAGGCAATGGAACCTTTGGTTTTTTTTTAACTGTGGTAACATATTCATCCACAAAATTTCTCATTTTAGCCATTTGTAAGTGCACATTTCAGCAACAGCAAGTACATTTACATGGTGTGTGTCCATTATCACCCTCTCCGTCTCCAGATTTCTTTTCATCTCCTCAGACTCAGTTCGTCCCTACTAAACAACATCTCCCCATTGAGACAATCACCTTTACTTCCAATGTCTGAATCGGACTACTCTAGCACCTCACAGCAGTGCAATCAACACAAACTTGGTCTTTTGGGATTGCTCATATTATTTAACATAATATGAGAGATTGGTCCAGATTTCAAAGTGTGCTGATTTTTCCTTCCTTTTAAAGGCTAACGTCTCGTTTCATGTACAGATTCCATGTTGTTTCCCCATTCATCTATTGATGAGCACTTGGGCTGTTTAACCTTTTGGCTACTATGAATAATGTTGCTGTGAACGTGAGTCTAAACCCTTTTTTTCTTGACTGCTGAAAAATTTTTCTCTATACTCAGCTAAACTTTGTCTCCTTGTAACTTCCACCAATTTTCTATTACCTTAAAGTCTTGAATAGTAAGCCCTCTCTTTTCATAAAGTAACCTTTTAGTTATCTCCTCTTTGGTTTGGACATAACAAAGTTTTTTACTCTTGCAATTTCCAAGCTCCTCACCTTCTATCATTCCCAGAATGCATCTAAGATTATATCAACTTTTATGGAAACCACAATTTATTGTTTCACCTCTTCTTATGGTCCAATGAGTAACCCTTCACCTAAAAGAACCCTTTTCCTGTAAGTACCATTTTGCTTCAAGCCAGGTCTCCCCCATTCAGTGGTTGTGAAACTGATTTTTTTTTTTTTTTTTTTTTTGAGCCTTGGTGCAGTACATTACCATTTTCACATGTTAAATCTCATCTTCTTGAGTCTGGCCCAGACTTCCCGTCTAAAGAGTTCACTTTTAATATTATTCCATATGACTCTACTACCTAAAAAAGTTGAAAATCATATTTGTTTCTGTGTTCTTTCAAATTATTGATTCATACATTGAACAGGATAAAGATAAAAGCAAAGGCAAATTTCACCAATGTCTCCTTCTAGGTTATTGTGTGTCATCACTTTAGATACAAAAATTCAACCAAATGGAAATCCTCTTAACTGCAGTTTTATCTAACACAACAATTGTAGTCTTATGCACTGGGTACCAGAGAACATCTTGTAAAATGTGTTGTGGAAATCAAGACATTCTAACTTGATGGACCTGTACCAACTTCCCAGCATAACCAGTCCTCAGTGAGTCAGTTCGTATCAGTAGTGTCCACAGTGGCAGCTTACAAGCCCCTCTTCCTACCACAAGCATGCACAAGGGACAAGCTTTGTGCACTGTTGGAAAAGTTTATCAGATCCCTCGTCAAGCTCCCTCATGGGTAAGTTCTCAAGCTCCTCTTTCCCTCTTTTTGAAATTTAGAAGATTTTTTTTTTCTATATCCCATGGTCTGGGAATTTTTCCCTTTTCATCACTGCAGAAAATGAGAATTTTGAGATTTCATCTACAAAAGTCTCTGATACATGAGGATGCAGTCATCTGAACTAGAAAACTATGATCAGGTTTAAAAAAAAAAAGTGCTTCACATCATCCCTAGTACCTACCCATCCACCCTTAGCCTTCTCTTATTTGATGTCCCTATTGTTGACAGAAACTGAACTTCAATTTCCACTGGACTTCTGTCTTTCCTGTTCATCTGCTTGTAGTAAAATTTCCTCAAGCAGTTGGGTTGACCCATTTGCTCTTGGCAAGTTATACTAAAGGGTTTTTCTTTTTCCACTTTCAAGCTTTTTGTTGTTCTTGCTGTTGTTGGAGAAGATTATTTGTTGTCCCCAATAGATAAGAAGATAGTCATCCAGGTTCCAAGATAGGAACAGGGCTTTGATTGGCCCTCCCTACCACTATCTGATAGAAAGGGTCTCCACACCAATTGTGAGCTACTGTTGAAATTAGCTTAACAGAATAGAGAGGTCGAATCATTTTGAAGACAGATATGGAAATTACCTTCACTCTGCCATCTTGTTGACATTGGAAATATTAGAATTTCAGTATTTTCATAATTAAAATGATGGCATGCCCTCAATGTTTTGAAACAGGAACACCTATCACTTCAGGCAGGAAAATTCTGTGCTTGTGGAGCTATATGACACCTTGTAGAATGCCAGTGTTCATAATTTCATGGCATTAAACTGTAATCGTGCCCCTCAGTCATTGTCACTGTGGACATCTAAAACAACATGCATACATTTCTAAATGCCCTGGTTGAGACTCACTAGTCAATGATCCTTACTGCTCCTTCCTGCCCTGAATTTCTGATTCTATAATTCTTTGCAGAAAGATGCTCTGAAGTTCTCAATCATCAGTAACTTTATGTTAAACTTTTGTCAATAAAATTAGGAGTCATTTTCTAAATGAAATAGACATAGTATGTTCAATTTCAGCAGAAAGGCAACATTTTTATCTAATTCTTTTAAATTAGCAGAAATAACTTAATTAAAATCTAGACATTAAGGAAAAACTGGTACATAGTCATTTAAGTCAGTCAGATGAAGAGCCTACATGAATAAAAACTATATAGTTAAGAAAAGCTGCTAAATCTGCGCTTTTTTTGTAACCTTTGTTTTAAAAAGTAGAAGACCTTACAAGTTTCTTCTTCTCCACTGTACCTTGAAATTCACTTGCAGATCAAAAGAATTTCCCGACTTCCTGGAGAATTACCTTCCTGCTCAAAACTATGTATTTGTCTTCTCACTTAGTCCATAGTGCCTTGCAAGGAGGCTTTTTATTATCCTTCCCCTTCACAGCACCTTCCAGTCCACCCCAACACACCCACCAACCTCTCTCTCATCCTCATGCCCACCCAGGGAAGGACAGGGTGGCAGCCAGATTGCCTCCCCTCCCCAGAAGCTAGCACAGCTACCCCGTGCGATGCAGGCAGGGGGCTCTTCAGTGACATATTTAGAAACTGTTTTCCTTGCAAACAGAAGGTTACCCTCCCACTAAAATATCTGGCCCCTTCTAAGGCTTCCGAGCAAGTCCAGACAGAAAAAGGAGGTTGCGAAACTGACAACGCCTCTTCCTCCACCACCACCCTCAGTAGGGCAGTGAAAAATGGGAAAGGAGTCCTCTTAAAACAATGAATTCTGTGAGGCTACTTTTCCCTTCCCAGAAGCTCTAGGATCTAATGTTAGCAAAGCATGCCATGTCTTGTTCTGGTGTGGAGGAGACAAAAAGAAAGAATTCCAACTGACTTTGCAATGGGTGTGTCTCTAAGACTCTTGTTCCCTCATGGCTATCTGGCTCCTTCTTACTGGTCTTTGGCAGAAGGAAAAAGACTGCAAGAATTCAGGAGCTGAAGGGGGAAGGAGTAAAGAACTAGAGTATGCGAGAAACAGACCTGTGTAGATACTTGAAGAAATTAGAGGAGAGCCCAACCTCCTAATCCATTCTTGTTTTTCTGCTAATTATCTGATGCACCAGGCCAGACCTGGGGCAGGTCCTCCCTAGCAGATAGACCCAGTTCTCCAGACTGGATTGGGTCCTGGCTTTGGACAAAGGCTATACAGTCTCATAACATCCTCTGCCATTAACAGAAGAAGTGGCACTGGTTATTCTTGTTTCAAAGACAGATCCAGCAAAAATGTGTTCCTAGGTAGCTGTGTTAGATCATGAAGTTACTAACATCCGGTCCCGCGGCAAAAGGATGTTGTGAAAAATCCCAGTTAGAAAACTTTGTGTCTGCAGAGTTTCTCATCTCTCTCCATGTCTTTTCTGACACTCGCAGGAGACAGTAGCATGGTAATAAATTTCATCCCTTTTTCTTTCCTTTCTCCATTTTAACTTAACAAATATTTATTTAGCATCTAATGTGTTGATTTCTGAAACTGAACATGGAAGGGAAAAAAGGAAAGTAAATCAAAAGCCTGTTGGTACCAATCCAGGTAACTTATAGCCACAGTCTACACCGATGTAGCAGTAATGGGAATGGAAGGAAATGGTTAGATTTGAGGCAGATGGTAGGGTGAGTGGATTAACATAATAACATAGTAGGATGGATGAATTTTGGTGCCAAATAGCACGTGGAATACGAAGGGAAGGGAAGAATCAGGGTTGACTCCTTAGTTCCTGGCTTGAGCGACTAAGCAAACAGAGATACTATTTAAAGAGAAAATGAACACAGGGCTGTTTGGAAGAGGACCTATGGGCCGGGGGGGGGGGGGGGGGGGGGGGGGGGGGGGGGGGGGGGGGGGGGGGGGGGGGGGGGTGGAGAGCAGGGTGATTAATTTAATTTTATACAAACTAGGTTTACACTGCATGTGAAATAATCAAGGTAATGTACCAAAGAGGGAGTTGGAGAAATAGGTGAAACGGTTAGTATAAAGATCTAGGTTAAAGATGTGAGTTTGGGAAACACCGAATGTAAGCAGAGGAGAAAGGAAGCATTGGAGAAGTTATATACGTATTTTAATTCCTTAAAGTCATAAACAAGGACCCAGCAAAAATTTCAGTGTTTGGGTTTTCAAGAAAGATGTTTCATTAATGGGGAATAAATCCTACTAAGTCTTCAAAGCAGGCTTGGCTGGCCCAGAGAACCTGTTCGTCATGGGCACACTGAGCCTTGAGCAGACCTAGCTGCCCAGAGCCTCCCTTTCCGGCCTACCAGGCAATGACACCGACCCTCCTAGGAGACTGCAGAAGCAGAGCTCCCCAGACTCAGCTGAACAGCACCTCCAAACCCAGCTTCCGCAGGGTGACTTCACAGGATGGGAATGCAGCAGAAAGATTCAGGACTTTTTTAATTTTGGGGGGAGGAGAGATGACCTGGCTTCATCTCCAGGGACCTTAATATCTTCCTAACCCTTCTTGGATTTGCCCCCATCTAAATGGGAAGTCAAGGTAGTCACATGTTGGGCAAACAAAGAGAGTCCCCTGACTCTAGCAAGGAGACATTGTGGTTTTTTTTTTTTTTTTCCTGAAGCCATAGAACATCTACAGGTATTATTTGAAAGAAATCTAGCAGCAAGTGAGGTGGAATCAAATGGGGAGGCTGGATTGAGCCAGGAGAAGGGAGAAGGGCAGGCGTCGCAGAGCACAGCTAAGCCAGGGTGTGGCAGAAGCTGCCCGCAGAGTTATGAACCGACTTCAATCTCTGACGTTTTCATGTCAGAATAAGCCCTTGGGGCCTAAAATTTGTTTGTTCTTAGCTGAGAAAGTGTCTAGGCTTGAAATAAAAAAGAAAAAAGGAAAAAAAAGGAAATGAAAAATCAGGGGGGAAAAAAAGGCCTAATTATTAAATAACACTTGAATTCTTCTATCCACAGAAAAGCATCAGAAACATGTAAATGTTTCCAAAACATTTTTACCCATAGTGCAAATATGATTTTAAATTACCAGGAACAGGATTTTTTCCCAGAAATGGTGTGAGAACATTGACTAATAAAAGAGACAAAGAGAAGTTCATCCTCAGAGTTAGTTCAGGACTCATCTCGCCCTCACTTAGGGCCAAATAAAAAGTTCCATGGATCAGGAGGATGTCAAGTTCAAGCCCATTCTGGGCAACTTAGTGAGACACTATGTCCAAAATTAAAAGGGCCATGGATATAGCTTAAAGCCAGTGCCTTGGATTCAATTTCTAGTTGAAAAAAAAAAAAAAGATTCCCATCAAAGGTTAAGTACAGGGGGGTAATAAGAATAAAACCATTTATCTTTCTTTTTTTTCTTCTGAAATTGAGGATTAGACCTAGGGTCTTTGCAATGACCTACATTCCTCAGCCCTTTTACTGTATTATATTATTCTTTTTTGATTTTTTTGTTTTGTTTCGTTTCGGTTTTTTTTTTGTTTGTTTGTTCTGTTTTGTTTTGTTTTGTTTTGTTTTGTTTTTTTGAGACAAGGCCTCACTTACTCACTGAGTTGCCCAAGCTGGGCTTGAACTTGTGATCCTCTTGTCTGAGCCTCCCAGAGTACTGGGATGACAGATATGTCTCACCATACCTGGCTTATTTTTGGATTCTTAATAAGAACAGTTTCAGATTTACTTGTTTCCCTCCCTTTTCAGTTTTTCAAATACTACTTTTAAAAATCAATCATTTTATTAATCAAGACTCATGGAGGTTTTATAAGACCAACCTTAAAGAAATCCAGGCCCTGGGGACAAACCTAGACTAACATGAGGAACCGACAGTTTGCCACCCAGGGGCGTTTCAGGGCTCTGGATCAGCATGGCTAGCAAGCCAGACTGACACTAAGCTCTGGGAGGTTTTTTTAGACTCTTAGATATCCATGAATTTTTGTCACTTCACAGTTTACTGAGAGTTTCTGTTACCCTTTAGCTCCTTCTCACAGCAACACCATGAGCCTTACCATGCCGTGTTACAGGCCGGGAGAAGGAGGGCCCACAAAGGTAAAGAAGTCCAAGGAAACGGCAGAGCGAAGGCCAGAGTTAAGACCACAGACCTTCTAAGTCCAAGCCAGCTCTCAGAACCCAGGCTCTGAAGAGAGAAACGGCACCCTACAAGACTGGCATAAAACACAGGCAGCAGCGGTCGGGAAGCGCACGTGTGTGTGGTGTCAGGCTCCTGTGGCACCTCCAGGAAGCATTTACTTTGCCCTCACGTCCCATGCTGTGTCACTAACATTGACTCACACACATTCTGCAGGTGTCCCTTGTCCCTCTCTAAGCCCAAAAGCAAGCCAACTTGTTTCCCATGGCTAATTTCCCATCGAGGGAATAATGAATGCATTGAGGCAACAGAAATCCCAGGAAGAGCTGTGGTCCACACTTCCAGCTCTAGCTGAGCAGACCTACACACTTCGATGAAAGGCATGATGCTCCCCAACCCCGGCCACCTTGGTCTTCTTGTTCCCTAGTTCCTGGGTCACAGAACTGCTTCTCCAACTTGAATGGACACCTGGGGATCTTATTAAAGTGCAGTTTTCATTCAGCAAGTCCACGTGGGACCTGATATAACACATTCCTGACGTGGTGCCAGGTGCTTGGGCTGGCTGTGGATCACACTGGGAGTAGCAAGAGTGTGGGGACTGTAAGAGTCAGACTGGGTCATACGAATCACCATTCCCGGTGCTTGTCTGGCAAGTTCTGACAAGGTGTTTCCGGGAATTATTTGAAAGACAAGGAGGAAAGTGAGAGTCCTACACTCCTGCTTCCACCAGAATGGCTGTTTTTCGTTTACAAAAACTAGAATTCATCCTAAAGATTCATTTGATAAAAGAGTTCCCTTATGTTTTGTAAGTTTGAGAATGGCTGTTTAAATCTAACAATCTCACTTCACAGAAGAGGTGCTCAAGAGCAGGAGGGAGTAAATGAGTCCTGTGAGAACATGGCTAAGTATCAGCACAGACCAATCATAGTCCCGGTCCCTTCTTCTCCACTCAACTCTTGGTCACCTAGCAATATCACCACTCAGTGGCTTCTCCTCTTCTCCTTGGGTTTACCAAAACGAACCCACCAGAATCCAACAATTCCCAGCTCTCAGAAAACCAATAAATATTCTGCTTTTCCACAGAGGGTTGGCTCTTCAGAACTGCACTGCTATCTCTACCTGACAAGTCAGGGCAACCAGCAGAGGAAAAGACAAAGCTTACAGGAGTCAGGTAAAAGTAAGGCGTGTTCCCAGAGGCAGGGCTGGGTTTGGCTAGGCAGCCGCTCCATGGAAGGGCAGGCATGTGCTTACAAGATCTCAGAATTTTTCGTCTCCAAGGTGGAGCCTGAGTGACTCACTGGAGCACATGCAGACAGCCTACTTCAAGCTGATTTGCAAACAGCATGCTGGGGCAACTGCAGGGCTTCTGCTAAATGGCAAGGTTTTCCCTTGGTAGAGGAGAGCAGGAGCTGGGGGAGGCATGCGGAGGCCAGGGAGAGTCCCCATGGTGACATACACAGTACAAAGCCTGTGGACCTGAACGTTCATATACTAACTGTGAGACTAGGCCAAGGGCTATTTGAAAAAAGCAGAGGACTTGGTCCCTGGCCCTCAGGACCCTAGTCTAGAGAGACTGTAAAGAGGCAACCGAAACATATGAAACAATGAGTGTGAAAAACAAAAGAGCATGTAATTACAGCCCAACTGAGGCGCTCAAAATGTAACAGCCACAGGTCAGAACAAAAAAGATCACCATGGGCTAGAGAAGCTAGGAGGCCCCACAGAGGCTTGTGAATGTGTAGAACAAGATAGGAGAAGGGAAGTAGGTCACTGACGATGAGCCTTGTGATTGGAGAACCCAGCAGGTGCTGTTGACAGCATCCATAAGGGTGCAACATGAATTCAATTTTTAACAAAGCGAGGGAGGGGGTGACTGGCTTGGACTTGGACTCCTTCTAGCAGAACTTTGATTAATCTACTTTAGTTGAAGCCTATCACAAACTGCCTCTGCTTTTCCACAGGACTTTTTAACTTCCTGAGCTCCAGGGTAACTCCCAGAATTGTACAAGAATACGGGCAACAGGAGAAACTCTGAGTTCCACTATGTGGTGATCCCGATCCAACATCAAGGTTGTAAGTCCAAAACAGAAGCAATGTCTATTCACTGTTTCTGGCTCTGGCTAAAGTATCTCCAACTAACAACTTGTGTACATGTAGAGAATAGAGTCAAACTGACCCAGGAAAGACACCAAACTCAGAAATTCAGAGAGAATAAATGCTTGGTTGGAAACCTGTTGAGCAATTATGAAGGAGAATTCCGTTACCATTTATCTTCCTTATCTTTGGCCTGACCCAAACTAAAGAGTAAAAATGAGCCTTGTTAAAAAAGCCCATTCTTGACTCACACACAATCCTCCCATACACATATATCTCTGAGGTAGGTAAGCCTTAGTGAAGTCCACTTGCCAAAGATGTCCTGCTCAACCCATAAGAATAAAAGTGTAATTTTCTAAGTCCTCTACTTCCAGACTCACTGCCCCATCACCTACCTCTAAGAAACCACCATGACTTAATCCTGGAATTGTGCTCAAACCCATTCAATGGGATAGCATTCTTCAAGTCCATTATGACTCACAGGGGCTATAAGCAAAATGTCAGAGTCCTGCTTCTTGAACTCGGTCTCTCTGTGACCCTTTATGCCATTATAGATTTTCCTTCCATCTTTCAGCTAGCAACCAGATTTGGGACCCTTCCCAAATTCTACCTTCAAACTTCTGAGAGGATAACTTCATATATTAAAAACCTTCTAAGATTGTTAGAGCTGGAGGGAGTCGTAAGGTCTATGTTCTCCAGCCTTATCATTTAGCAAATAAGAAAGCTAAGACTCACTGATAAGAAACGACTGGCTCAGGGGTCACATAGATAATTCGTAGTAGGCATGGGCTAGAATTCAGATCTTCCAATTCCCAGACCATAGAGAGTTTGAACTACTTCATGGGAAGATATAATTACAGCTCAAGACCCTACCTGGCCCCCACTTCATCGTTGGGCTATTTGCAAGTGAAGACAGGCACCAGCTGACCATTGGCCCATAAAAGATCCGGGAAGCTGAAAGGAAACAAGCTTTGGTCAGCTGTTTCATTTTATTTCACTTTACCTTAAAACACCAGCCAAGGATGATTACGGCAGCAACCTAGTTGGCATACTTATACTACACAGTCACCTCAAAAAGGAGGCCATCACATATGAAAAGGAAGCCTGTGGAAACTGCTTCATTAAAGCAGTGGCAAAATGCAGCTTATTAATTCCTGATTGTGTTGTGCAACAATTGTGTGATTAATTCAAGTCACTCCTCCGTGTTTCTCTTCAGATTCTCAAACCACTCGTCCGCAACCCTTTTGTCCAGCCCCAAGCAACAGAAATCCCACGCTCATGCCATCTTTAATTCTGCAGGTAAGTGTCTGTGTGGGTCTAGCAGATTGCTCAGAGCAAAAATGAGCACGGGGCTGAAAGCCCAGGACACCTGGGTTTATTTGGTATCTACTGAGTGACCTTGGACAAGGGGGTTCACATCCGCATTTCACCGTGCAGGAGAATTGTGCTGAAGAAAGGGAAGTAAAGAAAACAAACTCTTCAAGCGCCTTGCTACACAAGGAGTCTGCGACAGGGAAGATACCAACGTCATTTCTCTGCTTCCATTTAAAGCAGAATGAGAGAATGAAAAACTACCCATATGGGTGGGCACCTTCTATGTGCCAAAGATGGAGTGCGGGCCTCATCCCAAGCCAATGATGTGGGATCATGTCACCTGCAGCTGTGGACCCCGAACTGTTAAGTTATTCAGCTAATATTAAGAGCTAATGACAATGGAACTGGGATTTAAATGTTTCTCTGACTCAAAAGACCTTACTCTTTGCATGCTATCATGGCGTATTTAATGAAATAGGAGTCATGAGTCCACATTAATGAGAGATAAGAAGGTGAGGGCTTTCAGACAGAGGTTGGGGTGCAAATTCAAACATCAGTGGAGTTGAAAAGATCAGCTAAATGAGTACAGAGAACTGAGAGATAAACTGTAAGTTGATTGCCTCCTCAAGGACTATGGGTTCGAGTCTAGCAAAGTATAGCAATAAAGAAATTTAAACCCTGGACTGCCACTTTTTAAAAAATTTTTGTCTTTTTTCTTTTCAAGAAATTGAAAACCAGAGATTTATGTGAAATTGTCTACTTCATATCCAGATCACATTTCTTGCCAAAACTCTATCATGCAAGTCAAAAACGAGAAAGAAGGCTGTTCCCAGATTAAACATGTGGTCTGCAGTTTGTTAACTAAAAACATTTAGAATAATTGCCAATGAAAGAGATGGGGCACTTCACTTTGGGACCCTGCAAAGGCCTCTTCTCTTTTCCTGTCTAGGGAAAGTTAATTTTGTGCAATGCTCAGAGCTGGGGTGCCGTGATCAACCGACTCTCTTGAATTGCTGGAGCTCATATGAGCAGTTCTCTCTCAGAGAGCGGGAGTCAGGGAAGCCGGGCATGCACGCCACTAGAGCCAGTAAGAGCACTCTTTTTTCTAATAAGCAGCAAATTATTCGAGGGGACTTGGTTGAAAACTAGTTGTACCCCTATAGTTAAATCCAATTATACCATAATTATAGGGAGTCTGCACACATCAGAGCTCAGCTGGAAAAGAACAGGAACACCCCAGCTCTTCAAAACATTGGCTAGAGGTAAACCTATAATTTCACTAGTGTTGTCCTGGCGGAACCTTCATGGGAAAAACGGCACATATGGCTCTTGATTTTCTATCAGAGGACAGCCTGCTGAATACCTCTCGGCCAATGAGTGTGCTGGCTTTCTTGTGGATTTAGAAAAAGACGGGAATAGGGAAGTGTCTACCACTTCTTTCCTAACTGGCTAGAAAGCACAAGTAGGCTCACACAGAATTAAGCACTGAGTTAAGAAAAAGAGAGATTTTCTTTTAAATTCTTACTGTTCCTAATTTTTAATACTTTTTCTTAAGTCTGGACAGGAAAAAAAAAACAGCTCAACTTAAACTTTTTGAAGTTAGGAAATGAAAAAAAAAAATTGCAAGTATCTCTCAGTGCAAAGAATTCACTTATTTGTCCATCATCCCTTGACACACAGATCCATGGTTCTCAAATTTGGGGAACAGTAAACTAGCATTTTTGTTAGATGCAACAAAAACAAGAGGCAGAAGAGCTTTACTAAAACTTAGAAGATTTCACATGCATCATTACAAATTTTGATAAATAATATTCTTTTGCTGAGAGCCTAAGGACATGTCTCTCCATCCACTGAAATATTTCCAACTGTCCTCATGACAGCTGCAGTCTCCTCTGAAGGGAATGCCAGGCATTGTGTCCACCTGGGTTAAATATTCTCAAGGCTTCACTGTGGGCAGGGTTGATTCTATAGAGGTAATATCTTACTGTAATCCCTCTCTAATCCCCATCTCATTTCTGTGACAAAATATGCAACTGAAAGGAAGAGAAGTTTGAGTGAATTAATCAAGCAGGTATTAACCCTGACGTAGGGCAGGGCATTATGACAGGTTCGGGAAGAAAGAGAGAAATGACTGCAAATCTGGAAATACAATAGGACAGGGAGGGCAAAAGCCCAGGCCTGTGAGAAAAAGGGGAAAAAAAAAATACAACTTTTCTTTTCTCAAATGAAGAGTCTAACACGTGCAGGTTCTGTTACCTAAAACACAACTTGGCTTCTGTTTCTTCTGTTTCCTCATCTTTAGAAAGTTTCTGCCATGAGGACTCCAGGAGCCAGATGTGAGGAAAACGCTGGCAAATAATTGTAGGAGAGGCCTTAAAGCACATTGCTGGACCTTACATGGCCTCTGGGGCAGCTCCACCCCACTGCAAGGGTGACCCACCTGCTCACTACCACAGGGGAAGAAACCCATGGTGTGGAGACACCTACAAGGGACCAGCAGAAAGCAGGGCGGGGTTTCTGGAAGGAAGCAGTGCTCCATGACTGGGTAGCCTTTAAAGAAGATTCTGGATGAGGAGAAAAGCTAAACTCTCACACACATACAAAACTATATCTCTAAGTCTCCAAGCCTGGGGCACAGCAGCAGGTGGTGAGACTGGGGACTGGGTTGTGGGGTCAGCCCCGAGGCCCTTCAGGAACATTAGAAATCCTAGCCCCATGTGCAGTGCATCATCAAAGAGCAAAGTAAGCAAGAAACCAGCCCTGATGAGGCCTGGGCCCCTCGTGTAACACAGTGAAACTAGCAGGGAAGGAATGGTGGGGGTTTGTGTGCTTCTAAATGCTTACCAACTGTCTCTCAGGAGGCCCCCAGTGTCTAGCATGGCATAAATATTCCCACCAAGGCTACCTTCAAGCTACCAAAATGTTCACCAACAGAATGACAGACTCGTCCCAGAAATGTTAACCTTTGGCCCTCGCAAGTGGATGGTAACCAGCTGCTGTCTCCCGATGGGTTGGAGCAAGGAATAGGAAATAAAGTCACTTGGGGCCTCATCGCTCGACACTGAACCCAGAGAGCCGAGTATGCCAAACAGCTCTTGCATCCCACAATTCCACACTTCAACATTATGGAATCTCAGTTGCGATATCACCGTGAAGTTGAGAAGCTGCTCACAATTCTGGAAAAATGTTCTCATGCCCTATGCAAGCATGATCGACCCACCATGTCCCTTTTAAGATGATGAAACCAGCGTCGAGAGTCCAGGCAAATGCTAAATGGCACCGTTGGCAGTTAATGGAGGCTGTGCTCAAATCCAAGCCAGGTGTCTCCAAGGTGGCTCTCTCTTCCACTCCCACAACAACCCTAGAGGGGTCGCATCACCCACACCTTGACCATTCTACTTCTGCAAGAGTGATGAGAGTCCTTCACTCCTTCCCCATTCTGAGCTTCAAATTGATATAAAACAGATTTAGGCCAAAGGCCTTCCCAGCCTTGGGAAGAAACATCCCAGAGGCCAGGCCTTCTTCTCCACCCTCAGCCCCACCTCATCAAGCCCGGCACCCCCACACCCCGACTCCTCACATGCCTCTCCCCAGCATGGCTGTCTCACCACCTATCGCCAGCTGAGTCCTGCATCCTGCTCTTGCTTATTAAATTGTAGGGTTATCCCATTCCACTGCAGCGACAGGGCTCCTGCACTGTTTTATTGCTCTGTTGCTGAGAACTACTGAAGTCAGCACCAAAGCTTGCTTCTCCCTGGCTCAGGCAAGATGGATGAGCTGGCATCTGCTAGCGTGTTCTGCGAGCAGAGACCTCTACTCTGGGGCCCAGAATGAATCCCCACCTGAAATCCAGCTCCTAATTGTTTTGTCTGAAGGATGCAAGTCCAAGAAGCAAGGATCAAATTCGGTTGGCTCTGCCCCAGCTCGGTCAGTTCAGCAAGCCTTCGTTAGGACCTTTGCAGGAAGTTTTGCAACCACTCAACCTCCTCCTCTTTTTCTGCCTGTCCAATTTTGCCCATCTATTCTCTCTCCTTGGACTGTGAGGCAAGGCAAGCTGACTATTCTGGCACTCTACTTAACTTAGCTGTTTGTATGCACATGTGTGCGTGTGAAAACAGTGACACACACACACACACACACACACACACACACACACACACACTGCACACTAGTCCCCGAATACTGGGCTAAGTAACCTGGCAGCCCCACCGCCTACCTATCTTCCTTGATCAACTCACTGGTCATTTTCTCCCCATTAACTCTTGTCCCTTTCTTGCCAACCTTCCCTCTTTATTTAGCAAATTTTAACTGGCACCTCATGAAACATACCAAAAACGCAGTGAGGCAGCCAACAGAGATTGCCAAGCTTGATTACCTGCTGAGATCCACCTTGCAGAGATGCAGATGAGGAAGTATGGCTTAGACTTTTTTCCCCTCCTAGACAGGCTAGGCTCCTTCCATCCCCTTCCCATCCTTCCCTCCAGACCTCCCAGGTGGTGGATCAGTGGCCCAGGACGAAGCCTGCACTTTTTGTCTTTTACTTAAGAAGTCAACCATCCCCACCTTTGCTCAGCCCTTCTTCCAGTCTTCTCTCAACTTGGCTCATTTCATCCTGCATTCAGAGCTCAACAGAGCAAACCTCCTCCATGGAGCCTTCCCGAATTCCAAGGAAGGGAGGGAGAGTCCTCTCTAGGCTTTTGCTGAGCTGTCAGTACAAGGGACCCTGTCATTGTCCCTCATGCTAGACAGGTCACCACCCCTGGTTTCCTCTCTGTCCCCACCATCAGAATCTATATTCAAAGGCTGAGACTTCGTTATTTATCATCCTCAGCAACTGGGAGGTCATCTAGCACACAACAACTGCTCAACAAACAGTAAGCACAATTACCAATTAGCCAACGACACCAGTCTTTCTCCTGTATTCTCTGCACATCCAATTTTCTAAATCCTGAGAATCATGGGCCAAGGACCCAAGGTGCACACCCTTTCCTGTCCAGGGTTTCTAGGTGTCTCTTCAGTGTCTCACCACATGAACTGCTTTAACTCTCTTATTAAGAATGCTTCCCACCCTTTGTTTTCCTAAGTTAATGGTGTTTTCATGATAATTTATAAAAACGAAGTCCCAGACAAGCATGCTCAGTAGAGGTGGAAGCCCCAAATCCTGGTAGGCTACAGGCAACCTGGAGGAATCGTGTTGTTGATAAGAGCTAGTCCACGTAGAAGATGGGCAGATTGAGGGGCTGGAAAAATGCTTGAAAGTGTTCTCGTGGCTCTGGGGACTCCTTCAGTGTGCAGTGCGGGAAGGAGTAGGTCGTGGTAGGCCTCTCTCAGGCCACAAGTACCAACTCAAAAAGAGAGGCGTGGGCCATGGGATGTCAGACTCCCCACAGCAGGAAAACAGCTAAGTACAGCATCTGGAAATACTGGAGCAGAAGGGAATACCAGGCGGGAGCTAAAGCAGACCTCAGGACTCAGGAACAGAGGCTCACGCCTCCCCGTCAGGCCTCTTGTCACTATCAAACTGTGAACAAAGTTGTTTGCTGAGCACCTGTCAACAAAATGAGACTCCTAGGTTCCAGGAATATAGAAAAGAACCAGCTCACAACCCAGGGACAGAGGAAGATAAGGACTCAGTCACTACAGTCTGATGTGGCTAAAGGTATGCACAGATCACAGGTACTCTGTGCTAGGTAGGTGTGGCCTCGGCGAGCGGTCAGTGTACAGAGGCCTGGCTACTGTAGAACAACCCCAACCCGGTTCCCGTGTAACACTTAAACCTGGCAAGTGAGCTAATAAGCTGTCGTGATGCATTTGTTCAGGAGGGAGGAAAGGGCAGAATTGACTTTGGCCTTGTCCCAAGCCGCTCAGGCAGCGTCCTGCACCCCTGGAAGCATGCACGGGCTGGATGGGAGCCAGTGCCTTCCCTCCTTGCTCTCTCTTGGTGAGCTGTCTGGACTCCACACAGAATTATCCATCTCTCCTGCTTGTCTGTGTGTGCGGTAGTCTATTTCTAAGAAGGATCCTCTGTGGGGATCTGGCGAACCCAAAGGAAGTTGCCCTTAGTTCCACAGGGCCACAGAGAACAAATAATGAACCTTTCTAAATGACACATGTTCATGTGTTTGAAAATGGCCCCCGTTTTCTACTCCTTGTCACTTCTCTCCTTTCTTGTCATTTCTCTCAACTAAACATCCCATTTCCTAATCCCCTACCTAAATATCCTGTTTTCAAATCCACCCATCATCCTGCTCTCTTTTTTTCGTAATTTCAGGTTTGTATTGATTCCTCTTAAAATAAGAAGGTCACAGCTCTGTGTAGTAACCAAGTACATCGCCAGTAAGAAGTGGGCTTTCACCTCCTTTGTTTTTTATCTCGTAAGTCCAATAAGTAACCAGAGAGAATGTGTGCTTTCGGTAGCCTCTGTCGCAGTGGTCAGCTGCATGAAGCTCAGCATAGGCTCAAACCCTGTTGTTGTTGTTGCTGTTGTTGTTGCTGTTTTCTTTCTATGCTGATGCTAAGCCACATCTTCCCATCTACTTCTGCATCGCTCCTTTCCAGGCCACAGACAGAACGTGGCCAATGGCAGGAGAGTGAGTACGCGCACTCGACTCTGAGCACTAACCAAAAGGAGACATCCTCCTGCCACACAAGACCAAGGATGATTCTAGTGAAGAAGACATGCTCACAGGCGGTCCGAGGACCCTCCAGGCCTTGGGCCCACATGTCCCCGGTAACGTTCCAGAACATGCAATCTTCCCATGTCCCTACACCATTCTGGATCCACTCCCAGGAGGCTAGATCTTTCCCAACTCCATGTAGCAGGGCTCTCGGAGCCTCAGTAGTTTCTCCTCCCTGCCAGGTCCCTCTCCAGCAGAAACCACTGTAGCTGATTTGACAGTCCTCATGAGGCTCCCAGTTACGGTGCTGCAAATGTCTACAAACTTACCTCCACAGGACAGACTGGTTCCTGTGTCTGTCACCAATGAGATGTGGGGATTTAAGCTCAGGGAATGATAGTCTCTCCAGGAACCAGATATGCACGTGGGAGGCAGATGCCTAATGGTGGGAAAAACCTGCCCAAGTGTCTTCTAGGGAAGGAGAAGGGAGGACAGAGGGACATGAATCCAGAAAAGGAAGGACAAGCGATAAAGTCATTGTCATGATGAACATGGGAGGAAGCCTGTGCCCAGCCCCCCAGTGCACCTACCCTCTTTTCACTACTGTTCTTCTCTATCCAAAGACAGCATCTCCCTAAAGAGTTGGCAATGACTCTCAGTGACCTGGAACTAGGAACGCAGGGGGAAGGAGGACATCTGGGGATTTTGTCTCTTGAGCTTTCTTTGAAACCAAGAGCAAGACCAAGGGATGGGGAAGGGGTGGCTTCAGAAGAGCCGCCCTGATGAGCTTCCCACCAGCTCTAGAGGGCCCATACAATCATCGTCCATAGTCCATAGGTCATCCTGCTGGACTGTGGGGCATGACCTTAAGGGAAAGAAAAAGATCGGTAATCATTTAGGGCAGATAATCTTATTTTTTCTGTATGAGGCACGTATAAAACGATTCCTTTTTATAAATGAAATCTGGAGGTCAGAGCTTAGGCATATAGTACATGGAGCCAAAGATGAGAAAAACCAGACTATGTCACTGTTAGGATGGAGGGAAAAGTATGGCTCTCAGGACTCATGCTCCTCTCTTGCCTCAGACATTTCTCTGTACCTTCATTTCACCACAGTTCGGGGGCACTCACATTCTTCAGTAGTGACCTGGTTAACTAAGTGCTTCTATGTGGGGTGATATCTAAGATGGCACCCGCTGGAAGTCCTGCGGCAGCCACCTCGGGTGTTTACCAAGGAAGATGATTGGGCCAAGCCACTTCTGCCCTGGTACTGGGAGCCTGCCCACATGGACATTTTGCTGATTGGCTTAACCCCCTC
Source organism: Ctenodactylus gundi (assembly GCA_004027205.1). Classification (NCBI taxonomy): domain Eukaryota; kingdom Metazoa; phylum Chordata; class Mammalia; order Rodentia; family Ctenodactylidae; genus Ctenodactylus; species Ctenodactylus gundi. Next base: position 423,468 of record PVKB01000161.1, on the reverse strand, counting down.
TTACGTAGACACCACGTCAAATCGCCTGCCCTCCCCTCCTTGCCACGTTCTCCCTCTACCCTATATAAGCTTCTGTACTTACTGAATAAAGTGAGTTCCTGCTTTGACAGACTCCCGGCTGGGTCTGGTACTCTTGGGACGAGGGGGCCCAGCCGCGCGCTCACATTTCCTTTCCCCTGGCCCTCGTGTGGTGGCACAACCCCCACACTTCTAAGTCCTAAAAAACAGTCCTGGCGCATTCATTCTCTGCTTTAAATTTTGGGGTGCTCCACCACCCACAGACCAGGTCCACAAGCCCAGATGGCTACATTCCTCGGCCACCGAGTCCTGCTCCGTACTGGACACCTCCTCTCACACGGCAGGCTGGCCCTACACACAGTCGGGGTTCCTGCCTGGGGCCTTTGGTTCATACCACATACTATTAATCTCCCATCACCCTCCTCCATCTTTTCACAGTCAGCTCAAAGGCCACCTCCCCTGTGGAGCCTTCCCTGAATCTCACAGACACAGGATGACAGCTCCCTTTTGGGAGTACCCGGGCGTGGGGCATGTTTTTCTCACTGGCCTCTTTCTACATCTGCTTCTGTAAACATGTACCCAGCATAAGAGTTCCCAGAAGGTAAACTCACCTGGGCCAGGGCTGGAGGCACAGCTCAGCGGCTGAGCATTTTCCTAGGAAGCGCAAGACCCTGAGTGTGATTCCCAGCACCCCATAAACCAGGCATGGTAGTGTGTACCTGTAATCCCAGCACTCGAGAGGCTGAGGCAGGAAGAATGCTGTGTGCTGGAGGCCAGCCTAGGCTACTACTTAGTGAGTTAGTATCAGCCTGAAGTACAGAGCTAGACCCTGTCTCAAAAAAAAAAAAAAAATCACCTGGGCAAGAGTCCTCTTCATGGACAGAGGTGATAACAGAGAGAGTCAATGAATGAGTGAATGAATGAAAAAACATGTGGAGAGAAGCAGAGAGCAGAGGATTGGAGAAAAGGAGCAGCTTCCAACACCCGTGCGTATGAGTGTCATCCTGGCTGGAGCTCCTCACATCTCTTCCCTCACCCATGACAGAGACAAGGAAGAGCTGAGGCCCAGAGGGGACAACCTGGGTCCCTCTGGCAGCAGAGCCTGAGCGCAGACATCCACGGGAGGAGCAGGAGGAGTTCCTGTGCCTGGACAGCTGTGCCGCGGTCCCGTTGCTGCCCTCCTGAACCTTTTCTTTGGGAAAGACTGAGGAGGAACAGGCTGAGACAGGCTCCCCAGAACTGGAAGGCAGTGTAGGGTTTGTTCTAGTAGCTATTAAGGGGGTCAGTAGACACAAGTAGGCTGTGATCCCCACCCTCTGCTGGCTATGTAAACTGGAGGCAGGAATGCACTTTGCAAACCTGTGCTTCCACGTCTGTATGGTAAGAGGATTATGCTAGCTGGTTTCCAAGGAGGCTTTGAGCAGGCAAAATGGGTTCTGCGAAGGTGGGAGAACAGAATTCCCCGATTCCCTCCTTCCCCTGAAAATAGAAAAATCCGCTTTTGCCGCATAGCAGAGGATTTGCCCAGATAACAGGCAGCAGGCAAGGCTTCTAGGCCCGAAGTGCTGCACTTGAGGGACTTCAATGTCCTCTCCCCTCCCCCGATGTCCTTGGGGTGAGAACCCTGAAGAGGGGACAGGAGGGGAGGCAAGCAGGTTGAAATGAGGGAGGGCTAAAGGGGGACTGGGGTGGAGGTGAACACTCGACCTGACCCCAGTTCCTGGTCTCTTCCCAACTTCCTCGCACACGGCCTCCTCTCTCTCCCACCCCCTCCGAATGGAAGAGAGGCTGCCCACAAAGCCTTCTGGGTTACAAAAACCACTTGCTTCTCGCAAGAAAAGCAGCGGCAAGTTCACTCTGTGCTAAAATGCAGGTTAAGCCAGCAGTTGGGCCTCTGCTTGGGCTCTCAGGCCTCATTCTACAGCTCCAGCTGGGAGGGCCGGTCCAGTTCTCAGGGATTCCTCAGGTGTGCTGTGCAGAGCAAGGAACCCAGGTCACAGCTAACAGCTCAAGAGGACACAGATTCAGCTGCCTAGACGCGTGCATGCCAGTCAGCATATACATGTGCGTGCACACACCCACAGACACACACCCCTCACACCATACACACACACCTGCATTCATACAAATGTGCACACACACACACACAAATGCACACATGCTCATACACAAAAACACATATATGGACCACACACATCAGCACACAAGGACTCAGTCTCCCTGAGCCAAGATAAGACCTGAGCCTTCTCCTTCCTCCCCTCCTCAGGACTCTGGGAGGCCCTAGCCTCCAGATGCGAGGCACAGATAACCTGCAAGGTCTGTCTCTCCTTCTCTGAAGTGAGAGGGACCACCCCTCCTCTTCCTACTGTTGACAGATAAAGAAGAATGTACAAGTAAGCCAGTGAGCTGGGTACACCATTCACGTCCCCCAGGGGTGTGGGCTCTGAGAGGCGGAGCTTGCGGCCAGGCCCTCTCCCCATTGGCTGGGCTGGGCAGGTAACCAGAAGCTTTGCAGAGCGGTGCATAAATAGTGAAACTACTACCACCTCCTTGAAATGGGCTGTGCCCCTCTTCAGCCTTGCCTTGGAAAAACCAGTTTCTCTCTTCCATTGTCTGTTACCAACCTCTATTTTTAAAAAAGCCACGGAATCCCTGCCGCACTGGAAGCTCGCTCCTTTCCAGCCGCCTTTAGTCGCGCCTCCTCCGATTCCACCTTCTTCTTCCTTCCTATCCTCTTTTCTTAAAGGGAGAGCCTCATTGCTCATGGCCGACCTGCACCTTTCCCCAGGAACCTTTTCCGTTCTGCACAGGCCTGATTAACTGAATTCTGTATAGTAAGTGTGCTCACTTTTTCCTATCCTCAGTCTCGGGGGGTGGGCAACTACCCTTCCAAGACTAGAAGCTCCTTTGCTTCTCTTCATGCCCACGACTCTTTCTTTGTTCTGTGTTATCATTACAACAGCAATAACAAAAATAATTTGTTATTTTGCATCAAACGCAAAGCTGGGCCCTGATATCTGAAGGTACAGAGACTCGTACTTACAGGTGAGTCTGAAATCTCTGGATTTGGGGGCTTTGGAGAGCAAAGCCAAGAGGCTAGATTGGGAGCTCCTAAGGCCAGGAGGGTAGAAAAAGCCTGTTCCCTTCTTCCAGGGCTCAAATAGCCGAAGCTGCTGCACTGTAGCCTAAGCCCCTGCCACTTCGGTGTTGCCCTGAGGATTTCCAGGATCCTAAACAGAAAACCTCAGTGATAACGAGAACAGGTGTGGTAAGGTGGGGTGCCGAGCAGACAGCTATCATGATCTAGTTCCAAGATTTCCTCAGCTACGAGCAGGAGGGTGCAGCTGGCTTTTTAGTCCTGGAGTGCAGGGTACAGCTCTCATGGGGGAATTCAGGACCGGCCATTTTTTGGTTCTCAGACCCAAGCCGGTTGTTTCAGAAAGCCACGGGGAGCAGGAGAGGCTGCTGTGAGAGCTGCTCGGAGCAGGAGAGCAGGTACCGACTGAAACTTACTCTTTACCCCCACGTGTGCCTAAACTGACACTATGAATGGCCACGTGAAATGGGGGGGGGGGGGGTTAAGCTGGCAGGGGCATGGTGGGCGGAAGAATCTGGAGCTCTAGTGTGGGGCCCAGGGTGGGTCAGTCTCTGATTCAGGCTCCAGCTACTTCTTCCTGGGCTCTGGCCTATAGCAGCTGCAGGCTGTAGGGCAAGGGGAGCACAGTGGGGTGGAAGGTGGGGGGCGGGGGGGGATCTGCCTTTCCTCAGCTCACTAACCTCAATGCTGACTCCCATCTGTCTGGCCTTTGCAGCTAAGAAAGCCTTTTCCAGACACTGCCTTCTCTGGAACATGCCCTCGAAAGTAAAGACCCCGCGTGAGAGGGAGGCTCACAGCATGCTGCAAATGGAGGCCCTGAAGAGCCTACGTGCTGGGAGGGTAAGGTGAGTCTTGGCAGAGAAGAACTGAGCCTTTTGCTTTCGGAGTTGAGCTGAAATTCAAAGAAAAAGCAAAGGATCCTCCACCCCAGACCTACTTCTGCCCGTTTTGCCAGCCATCATTCATCAGAGCCAACCAACTGGTCTCTTCCTTTCCTCTGGCTGAGAAATAGGTCAAAGGTAGGACAGGGGCATTATGGGCCAGATCATTCACAAACAGGGCACATTCCTCTCTCACAGTTGGGGGTGTTGAGTCTCCCGTAGAAAGCCAAGAAGCAGGGGATGAACTGAACTTCTTCCCCTCAGCACCCGGATCCTGGCCTCCCAGCATGCTCAGTGTCCCCCCTGACACCATCTTCCTGTTCAGACAGAAGACCGTGGAACTCTCCCTCAGCGACAGCTGGAAACTCCAAGCTTTTGTTTAAGCCCCCTTTGAGTTAGGCCCATGCCCAGAGGAGGAGCCACACTGGTAGAGACTGCCTTTCTGCATCAGGTTAGAACAAGCCCCAGGAAGCAAGGATTCCACACAACAAGGTGGATCTGCCCCCACCCACCCAGTCTGCAAGTTGGTGCTGAGAACAGCCTTTTATGGGACTTAGGCTGAGCCATGGGCATGTCTCAACAGAGGAGGGAAGAGGCCGCAGCATCTACCACTGAGCCCTTGATTGGCTGGCGTTTCTTTTAAAAGAGAACAGAAAATAGTCTGATAGTTTGAATCCTGCCAGGTTATACACCTCGTGCCTACCCACAGCCTCCATCCCCATGCCCTAGGGAGAAGCAGTTGCACCATTTCCAGGCAGATTTGGGAAAGGATGCAAGGCTACTGGAGGCTGGCCTTCCTAGGTAAATCTCCCTCCATCAGCCCCTGCTCTGCCAGAATGAGCCTGGCTCCGGCCTGAGTTCTGGTTCCTCCTGAGCTCCTTGCCTAGCTCTGTCTGATTTCTCAGCAGCTTGTGGGCCCACGGGGTGCTTTTCAGGCCCTTTGTGCAGGGCCCTTTGACGAAGAATGCCTATGCTCCACCTCCCACCACCTCCCACCGCCTCAGTGATGAGCTCAGAGTAGCTGAACTTTTCCAAAGCAGTTGCCAAAAACCTGCCCTCTCTAGACAAAGGCAGCCTCATGGAGTTTAGGGATGGCACACACAGTGGGAAAGGAAGCCCACAAGCCCACTGTGTACATCCTGGGGAGGTTCCATGTGAACCTGTCAGGAGCAGCTGCTTCCATAGGTGAGAAACCACCCAGGAGCTCCAACCCCACAGCCCCACCTGCTGCACTCAGCACCGTTTCACGGTGAGGCAGGTGCAAGGGTATTTCGGCGAGCTAGCTCTCCTCGGCCTTCCAGAGGATACAATCAGTAGGGGACAGATGTGCGTGCGCATGCCCTCAGCTCCTCCCGAGGCCGTGGTTCTAGAATCCTCGGGGGTTTTGGTCAGACTACAGATAAGCCCTCAAGTGGAGGCTAGGTTGACACACAGCCCACCCTCCTTGGAGCAGAAGATCCCTGGACAATCCATGCGTGCTCTTGTCCTTCATTCCACCGGAGTCTGTCTCGTGCAACCAGATTTCAGTGGAGTGAAGCTCAGGAGCCATGGAGCTGCCGACCAGGGGGCCGCCACAGCAGCAGCAGCAAGTGTCACCGTGACTTGAAGCAGAAGCTCCCCGTGAGAAATGTGGCCGCCGAAGGAGACATCTGGAGCGTGCATCTTTTCTGCAGTGAGACCGGTGATGGGCAGATTGGAAAAAAACTCTACAGATGGGAACTGCTTAATCTTTCTTTTCTAAAACTGATGTTATAGAAATGTGTGTTTTCTGTAACTTGTTAGAATTAAAAGTTGCCCGTCTGCCTAAAGTTTCCCTGCTTCTGTGCTTCATGCTGTCAGATGTGACCTCCCAGCTTCCTGAGCTGCTTACTCTTGGGACTTGAATCCAACACAGGAGCCTGAAAAATCTGCACTGGTTTTCCGGCCCCCCCCCCTCTCTCTGGGGTCCCCGGGCAGGTGGCTAGGACTCTATTTGCAATCAGCAAGGACCCCTGCTGCCCTTCGACTCCCCACAGTGCCAACAGGACCTGCGGAATGGGGAACAAATACCTCCATTATGATTTTTTAGTCCCGTTTATATTGTAATAAAATAAGTGTAAATACGATTTAAGTGACGGCAGATTGCAGATATTTCAGATGCTATACAAGATATATCTTAGAGCTCGGGTGTAAATTTTGCAAAGGTTAATGCAGTTAAACATATTTGACACATAAAAATGTCAGATCTAACATTAATCATTCACCAATTGTAATTGCCTTTATATGGGTCTCTTCTCCCCAAGACATATGCTTAAAACACCAGGCTCAGTAGAAATCTGGGAATTAAAAAAAAAAAAAAACAAATAATACTTCCCAGCTGTCAAGGTCGATGATTGGCTTTGATAGATTTAGCCCTGATTTCAATGGCTTTACACTCCCATGTGATTGGTTTTTTTTTGTTTTTAAATTCCACATTTCTCCTATAGGGAAGGAAAGGTGAGGGATAAGGAAGGATCCTTAAGTCCAAAGGAAACAGTCCCCCCTACAAGAGACACCCTGCCAGATACTCCTATTTTATCTCCCCCCTCCTCCGAATAGGGGTCTCCTTCAGGGAGGCAGTCTGCCCAAAGAGGCACACTAACAAAGCCTGGCTCTGACAGGCCTTCTTCGGTCAAACCGGTTTCACCTCCAGAACATGCCCCAGCCAGCCAAACTCAGCAGACCCCAAGGCGGAGGGTGTTTTTCTTAGAAGCCCTCTATAAAAGCAATACCAGCTTTGCTGAGGGGCTCCAAGCCCTTCCCCCACGCTCCCTCCCCAGTGACCTCAGAAAGGAAGGTCCCCTTCACCATTCCCCAGCCCTCGGAGAAAGGAGCAGCTCCCCAGACTGAAGAAAGAACCAAGTGGGCGGAGTAAGCATTTCTCCTAAGTGTATTCCTGCTTCAAATTCACGCAGATTTTAAACCTGGTCCCTGTATGTCCTCACCACTTTATCCTGATCCCCCAAAAGCGGCTAGGAAGCCAAGCCACAGGCATTTTTTTAAAATCTGATGACTCAAAACAATTATGTCGTGAATCTGATTTGAGAGGGGCTGGAGAACTGAGTTAATTAACCGGCAGCTACCTCCCATTCAAGGTGTCCAAAGAAGAAGTGAAAACAGAATGGTGACGTTCCAACGCCCCGCTGCTTGCTCAGCATGAGCACTACCCCATGGAATCTTCTTAAAGGAAGACGTGTGCTTGTGTATTTCTGCATCACCTGGCTCAGGTGGAAGCAGAAGCCAAAATGACCACTGACAGTGCCCTGAAGATGGACTGTCAAGCCAGCCCACAGGATGCTGTGGCTACCAAAGCCTCAGACCCCCCTCTGCCCAGCAGGGATGTGGGCTCTGTGTCTCTGACACTGAAGTCTGCTAGCTCCCGACCCCATGCCCGGCTCCACCCCCAGGTAGCACAGATTCTCAATTCTCTTGAGGAAGAAAGCCCAGAGCCTGGGCCTGGCCTGGAGCAGCCAGCCAGGGAGCCAGCACGCACAGAGGACTGGAGCGTCCGGCCCATCCATCTTCCCGTCCAGTCCCCACTCTTTTCCGTCTCATAGCCTCATTGTAAAGCACGGCTTGCCAAAAAATACAACACAGAGAAAATGGTTTAATCAAAATTCCCTTGCAACAGCAACAACAACAAAATAATAATATTACCCCGCTTTCTATATTCACAGTCTTTTATGGAGGTAGAAGGCAAATATCATTGAGTCAAAACCCCAAATAGACAAATACATACAACCCGTGGTAATTTAATATTTTGTGCTAATGGTATACACTGTAGATACGATCCAAGGAGAGTAAATTACAATCCTATCAATAATACATCACATCCAGGCGCAGGTTTCCCAGTACACGGGAAGATGTGTATTGGCAAAGGCTCTCTGAATATTAAAAGCCACGCACATAATGAGGCAGTGAGCACAGAAGCTAGGAACTCCCACACCACCGTGTGCTGGCCTTTATTATTAAATCATTTTATGGAGGAAGTGCCGCCATTACAGCTTCTAAAGCTGGTGCTAAATATTTTCAGCAGATCTCTGGTTGAAGAAAAACTCAGTCAGAATCCCAGTTTGCAGGCTGGGAGAGCTCTGCATCCATTTGGATCCCCCAGGCCATAGTACAGCTGTCCAAGATCTTTGATACTGGACAAAAGCCTCCAGAGAGCCCTGGCCAAGGTGGTAACACCCAGGAGAAACATGCTGTTGCTTATCCCTTTCCTGACCCCAGCCTCCCCACGGCGTGTGGAACCTTCCAAAAGAAAGAAGGAAGGGACAGGAAAGAAGGCGGCACTGATGACAGGAAAGGAGCCCACCACCTGCACAGGATGGGGGTGTACTTTGGAACTGAAAATGTTGCAGCTACTAAAACATTGTTATTGCATCCAAATTCCTTTACTCCTGCTCCCAGGGGAACCGAAAAGGGGGGAGGAAGTATTTTGGTCACTGTAGTATTATTGACGTAGATGAATCCAGTTAATGTTTGCAGGAGGGCTATGTAGTGCCATAGCCACTCGGGGATCTTTGATATCCCTGACTCAGGAAACACCAAGGAAGAAGGGCTTCCCTCTCTCTCTCTCTCTCTCTCTCTCTCTCTCTCTCTCTCTCTCTCTCTCTCTCTTTTACACCAGCTCCTGGAAGAAGGGAGGGAACAGAGGCTCTCCGGGGCTCTCCTGGGGTTCCTGGCAAAAGGAAGGGGTTACAGACAGTAACTCTGGTCTCAATCTCAGAGATAAAAAGTTCTGGTAAACATCTGTTCTTTAGTAGAAATACCAGCTTTCCACGTTGCAGAAACCTGAGCAGATTTTTCTGGACTGAGACACCTACACATCAAAGAAAAACAATGGGGAATTTTTTCTTTTGTCAGGAGACAAGCAGCAGCATCCAGAAGTCTCATTAGCCCAGTCTCCCTCCCTCTCCCCTCGATCCTTCCACCACCCCCCTTCAAATCCTCTTCCCCTTCAGAGGTTGAAGAAAGCCACTTTCCCTGGAACCTGTCAAATATCAATACTAGAGTTAGGTGAGACACCTGGTGGAGAGCATAGGAATGACATTTATTTTCAAGCCCAAGTGTGGGACGCTCAGAACAGAGATCTCTGTGCAACTCAGACGGTGGGAAATGACTAAGCAAGTGTCTCCCTGGAAAGGAGGCATGGGGGTGGATTTGGGGCAGATGCTGATCTAAATTTCAGCTGGGTTCAGCTGTATTTGAGACGAGACTGGCGACTAAGAATAAATACGAGGAAGCATAGATAAATACGCAGCATGAATTGCATGCAATACAACCCTCTCATTGAAACATCACTTGGAGTTTTATTGAAATTAGACACCATCTCACTTAAAAAGCTGCAAAGCAGGGAGACATCCACCTGCCCACCCAACCCCACCTTCCAAAGATAATCCACAGGCAAGAAACTGCCCCCAAAGGAACCAAACATGTGCTGCTGGAGGCCAACCCTGAGAAGTCTCTCCCCTGTACCCATGCTTGCCAGCAGCAACCTGAAATATCTGAATCAGCGTGAGTGGCTAAGAGTTGTCATATTAAATCAGGTGCCAGTCCGATAATCTGCCAATCTGGACTTTGGACCAGCTACTTAACCTCTCCAAGACCCAATTTCCTTATCTGTCAAGAAGAAATAATGATAATAATGGCAAGTCCTTCCTAAGAGCCAGATGCTGTGAGCTTTGTGTGCACTAAATCGCTTATGCTCCCAGCTATTGTAAGGTACGGTAGGTATTTCAATTTCATGGGTGAGAGAAGGGAACAGACTGGGCCAAGATCACACAGCTGTTAAGCGGCAGGGCTGAGACCCAATCATGGGTTCCCTCTGGCTCGGAAGAGCACACCTGGGGCCATTGCTCTAACATCATCACGTAATGTTGGTGTGAAGATTAAACAGATGCTAAAGTTTGGATCTGGAATATCTCCTTATGTGTAAACGTTTTGGTCTCCAGTCTGTGATGCTCTTGGAAGGTGCTGGAACTTTTAAGAGGAAGCAAGGTCACGAGGGATGCGCCCTTCAGGGAACACTGGGACACTGACCCTTGCTGTCTCTGCCTTGTTGTTTCCAGTTGCCACGAACCCAGCAGCTTGGCCCCACCACGTGCCTTCACCAGGATGTTTCTGTTCATCACAGGCCTAAGAGTAACGGAGCCAACTGACCACAGAATGATGCCTCTGAAACTGCAAACCAAACTCAACTTCTCTTCTTTGCAAGCAGATTTTCTTAGGTATTTTGTCACTGTGACAGAAAGCTGACACACACGATAACTGCGAACAAAGAATTCAGCAAGTGCCTAGAGATTTTACACACTTAAAAACTGTTCTTTAATGTCATAATCTCAGTTTCATGTAAAAGCACCCTTGGAAAGCTTATCTAGTGTCCGCCCTTCCAGAACAAGTCACAAGAAGCACGAGATTAAATTTGCCAAGCAATTTCATCATCCCTTAGCTTCTAGAACGATTATCTTCCACTCCCATCACCGTCATTTACAGTGAATTTTCATTTTTTGGCTTTACATTCAGCATATGTGTCACACTGTAAGAGCCTTGAGGGTTTTTCTCTTTTTCAAAATAGGCATGGCATCAATCAGAAGTAAATAACATTCTTTCCAGGGTAAATGTCATTTCAAATTTTGACTCTCGTTTTCTGGGACAGCTGGGAAGTACTCACAAAAAAGAAACTGGTGAAGCACTGATAAAAATAAAGTTCTTAGCACATAAGAAAAGTAGAACAGGCCAGGTGTGGTGGTGCACACCTGTAATCCCTACCCTCTGAGAGGTTGGGCCCTGTCTAGGTAACTTGGCAACTCGATGAAACTATCTAAAAATTGTAAAGCTGAGAATGTACCGGAGTACAAAAGCCCTGAGCTCAACTCCTAGTGACATACGCCACACACACACACACACACACACACACACACACACACACACGCGTGTTCACGCACACACACTCATTACCAGAAAGAGAAAGATCAAGAGAAACAATAAAGCAAGAAACAACAAACACAATGGCAGAGGAGGGTACAGTGATATTGTCCAGGTACCTGTGACGTGACATCAGTGCCGAGCTCAGTGTTGGAGAAGCAGCTGTGCATTGATGACATGTCATACTGTCACATTAAAGAGATTCCCAGAGGCTGACAGTAGCCCTAACTCCACAAGCGACATCTTCATGCTGGAGCACATTCCCCAAGGTCTTTATTAGACGGATGTACGGACAGTGACGCTGTTCACATCCCTCGCACACCTGGCTTCATACCACCGCTCCCTCCTACAGGTGTCCAGCAAACTTAAAAGTAGGAGGACTGTGGCCGGTAAACACTTACTTGGCAGTTGCCAGCACCAGGAATTTCTCATTGGAAGAGGGACAAAGTACAAACCAAAGAGGAAACTAAATATTTACACAGAAGAAGCTCTTTTACTCGGTACCCTGCCCCATGACCATCTGCCTCCCCTGTGGAAAGAATGCTTCATCAAATGCAGAAAGTACCCTTTCTTTTTATAATAGAGCAGTATCAATTACTTTCATTATTACACCATTATGGTCCATTGTCTTATAATCCAACTATTAATGACATCACCTTGAAAATCTACATCACTCCCCTCTGCCCTCTTGAAGGCCTGGCGTTTAGCTGGGTCACTGTGTTGACTACAATTAGATCCAAGTTCCTTCTTGTCTGAGCCAAACCCACAGCAGCAGGACAGCAAGTTCCCTATGCCCCTCAAAGGGGACTCTACTAAATACTTCTTGTCAAATTTGAAAGCTAGTTTTCAGCATTGCTATGTGTTAATGAATTGGTGATGCTTTAACGTGTACATGAATACATTTGCCTGGGAATCTTGTAAAAACACAGATTCTGATTCAGCAGATGAGGGTTGGACTGGCTGGCATTCTGCTTGCATTTCAGCTCTTCCAAATGCTCCCTCCATGGCTCCTGAATCACATTCGGAACAGCAGAGAACCAGAGTGCTAAGATTCAAAGGTCAGTTTCTCCCCTGCACTGCTCCTCTCACTGCACTGGAGAGCCAGAATTCGCCACTCCAGGTACACCAGCTTGCACACAGATAACTTTAAGTTGACATCAATTGAGTTGAAGGGAGTTCTTTTTCCTTTCCTTTGACTGCCTAAAAAATGGGACCTAAGATTTCTTTCACAAAGGTAACAGAAATTGCCGATTGTAAAGGTGTCCCTTTCTCCTTACAGGATAAGTATGATTCTACAGAGAACTCTTACCAGCGGAGACGATGTATTTACATGGCAAAGTACGCTACTAAATAACCCTATTAATACATCCCCTAATCGCCTTCCCATTGCAGGGACCCCACAATCATTTTTACTTCTCCCAGTCACTTCTCCACACTTAATGATTCCATGTTAAGGTGGTATATAAGCCCCAAATTCTAATCTTCTGCTTTAGCCGCATTTATTTGTGAACTCTTATGCATATCTACTCTATCGAGTCTTTTTTTTTTTCTCTACCACCTCTGTTCCTTTAGCACTAGCTCTCTGCACCACACCTACTGATCCTAAGACAATACAAGAAAAGGTAAGTTTTTTTCTTTTTTTTCTGTTCTGTTTGGGTTTTCTTTTCCTACAACACATAGAAAACAAAAGACTGTAAACTCAGGAGAGCGAAGGCAAGGCAGTGAGGTCAGAACCATCAGATTGCAAGACACAGAAGGACCAGCTTCAACAAAATAGAAGTCTAAAACCAAAAGGTCATACAAGCATCTGTGGATTCAGATCCAAAGAGCAGAATCACCCATGGGTCCAAGGAGTTGTTGGAGATGGAGGTATAAAGAAAACCATCAGGGTAAGGTAGCAGTTTGGCAGACTGAGAACATACCACACAGGAAGATTCATTTTCCAGAGTCAAGGGAGGCAATGGGGCAGAAAGCCAGGCAGGTTGGTGGGCTACAAAAAGTCATCCGTGACAAGAAACAAGCAACGGGAAGCTTAGAATTAACCTTGCTAGTGGCAAGCCCCTGCCCCGTTCGAGAGCCCCCCAAGTCTTCCCCTCAGGATCTGGACAGTTCAAAGCCTGAAGGTAGAGGAATGTGTCTGGAAGGAGCGCAAAAAGGCAGCATGGACAGCAGACTCTGACTTACCACCATTAACATATTTCTGACCAAAATTATTTTTGTCAGAAGATGCTTCTCCATAAAGAACCTTTATTGAGAAGGCACACACCTAGCCTTGGTTTGAACAGGCAAGACAGTGGCATGCAGAGTAAGAGGTTAGAAAGCATCTGTTTTATGCCACCCCACTACATCCAGCAGCAAAGTACCCTATTTTGTATTCATATTCTGTGTTCCAGATAAACTGTCAGGTCTCTCTGCCAGATTTTTATGGATAATTAGAAGGTTGCAAGAAGCAGATGTTATGAAACTATCTGTGACTAGTCCTTAATGGTGGATGACAAGAACTCAGCACCATTTCTTAATTACACCAGACATAGTGAGAGGTGTAAAAAAAAAAAGAGGGAGAGCTTGTCAAAGCCTGACAAGGTATCAAACAGTTAATCACCCACACGAACCTGAGCATTTCTTTACAATGTAATTCAGAACACAGATCCACCTCCCTTTAGCTGAATAATTTTAAAAGCTGTGTGCTCTCTTGTGTGGCTTTATCTCAGGTTTTAATAATTGAAATATGAGTGAGTTCCTGAATAAAATAGATGGCTTCTCTAAAACTTCCCCCAACAAGAACACTGGCATCTTATTAAACAGAGGGATCATTTTTTGCAATATCAGATGTGATTCAGTCATACAAAAGGGAGAAGCGGTGCCTGGGAAATGGGGCCCCTGTCACATGAAGATGACGGTCACATCTGGTATGTGTCGAGAACTTGCCTGGCGCCAGGCTACGCAATGGGTCATTTTGTGTAATCCTCACAGCATTTCTAAGAAGTAAGAGAGTATTTTAATTAATCTCTTTTTGCTGGAGGAGAACAGTTAGAATAATAACAATAATAATAAAAGTAGTGCCTGGCACTGACAGCCATTAAGTACTCACCATGTCCATATAATGTACTCTGCATATATCATCCCATTAAGCCGAACTATGGCCATCATTATTTTTATTTCCAATTAACAGAAGAGAAAACTAAAGTACTAAAAAACTAAAGAACTCACCCAAGGGATTTTTTTTTTTTTTTTGTAAAGACAGAATTTCAAATCTAGGGTACCTCATTCTAAATACAGCATATTTAACTCCTGGGCTACGCACATTGCCTCAGTTCGTCTTGATGACAATTATGGCCTGAGTTGCGATTCCCCCACATTCACACATTGATGCCCTAACTTCTACTGCTTCAAGATATGATGGATCTGGAGACTGGGCTCTTAAAGGAGTAATTAACTTTCATGAGGTCATATGAATAGGCCCTTACACAGCAGCACTAGTGTTTGTACAAATTATTAGTTCAGGACACAGATACCTCCAGAGAGAAGATCACGTGAAGACAAAAAAAACACAACCAGCTAAGCCAAGGAAAGAGGCCTTCAAAAAAACCCAACCCTGACAATTCCTTGACCTTGGTGTTGTAGCCTCCAAGAGAGTAGGATGACCAGTTTCTCCAAGTTTTAGCCGCCCCTGCCATAGTGCTTTGCATGGCAGCCCTGGCAAACCAATATGGCAATCTTGGCTAACTCCCTCATTTCTGCATACCTCAGCATCGTGAGTTGGAAGACGCCTAAGGTGCTTCCCAGATGTGGAACCACATGTTTTATCCCCACCGTGGTCACTTGCTGTGTTCCCAGCAGATTCTTCCTTCCTGTGGCCACCGTACACCCAGTCCCTCCTACTCTCCTCCACGTCTCTTTCATCCCTTGTCACGAACATGGAAGAGCCAGGTCAGAAAGAGGGAAGCAACCCTGAGGTAGACGCGTGGGACAAGAGCTGCTTGATAGAAGGTCAACCAGAAACTACAGCGTAAGACTTCACCTCTGGCCTTTAGAACACCCCCAGCTAGCTCACAGTTACTTACAAAGTATTTATATTCACATGATGTAACAAAGTACAAAGTATACCCATCGCTGCTTATGTGTGCTGCATATAACCCTATAAATGAAACACAAGCTCTACTCTCATTGAGCATTTAGAGTAAAGAGAAAACAGATAATAAATAAATATACTACTTATCAAATTTGTATTTTAAAACAGAAATAGATTCTTTAAAGGGAGACACATCGGTCCTTGGATCTTCAACAGATGCTTTTATTTCCCAATCAAAATGAGGCCACAAATGCAAATATTCAGCAGGAGAGAGTACAGCTGACTTGAGGTCACACGAAGCTATGGACAGCCACGTTTCCCCAGAGCCAAGTTTTAAGAGGAGAATAAAATAGCAGAGGTGATGAGGTGCTGGGAGTGTGAATGACTATAGAGAAGAGGTGACAAAGCAAGAAGGCAAGTGGCTGGCGGCTTCTCAGCTTTGCCTGGGGCCCAGCTGGGCTACACCACACTCTCCTTGCAGTGAGTCCAGGAGCATTTACCGAGTTCCTACTGTGACAAGAAGAGGTTGTTAAGGTACCAGGACCCATGAAAAGATGGAAGTGTAACTTTTAAATGAAAATGTCCTTCCTCTGCAATATGGGGAAGGTTTCCTTAAGTTGTATACAGATCCAAGCATAATTAGACAACGGCAACTCCTCTCAAACTACCACCTGGCTTTGTTTTCCCAGCAGAAAAAGAATCAAATGAATTTTATTCTGCAATAAATAGGTTGAAAGTTTATGAAAAACCAGGAAAGGAGTTAGGTGCCAGGGCTAGAAAAAAAATGATCCCACCCCCATCTCCCAGGAGTTCACCATGGAAGGAAAAATTTATCCAATAAACAGTTGGTGCATTGCAATACAACAATACAATGAACACAGAGGATGGAACAGTAAGGAAGGGGGCTGGGGACCCTCAGTTAAAAGATGGATCAGAACTAAGGAAGGTTGATCAGGGAAGCTTCCTTACTGGTGGCATTTGGAGCGACACGTTAAAATGCATGGTGAACCGTACAATAAGTTATGAAATTGAAGAGCTGTGTCTGCCTAGCACCTGGTACAGGCAGCAAGAATGTGGCTTGAGGGGGAAAGAAGCATGTCACTTATGGTGACAGTGGTGGAATTTGGAAGATAGGTATTGGAGTAGTTTCTCAGCAAGTAAACCATGAGACGTGGATGTGACTTCAGGATTGCTCATGGGATCAACACCCCTGAAGAAGAGAGGAAGAAGACAGATTTGGGCAGGAGAAACTGGAATATGCTGCTGGCCTCATGAAAGCCTCAGCAGACCCCAGGAGGCACTGAAGCTAGACCAGGATGATAGGTCATCAAATATGGGCCACCCCATACATGATGGCAGAGGCAGCCTCTAGATAGAAGCATCATCTTGGCTGAGGCAGGTTTCCCAATGAGACCATATTCCAAAGGAGCGGGTAACTGAGGGCCATCATCCAGCAGTGTCCTTACACCGGGTTGGGTGGCACAGCCTTTTGTGCCAATTGGTTCCACTTCTTTGTCTAATTCTAAGAGAAGTTTCCCTGGGATGCTAGTGAGCCTCTCTTTGGGGGGAACACAGAAGAAGAAAGTGAATGGGATGACCCACAGCTCCCACACTGCTGGTATCATTTGTTCTCTCCTCCGCCATCACTGTAGATGCCCTCACCCTCAGCTGCTACATCTGCTGTTCAGGGTATCTTTCTTACTTGTGGCATGACCTGGACCCTTATCCCTAAGTGGTCTGGCTTCTGGTCACCCCACTGTCCTCGAGCTGGTTGCTGCCTTCACCTGCTTCCGGCTACGACCAGTGACAAGAGGATCAAGAGCTGCCTGCATGTCCACCCAAATGTCAACTCTGCTTCTCTCTGCCCCCAGAGAGCGACAGCAGCCCCACTCCTTTTGCTGACAAGGTTAAATCATTCCAGCCACAATAGTGAATGACTCTGGATCACTACTGACTGCTGGATCCTGGGCATAAGGACCCTAAAATGGCAAAGCAACAATAATTTGCAACTCAGTGAAAGTCCTGCTGTGTCCCTTGGCAATAGTATGTCCTCTCTGGGGCTTCTATGCACTCAGAATCCAGAGTTGTGATCCTGAGAAACATACATTTCTAAAGTGATTCACTTGGGATGGGGCCCTGGTTTCCATATTTGGTTCTCATACGCATGACGAATGCTACCCAGAATGTACACAGCATTGTATAAAACTTGTTATTTAACAGATGGCCAGTTTCCCCAGTGACAATTCCCTACGCCTTGAGAGACACTATGGATGTACCCTTAACAGATTGCTCTCCTCTGCCTGGTCAGCAGCTTCTAGGTGGCATAGTATGGGCAAGACCAGGAGATCCCTCGTTCAGGAGTTCACTGGTTCACCACTTTTGTTATAAATGATGTTCCTTGGATGTGTGCCATGTTATATAGGATCCCATGCCAGTGGGTTAGATACTCTGCAAGCCCCCAGTAATGATGCTGGCTGCAGTCCTGTTGGCAGGAGAGACAAATCCATACCTGAAATGTGAGTCTGTCCCTGGTAAAATAAAGTGCTTCCTCCTTCAAAGTGGAAGGCATCCAATATAGTCAATTGGCCACCAAGTAGCTGGCTGGTGTCCTTGAGAGATGATATTGAATCTTCAGCCCAGTATTACTATGCTCTCTAGCTGAGAGATTGGTCATGTGACAGTGATAGCAGATAATGGCCTTGGAAGCCTATGCCACGATCCAGGTAGAGCCTTATGCTTATATAGTATCTGATGACTAAGTATTCCATCACTCCGGAAGAGCAGTAACAGCTCATGAGCTGTCTTGTAAAAGGAGTGCAATTCTCTGCTGAAAAAGGCATAGCCTTGCCCAGAAACCCAGGAATCTGTGTTGTGCTTCTCTTACTGAGCTTTCTTAAGACTCTATCATGTATTTTTTCCCATCTCTGGCACTTCTAATATTATTAGTCCTACTTGACGGTATGGCCCAAGCAATAGTTCCTTGTACTGCACGCAGGACCAAGTAAAGTCCTTTCCGTCCCGGTCTCAACTCCACACAAATCTCAGTCTTTATGTCACCTGGCATATGGGGCACGGAATATTGCCTCCAGAATCTTAACAGATAGCGGTTTCTTCTTCATAGCAGTAAGTGAAAGACACAATAAATTGCCCTTTACTTTAAAAAGACTATCCCAGCATGTTCTCATTCAGGGCACCGACAAAATATACTGAGCAGACAGCCTCTAAGTCTGCATAGTGTCCATCTCCCAACCTCTTAAATGCATGTCCTATGAAGTCTTCCAACGGGTCATTCAGTCTGACTACGTGCTAGAGTCATACAAGAGGGGATCTGTGTGATGCCCAAATGACCCAGGTCTCTTTGGACAGTGCTATGACTGAGGACAGAAGAAGGTAGAGATTGTGTCTAATTGTCTTTTTGGATAAAGATGGAAAAGAGCATATTGACCAGCCAATAC
This sequence comes from Ctenodactylus gundi, assembly GCA_004027205.1. Lineage (NCBI taxonomy): Eukaryota > Metazoa > Chordata > Mammalia > Rodentia > Ctenodactylidae > Ctenodactylus > Ctenodactylus gundi. Next base: position 405,000 of record PVKB01000161.1, on the reverse strand, counting down.
CTTCCTGTTCATAATGCCCCTGAGGCCATGCCAGTCTGCTGTGGCAAAATATAGCTGCGGTGAAATTTATTCCTCAGTTGAGTTTCTGATATTCTATTGTCACCCAACAAGACCTGTTTTCACAAAGGCTAGAGTGGATGTTAAGATGGACATCACTCTTATGTCTTCCAGTTATTTAAGGCCAGTTATTTAATTTTTTTATCATTCTCACTAGGACATGAGATTGACTGAGATTTATTCTCTTGGCCTCCCATTTGAGGCCAAGAGAATAAGACTCAGAGGCTTTGCTGGACCTTCCCCACTGGCAAGTCCTACCTCATAAGCCTACTACCAAGAATGTCTGTTCTAATTATACATGTAGGAGCCAGGGACATGGCCAATGAGTGGGTCTGCAGACCTACTGGACCCATTATGAGCCAAACTGAGGTCAAACCTCCACATCTAGCCTTCACATGCTCCACTCTACCTGGAAGGCCATGGTGACTCTCCAGTTTCCAGGTACCAATGCCTACTCAGTTCTTGTACCCTGGAATCCTTAAAATATTTGAGTATTTCCTTTTCCTGGTTAAATAACTGGATGCAATTCCTGTGGGGAAAGACTAATGACATCAAATCAGTATGTACTCACTAGGATGTTTAGGGTCCTTTCTCCTTGGGAACCCAGCTTACCTTCAGTTAATGGATTCTACATCTAAAAACTGGCTCATACCTAAAAACAGAGCAAGGAATTATAGTATTTTTCTTGTCATAAATGCTACCAGCCTTCTAATCATTTACCTTTAGTATTTTTTACTGTATAGAAAACACCCATATATATTTTTTATTTTTTCCTTTTTTGGAGACAGAGTCTTGCTCTACTGGCCAGGCTGGTCCTGACCTCACTATGGAGCCCAGGCTGGCCTCAAACTCATGGCAATCCTCCTGCCTCAGCCTTCTGAGTGCTGGGATTACAGGTGTGTACCACCACATCCAGTTTATGTGGTGCTGGAGAATCAAACTCAGGACCTTGAGCTTGGTAGGCAAGCACTTTTGACCATTAAACTATTTCTCCAGCCCCCAATACCCATATATTAACTACCCATATACTTTGCACTTAGCTGTGTTGTGTCCTATCAACTTCTCTATTACTCTCTGCAGATCAGGTGCCCTTGGATTCCACTGTGACTTTGTTGCTATTTGTGCTGACTGCACTCACCTAGCTTCTGACACTTAGTACTGCCACCCAGCCACTGTTGCTATGACCGTGGTAAGCCCATGTCCATTGTGCTGTCTCCCACTGTCAGCCCTGGCCTGCAGAGAGGAACCATCCCTGGCCTACTAGCTCTTCTCGAGCAGCACCTATTGCCTCCTCAGCCTTCCACAGAACACAGGCACTGGTGCCTTTTCCATCATTATATCCATTTTCATGTGCTTAGTTTTTCCTTCCAGTATCTGCATGCATTTCTGGCACTTCAAACCTCTTCCTCCACAGCAATTCCCTTGTCCAGTTTACTAGCTATTTTTATTCATAAAATATTTACTGAGTTCTTAATACATTCCAGGTATTGTACAAAAAATTGGAAATACTAAAAGAAAAAGAAAACAATAGGGAACAGGACCCAACCCCCACTTGTCAAAGAGCTCCCAATCTAGTTGAATTTGTATGGATAATGCAGATGAAATAGATGAAAATGAAGGCAGAGGGCAGAGGTCATGTTCTCTTCTTTTGCGTGTCCCTTAGCACATAGCACGTGGGAAGAATAAATGCATACACGTGAAATCTAATGAAAGAACGCAACACTTAACTTACTCAGACTGTAGCAGCATGTCCGTAAGGCTTCTCCAGCCTAGGGGTACAACTGTCTGTATATTCTGCCTGACTGTTGTAACATGGGAGGTTAAGACTATGGAGAAACAGAAATTAACCAGACCGGAGGGATTAGATGGATAGGACCTCTTCAAGTTTTCAAAGCCGGGGCCAATCAAGATCTAAGTTTCCTAGTCCCAGGCCCAAGCAATCCCAGGATTGGACAAGTTGCCTGTATGCTCCAATGGCATGAGAGGACAAAGCCAATCAGCAAATATCCTGGGGATCAAAGAAGCAGGCAGTTCAGAGAAAGGACCTTTTTTTCTGCATGCACACCTGCCCATGGGAATTTAGTTTCTTTTCTTGAGACCACGCTACCCAAAAGAAAACGTAGCTTTTGTTTGAATAAACTAGCGCCCCTATGGCACCCAATTTTAGTGACTATTTTTTAATCGTTCTGCTAGCATGCCAGAATTGCTTGAGTCACTGGAGGCTTTGAAGGAGCTGTAGCCAAACCTGGTGTACACCAAAAAAGAAAGAAAGAAAGAAACAAAGAAAGAAAGAAAGAAAGAAAGAAAGAAAGAAAGAAAGAAAGAAAGAAAGAAAAAGAAATCCCTTGTGGGTTTGGAGGAGTCGTGATGCCAAGGCAGAGGGTCTCTCACTTCTTTGGACAGACCATAAAGAACTTGTAAATAAAGGTCCCGGGATGCTCCCTGGTACAAGGAGGCTTTCTTCTTAGAAGATCTCTGGTTTCACATGTCCCCGTGTGACAAGTAGCTATGGTGCCTGCTCTCTATCTTTGGCATGACATTGAAAGGGTGATGGGTGGAGAGTTTCAGACATTGGTCTCCAGAGTCTTTGCAACCACCAGTCCTTTGGGGGGAATTATTCAAGGACAATAATTGTCTATTCCTTTTTCAGTCTCCTGCTCACAACATCACTATCAAGCTTTGAGAGATAGAGCAGCTAAAATGATTTATTACAAATGGCCAGTGATGAGTCACAAACCCTTAAAAGCTGTGATCAGTGTCCAGAGCAGTGCACGTGCACAATGCTAGCTGGCTGGGCAAGCAGGGGTCACCTCCAGGAAGGATAACGGTTATTCCCGTCACACGAATGTCAAGTGCCACCCCTCCAAGCACCTGGCTTCTTATTAATTTACCTGTGACATGTTGCCACACTTAACTGCATTTGACAATTAGTAACATTTCAACACATCTTTTAATGGAACAATTAAGAGAGCGCTTGTCTTGGTTGTAAGAAAATATATGAGCTGATTTTTCAGTGGAAAAGAAAAAAGACCAAACATAAACTCCCAGTGGTAATTCGGTTATAGACAGCTTGGAGGTAAGCCCTTTCCCTTTTGCATTTTGCAAGAATTATGTGCAAGCACGCCTTTCCGTGTTTGTTTGTTTGTTGCTTGGCTTCCCTGAATGAGCATTTCTCTACCAGACAGCTCCGGGCTGCCGGAGCAGCCACGTGGTATTAATTACAAGGAAGAATGGATGCTAAGCAGTTGCTGTTACTCATTTCTCACTCGTGTTGTTGCATTGATTGCCTGCAAAAGCAGATGCCCCCAAGGCAGCTCTTCTCATAATCAATGCACCCTGGGGAAAGCGTAGGAGTGTTGAGCCTTTGTCCTGGCTTCCAGTTCTTGTGTGGAAAAAGGTGGGCCTTCTTGTTTCCCATGGGGCCCCTGAAAGGAACTGCTGTTTGTGTTATCCTCCCCCTCCCCTATTAGCAACAAAGGAAAAAAATGCTTTTCTGTTATTACAGAACAGACCTTACAATAATAGTTTACAAGTCTTTGGACCTGTGAATGGCTCAATATTGCCATTGTAGGTACAATGGCCAAGCGGAGTGTGCCTGAAGCCTCACCTATTAAGAGCTGTGAGGATAACAGAATTAAACACACCATCGGCAAAGCAGTCTTTTACCACAGGAGTAGGCAGGATGGTTTACAGAAATGGTCTCTGTGTTAGGGAAAGTCCCAAGAGTAGGATCCTTCGTCTGAATTAGGTTTTTGTCCTTACCCAGTGGTCACAGCACTCCTCGGAGATGCCATGATGCCCACTAAATCACATTTGCTGCCCACTGCTATTCTGGTGGTAAGTGAATTGGAGACCTCCTTCCTCTGTTAGCGGCCTCTCTCCTCTCCCACCTACACCTAGCTTCCGGGCCTTTCCTCCTGACTATGGTGCCTACTGTCTCTACTTTCCCCAAACCCATCTATTCTTCAAGTTATGGCCCCTGTATTTCTTCTCCATAAAGCTCCTTCCAATTCTGTCTGACCCTCCCTATACTTAGATGCTTCCTGTATCACTCATCATGTATTTGTTTTACAGGAAGTTGGACCATTCGCTTAGTCCTCAGTAGACTACAAATGCCTTGAAGGCAAGGTCAGTTCTTAAACAATCTCTGCATGCCAGTACAATACAGGCTTATTTATTTTAACAATAACAGTTTTGACTGTCATGTATCCTTCAGTAAGTATTTATCTAATTAAATTGCATTGAGGGCTGGAGGAATAGCACAGCAGTTAAAGCACTTGCCTAGCAGGTCCAAGGTCCTTGGGTTTATTTCCCAGCATTACATAAGCTGCGTGTGATGATGTAAGCCTGTAATCCTAGCCACTCTGGAGGCTGAGCCAGGAGGACTACCATGAGTCTGAGGCCAGCCTGGGCTCCATAGTGAGTTCAGGACCAGCCGAGACTACAGAGAAAGAGCCTGTTTTAAAATAAATAAACAAATAAATAAATATTGTACTGAATTTTATGATATCAAAGCCAACTTAAAAATTTCTATTTGTTTGACTGATAATTGCCTTTTCTCAAACACACACATGCACACCCACCCACCCCGCCACACACACACCCTGTCACAGTTATCCCTGTGGCTGAGAGGCTGGAGGGGCAGGAAGGCATGTTTGCTCTTCCAGCTTTAGTTTTAACATCTCTTGATCAGCTGAGGTTGGTGTATCATCTACTCCAGAGATGCTGGACATTTGTAACCTGAGCCCTGTCACAGAGTCTCCCGAGGGAGAGATACAATCAGAAAAGCAATAATGACTTTCTGTGAGCTGGGAAGAATGACCTCATTTCCCAGGTCACTAGGGCAACCATCTTCTGAAAGACAGCACAGACTTATCACAACTCTTCCTTTTCCTCCCATACTGACACTTTTCCCTTTTCCCGTTCCCCTCACACTGTGGCTTATATGCAAGGGATTCTGGCTGGACTACCTGAGGGTCTACACAGATCTCTGCTGATTCAAGAGGAAAGGGAAACACTGATCCTGAAATAGGCTACTTCCTTCTTGTCCAGAGCATCCTCAGTACCTGCACATTCTTGAAAACACACATGTACACACAACTGCACACACATTTTCAAAGGATTGACCGCGTACAGTAATGCCACATCTTGCTAATTATGTTACCCTTGCTAGGTATTATTAAGGTCTTGCTTGCAGGACATAGAGGAAACCAACCACCTAATGATCAAGGAGCATATCACTGCAGCGACTGCACAATGATAATGAGTTACATAAATCAGAAGTTCGGTAATTTACCTATCAGATCTAGCAGTGCATGGGGATTTTCGGTTACTGTGATTGTTTGCTGATAGATTTTTTTAATAACCTTTGTACATGGATGTTCCAGGGATGGAATTGCTTTCCCCAGAGAGGCAGTCAGATGCTGCACAAAGAATAAGGCTTGGCTTGTTAAGAGACGCTGGAGCTTATTTTAGCTCTGTCACCTTGGGAAGAGAAGCCAGCTTCCTCTTCTGGGCTTCAAATTCTGCCACACGATGGAGGAGTCTTTACACTCCTTAAGGACCGCTTTCTTTCTGAGATTGCATTTTACACATACTCTTCAGCTTAGAAAAAATAAGACAGGGCTCCTCCTGCCATTGCTTTGCAGAGAGGACAGAACTGCAGCCTTACGGAGTCTGCCCACCCCGGAGACTCCGGAGGCGCCTTGTCCTTCACCAAGTGGAGAAACATCACATTCTTCACACTGTGCTCTACACCCAGACCCTAAGCTAAATTTGGGGATGGTGTAACTCACTCCCTTTTTGCACTCAGTTAAATGGTCTGTGTATACAAAGTGTAACTGACTTGGGCCCTGTATGGTAATTTCCATCGAATTAGACCATAACCTGTGTGTGTTGTTAAACCTTGTGCTACGTTGGTTACTTGCAGGTTAATACTTCAGAAGTAGGAGAAAAGAATTATTGTCTTTGGAACCTATCATGGTAATAGAACATTTTGTTTTAATTTCTCAAATGAGTAAACCTTGGAAAGGGCAGATCCCTTGTGCCACAGTCACACTCAACCATTAGAAGCCCCAGAGAGATTGTCATACGCAAAGGGGAGCCTAGGACAGTGTGTAGGGGCGTGTGTCTGTGTGGGTGTGCACACATGTGTGGGTCTCTACGTGCATTGTGGGAGTGTACCTATACATGTGTGTCTGCTTATATGCATATATGTGGGCATATATGGGCATCTCTGTGTGTGTGTGTGTGTGTGTGTGTGTGTGTGTGTGTGTGTGTGTGTGTGAAATGCAGCATTCAAGCCTCCAAGGTCAAGTCCCTGGGTCAAGCAACAGTTATGTTTAAAATAAGGAGGTCAAAGATGGCAAAACCACACCCCTTCCCCAAGCCACTGGCATCAGTTTCCCTCCTCAAACAGGGATTTCTTTCTTTCAACCTCAGGGAGAAAATAATAATAATCTCTGCATCAGGAGAGGCTCCCCATGCACGAAGCAAGTTGGCGCCAGCTCCCTCAGAAATGAACAGATAAACAAACAAATGGGATCTTGGAAGGAGAAGATGGTTTATGAATAAAACAATGTTTTATTAAGTTGCTATTAAATTTCAATTGAACAGTGCTTGGGATACGTAGGCACAGACATATTCCTGAAACTAATTGGTTTTCCACATCTGCCTTGCTTCCTAATTGGACTAATTACTGCACTGTAGGATCATGTTCACCGTACTACGGAAAGCAAGAAACTTTGATTTACAGCGAGAGGAGCAGCAATTAGAGGGAATTAATTCATAAAGCAACATCTAAATAAATCATATTATGAGAAGACAGCAATGTAATTATTGTGACTGGTGGGTCCCTGGTGGGGGAACATCAAACTTAAACCTCAAACCAAGCTGCTGAATTCTCTCTGGATCTGTGTAACATCTCCTATTTCATCGAGCATGTCCTACCTATTCTTTAAGGGCTAATTGAGGCACCATGTCAAAAACAATATGGACCAACACTTCTCCTCTCCAGCCGTGGAGGAGAAGAAACATCAAGTTCTCACCACCTCATATTTGTCCTGTGTCAGAATTAAATATGAGCTCAGAGCAATGTGGGTAATGTGTTATGGCTGCAGTTTCAGAATGGGAGCCTTTGCAAACTTAAGTGTCATTATGAATCTTCTCATGACATCTACTGGCGTTTTTGGGGTTGTAGCTAAGAGAGCTTATTAGTAAGAATAGTGTGTTAAACTCCGGTGTTTCAATAATTCATCTCCCCTTGCTCTGCAGTAACAGTCCCGGTGGCTGTCAGGTTCTGAAGGCCCTGTAATGTTCACTGCAATTCCTCCCCTTTGACAGCAGAAATCCTCCTTATCTCAAGCCAGTTTGTTCTATTTGTTTTTGTGTGATTAGTTTCCTATTTATCTATTTATTCATTTATTTTTTGATCCATGCTACCATTTGGATTGTACCTGACAAGAATCTCTTGTGAGCAGCCTTCAGAGTAGATCATCTGAGCCTTGATTTCTCCACCTGCTATGGTCCCATGTTTGGGGACCTTCAAAATTCTTTATTTTTTTGAGACAGGGTCTCATTCTATAGCTCAAGCTGGTTCTGAGCTCACTATGTAGCCCAGACTGGCCTCAAACTCAAGGTTATCCTCCTACCTCAGCCTCCCAAGAGCTAGGATTGTAGAGGTGTGCCTCCATGCCCAGCTTATGCGGTGCTGAACTCAGTATTTGGTGTTTGCTAGGTAAGCACCTTAACCGCTGAGCTATTCCATCAGCCCCCCAAATCCTCATGCCTATTAAATTAAGAAATTAAGGGCTGGAGGAATGGCTCAGTGGTTAAAGCACTTGCCTAGAAAGTGTGAAGTCAAGCACTAAGGACCCAAGTTCAATTCCCCAGCCCTACAAAGCTGTGCATGATGGTGCACGCCTGTAACCCCAGCACTTGTAAAGCTGAGACAAGAGGATTGTGGTAAGTCTAAGGCCAGCCTGGTTTCTACAGTGAGTTCAGGACCAGCCTGGGCTAGAGAGCAAGACCCTGTCTCAGAAAATAATAATAATAAGTCAAGAATTTAGCAAGGGAGAGTGTAACCAGAGAGACCCCATTTTCCAGGGTCTTTGTGATCTATCCAAAGAAGTGGGCAAGTCACATGGCCATGTCGTGGCTGCTCCAAACCCACAAAGAATTTCCCACCAAGAGAGTACAACTCTTTCCAACCTCTAATAAGTCAAGTAACATGTCTGAAAAGAAGGAAAGATCTCAAGTGCTGGGCCCCTTGACCCCTAAAAGAGGCACTGACTGGCTGTGCCACCCTCTGTGGGTGGGACACAGGGGTATCTATCCAATCCCCAGATTGGCCTGGCTGGTACCAAGAAATATGCATTTTGATTGGTTCTATAGCACAGCATGGACGTTTGGCACTTTTTTTTTTTAAGATTCTCCCCACACACCAGAAAACTCCCAGTTTATCTGAACATTTTGTTCAGTTTATTTTCTGCTTTGTTCCTCCCTAATCACCTATTTCATGAGCATGACTTTAGAAGAATGTCATTGGTTCCTCAGGACTAGAAAGGATTTTTAGCTTTCAAGCTAAAAAATAAAAAAATTAAAAAAAACCTAGACTGAAATCTATTTCAAAAACATGAGAGCTCATAAAGGCTGTATAACCTCTGTACTTCTGTGGCTTTATCCTCAAAATATGCATAAAAATATCTGCTTTATGAAAACGTCATGAGGATTAAGTAGTACACTGTTTGTAAACTGTTTAGCACCACCTTGAGCCCAGACTAATGTCTCAAAAGCCAAGAATTACTATTAATATTACTATTACATTACTTCCATAAAATTCTTCTTTCCTGCTAACCTTATTTCACCTAATGCTTGTCCATTTTAATTCTTCTGAGAAAGAAAATTTCTCTTCTGCAGCAGCATATTTAATTTCTAAGAAGTCACATATGGCCGGCCCTCGCTTGAGCTGCAGGATCTACCCTATGTTGTCCAGCTCACCTGGCAACAATTTATGTTGCCTATTTTGGTAATGACGGTTGTCACTCCTCAGCAGCTGAGGGAGCTACTTTCATTGTTAGGACTCCATCTTAGAAGTGCTTTTCAGCTGAGGGCTGTCTACCAACTCCTGATTTGGTATTTGTGAGGCAAAAACTCTTCCAAGCAGAATCTTCAAATGCAAAGCAATGCCTACTCTGATCTTGTGAACAGTAATTCACCTACTTTTATTTAAAAAATGATCAATAAAGAATAGCTTTGTGTTTTTAAAATGGTGTTTTCATTTCTGTTTACCTCCCAGACTTTCTCAGGATGCAGATCTGTAAGGACAAATCTCCTTGTAAAGTAGAGTGGTGTTTTATGGCATATCCAAATGCCATGTGGACACTAGTCGATTGTGTGAGTCATTAGCTAATGTATATTGGAGTTAAATAAATGTGAACACGCCAGCGTGAAATACAATGACATCAAGCAATATAAAAGCAGAAATTTGAGTTTGACTTTATGAAGCAGAGGGCTCTGGCAAAAGTACCTCTGATTCATTAGAAACATGTAGATGACAATGTTTATTATTATTACACTGTGGTGTTAGAAATAAATGAGATGCTGAGTACAAAAAGTACTTAGACAGAGAAGTAATTTCTTGCCTATCACGTGTTTGGGATGATTCCTTTGGGAACACCGTCCCCTGTAGAAACAGGGGCCTGGGTGGCAAGTGCCTCCATCACCCCCTTTGATTGGATACTCTAGAGTTAGACACTAAACTATTTCAAATAACCTCTGCATGATGCAGAATTAATGCAATAGAATGTTGGAGCGCATGCTTGCTGCCAGTATCACATTAATGAATCCATTCAGAAGCATAGTTACCTGCTCTTAACAAAATCAGAAAGACGACAAAAACCCCTCTGGGCTTGTGATGCTTATGCCATGGCCAAAGAGACCTTGCAGCTGGTCCCACAGCCTATGAAGAGCGACAGAACTATCATGTCATTTGAGAAAGATGCCAACCAGAGGGTCAGAGACTTATTCAACAGACTTGTTCTCTCTCAAATCCCCCCAAAAGATTCCACCTTCTTCATGCTGATGTTTCTCTTAATCATCATTTCATATCCTACCTCATAGACACAATCATTTGCACAAATCAGTCCAGCTTTCATGCCGTAAGACCTAAGGAAACTACTTCCGTAACCACCAAGCCCCTTCGTAATTTAACACTTTCAGCTACAGTCTGCAAAACTTTCTTCTCCGCAATTTAGGGATATGAGTTAATGGAGGGAATGGGAGAAGCTGAGAGAGGAAAAAAAAATACTAAAGAAAGAGCAGAAATTAAAATTTAGTAAGCTGCAATCTTCTGAAAGGTAATGGCTAAATTTTCACTGGAAATTTTCTAAACTCCACCATCAATTTAATCCTTAAATTTTACAGATTTTATGTAAAAGGATTGCAAAAGAATGCAAATATTTCACAAATAAACCAGTGGCCTCTACAAGTATTAAATTATGTAACTTCAACAATTACAGATATTTGTGATTTCCCCAAATTGCAGAAACCTCTGTGATATGAAGGGCAGCAGTGAATTTAGAGATGCCATTCAGACACCCAGCTGATTAAGTGCAAGGTTTTGTTTTTCAACGGCAAACCAGACCAGGGGTGTATCTCAGTGGTAGAGCACTTATCAGGGATGGGCAAGGCTCTGGGTGTGATCTTCAGTGCTACAAAAACAGGAAGGGACAAACCAAGTCAATCCGAAGTCATGTGTAGATAACACCATCCAACAAGCCGGAATAAGAATGTTTATTATCTGAAAAATTTGGGCTTGGAACTGCCAAGTACAATTTGGATTCTACCCATTCCTTAGAAAACCTATCCAGTAAGAGGAAAATCCTGTGTAAATCAATGAGGACTGAGAAATTTGAGCTAACAGATATTGTAGCATCCCTACAATAGGGACTGCACTTCTCTGGAAGTGGAAAAAAGGGAGGATATGAGCAAGGATGGGCTGGAACGAGGAAAGCCCGGGAAGCTTCGTCAGAGAGGGGAAAGGTCTTTTCTCTGTTCCTGTTTTATGTTCTCCCAGCAAAGGCCCTAGCAATTGGACTAACAAAAGACAAAACAACAACAACAACAACAACAAACATAAGGAAAGAAAAATATACAGATACTTGTTGACTCACCATGGAACTGTGTCCCAGTCAACCCACCATAAACTGAAAATATCCCTAAGTAAAAAGGCAATGGTGGCATTGCAAGATGGTGCATACCTGTAATTCCAGCTACTCAGGAGACTGAGACAGAGGATTGAGAACTTTAATCTAGCTTGGGCAACTTAGTAAGACCTTGTGTCAAAATAAAATTTAAAAACATAGAGTAAGGGTTGAACTATATAGCTCAGTGGTAGAGCACTTGCCTCGCATGCACAAAAACCTGAATTCTCCAATACCATTAAAAAATTAATTCAATACACCTAATTTGCAAAACACCACAGCCTAGCTTAGTTTACCTTAATTTTGCTCAAAACACTTCTATTAGCCTAAATTGGACAAAAGCATTTAACACAAAGCTTATCTTATAATGAAGTACTGAATAACCCATATCATTTATTGACTACTGAAAGTAAAAAACAAAATGGTTGTATTATAGGTACACTTTTACATTGTGGTTAAGTTAAAACGTTGTAAATTGAACCATCATAGTTGGGCACTATCTTTATTTTTCTCTAATTTTCACAAATTTTTTTGAGAAAGGGTCTCATTCCATAGTCCTGACTGATCCTGAACTCACTATGGCTTCCAGGCTGGCTTAAAAACTCACAGCAGTCCTCCTGCCTCACTCAGCCTTGAGTGCTGGGATTATAGGCATATGCCACAACGCCCAGCTATTATGTGGTGCCAGGTGATCAAATCCAGGGCCTCATGCTTTCCTAGGCAAGTGCTCTAATCACTGAGCAGTGCCCCCCACCCCCACTCTTCGTAATTTTTTTTTTTTGAGAGTGTCTCGCTGTGCAGTTCCAGCTGGTCTTAAACTCACTGTGTATCCCAGGCTGACCTCAAATTCACAGCAATCTTCCCACCTCAGCTTCCCAAGTGCTGAGATAACAGCATGAAACACCAAGCCCAGCTCATGGAGTGCTGGGGAATTAAACTCAGGGCCGTGCACTTGCTAGGCAAGTCCTCTAATCACTGCGCTCTTCCTCCAGACCCCTCTTCATAAATCTTAACCAGACCAGACTCCGGTAACAAAAGACAGATTAACAAAAGAAAAAACAAACAAAAAAAAAAAGTTTCATGACACACACCTCATATACTCATAAAAGATATACACAGAGAAATAAGCAAATCTCAAAAGTTGACCTTGAATTTGGCAATATATACCGTAGTCGGGCAAAGTGGTTATGGAAGTATGCCAAGAAAAAAGGTGAGTGGCCAAGAGTAAAGGTTTGTTGTGAAAACTTAATTCAGGGCCTTCTCCACTGACAAGAGACTGTAGAGGGTTAGACACACCTTCCTTTTTCTGTAGAGCCTTGGAAACATTCTTAAAAAAGAGATTTCCTTTATAGGTTCGACTTGATTTCACAGAAAAGGTAACCTGTTTTCAGAGCTCCTCCTGTGCTTGTGATTTCTCAGAATGATCAGCTCATAACAATCCATATGCCAAAGAGATATATTTTGGGGAAGCATATTCTGGTCTCCAGCAAAAACAAACAGCAGGCTGTGGCCATATGCATTGTGCATATTCATAGAGCAATAGAAACTAATTACTCAAAGGAGTAGTTAGAACTTGGACTTACACACCTTTTTAACAAAGAACAATAGACTTGTAGAGCAGTAACAAGAAAAGAAAAAGGAGTCTGGCATTGTAGGGTGTCAAAGAATAGGAAGACAAACGCGGGAGAACTGATAGAAAGCAACGGCTGGTTGGCAAGCGTGGCATGTAGAGTCTTCTGGTGCCTTCCCTGGGCTGACAAGAGTCCAAAGTTGTTTCCAGTATTCTGTCCTTCTTCATAGAAGGAAAAAAGATATCTTTACAAATTTATTACCTGATTTTAGGCAGGTAGAGGAAGGACAGAGAGCTGTTCTTGTATCTTTTTCTTTTGACTTGCCTGTAGCTCAAAAATAATCCTTTTGCCCAAGTAGCATATACTTGGGATGGCATATTTAGTTAGTGAAAGGAGATAGTCATGACACAACTAGCTATCTTAGGTCCTCAGGTAAGAACTGCAGTTATGAAGTTTCTGGTTCCTTAGCTGTGAGAGAATCCAAATGTTAGCCAGCAGGTGGATTCAAGGGCTGCTCTACTTAGCCTAGCGTGCGTGGGATCAAAAGAGCACACTCTTTACTCCCAGGTGAGTAGAATGTCCATAGTTACTACAAGGGGGGGTTAGAGTCTTCTAAGTGGAAAGATGAGAAATGTGTGCCCCGAAGATTGGCACGAAAACTCTTGACAGTTCTGAGACACCACAGCTCTACAAGGTGACACAGAACAATTAAGGTAAGTGAACAGGAAAGAGGAGGCCAAATCACATACTGCCCTACATGCTACGTTAGCAGGTGGTATATACACTGGTGATTATTTTAAAATTGTGACTATTTGTGGTTGAGCAACCTTGTAATTCTCCATTAAGAAATGGAGCCTAGTTCTCTTCTCCTTGGATCCAACCAACAGAAAAACATCAGAAGTGACACTATGACTTCTATGGCTAGACCATAAAAGCATCATTCTCTCTCTCTCTCTCTCTCTCTCTCTCTCTCTCTCTCTCTCTCTCTCTCTCTCTCTCTCTCTCTCTTCCTCCCCCCTCTTCTACTACTATGATGTGAGGAAGCCCAGGCCCACATGCAGAGGTCCAACATGAGTGCCCCAAACTAAAGTTTTTGCCCACCAGCTGTATCAACCCCAAACAAATGAATGGGCAAGTCTTCAGATGACTCCTGATCTTACCCATCAAGTCATCCAGCTGAGAGCCTGGACATTGTGGAATACAGGACATATTTTCTCTTAATCAACTTGAACTTCTATAACCAAAATAAATGTTTTAGGTAGCTTATAAACAATAGAAATGTATGTCTCACAGTTGTGGAGTCTGAAAGTTCAAATCACAGCAGATTCCGTTTTGGATGAGGGCTTAGTTTTTGGTTTACAGTCAATGCCTTTTATATAGAGAGATAAAGGACATTAATTCCATGAATGGGAATTAACAGATGAGGAAGTCCGGAAGGGAAGTAAAAATAAGATGTGCTATGTGTATGCACCAATTCTTCAAGTGAAATATAAGTACTACGCATTATAAGTGCATACTGATAAAAAGAACAATTTGTGGGAGAAAACTCCATAAAAGTGGTAACTTTGTGATATAATCACCTCTTAAAAAATGTTGTAATCGCCTCCTAATACCATCACCTTGGCAGTTAGCATTTCAACATACGAAGAGGGGGAAGGTCATACAGACTGGAGCACTGTCATTTTGCAGATGATGCATGTAAGAGGCTGCAAGAGTTTGGTGACCTTTATAAGGCTGTAAAGTTGACTAAGGCCTCAAGAAGACAGAGTGCAGTGTATCTCAGCTTCAAATACATGTATATGGCTTGCAACCCAACATAGGCCACCAGATGAGCAGTCTGGCAGCAACATACCTCAATCGCCCATCTTGGAGACACTCCCAAGACCTCCTGGATACACTGTAGCAGACCATAAGGCACCTCTCTTCAGAGCCCACCTTCTTTTCTCTCTGAGGGTATACTTGTTTTAAATTCTGCTAAATGTGTCGCTAGAGCATCTTGAGAATTCTCTTTTCTGTGTTGGAAGTTGCTATACTATGGGTAGAAGGAGTCAAGACTCCCATACTTTTCTTAGGGGACCTCTCCAGATCCCATCTAGTGATAAGACCTAACATTGAGAGAGCATCTGAACCAAGGGTGTGATGTGAGTATGGTAGGAGGGACAGTGCAGAACAGTCTTGGTGCAGGAATTATGCGGTCTTTAAGGCCCAACTGAATAATCATCTCTTTATATCAAATTTCTTTATCTTCCAAGAAGGTTCAGACTCCAGGTCATGAACAACTTTGCAGCTCTCTTAAAATACTCTCTTCTGACTTTTGTGGCATTTATTACAGGATTCTCATCCCTAGAAGCTTATGGACTTCCAAACGGCTGGGACAACGCCTTGTTCATCTGTTTTTCAGTGCTGCGCACCTAGTAGCAACTCCATTTCTACCCAGTTGAGAATTGTCCTCACACAATTCCCCCTGCAGGCAAGCTGAGCTGCCCTTGACTAGAGAAAACTTCAATGGTTTTATTTTGAAGAAGGGCTAAGGGGATTCCTCCTGGGAGGGATGTAATTCAAGAAAAGGAAAGATTATTTCCAGAACATTAGGGGTTGTGGTTATTTGAAGAATCAAAGGCAGTTTTCTCTGTCAACTCAAGGATGCTCTTTTGCATTTAAAAGCAATGCCATTTACTTACAAATTATAGTGGATGTGATGCAAATGAACTACTCCAGGACACTTTCCTCTTCCCTGGATTAGCTGTGAAGTGTTCAAAAAATTGACCAAGGATTCAGAATGCTGAGCCTGACCTGAGGTCTATTAAAATAAAGTTCCTGGCTTAATTATTCCTATTTCTGAAGTAACAGGCAATTAGAACTCAGCGAAAGCAGAAGGAGGCTGGCTCAAGAGTTTGCTTTTATTTATATGGATTCTAAATCTGGATGTAGTGGGCAATGCACACTTGGCCTGGACCCTGCAGAGAAACTGCTGAGTGCAGAGGCTGCTTTTCCAGCCAGACCCAACAACCCACACTCACAGGAGAACTACAGTAACTTATTGAATCCCTTTGCCCTCAGATTCTCTGTTAAATAGGGAGAGGCATCTCTGCCCTCTTTATGGGAAGACTACTGTGGGAATATTAATCCAGTGGCTGGTGTGAGATAATTTACAAAATGCTTTTGCATCCATTATCTTGCTTGATCTTTGCAAGTCTCTGTAGTGGGAATTATTATCACTGAATTTTCAAGAGGAAAACTAGGGCTCATAGAGATTAAATCGCCTAAGTCACATAATCAATTAGTGATGGTGGTATGCCGCTCCTAAGTCCAAATCTCATTAGATCCTTTCTTTTTGCTCCTGAGTAGAACAATGAAAAGATAAGATATACCTAATAATTACAACCTATATTGCATCCCAAGTGGGGGCACAGCTCAAAAAGTTACCCTATGCTGGTTCGTTTAATCTCCCCACCCAATGAGGTAGACACCATTATCACTTTTACTTCACAGAGGATAAAACTGAGTCACAAAGAACCCAGAATCTCATAGCTAATGGTTAGTAGAGAAGACATGTGAATTCGGGAAGGCTAGTTCTAGAATACGTAGTCTTAAGCCTGAGCAATTATTTCACTTATTTTCTATGGTAGAGTGGGAGAAAGAATATATTTACCACTTAAAGGATGAAAGAATATCCCTAATACTCCCTACCCAGAAATCTTCCTTATTAACTACCATGTGGCCAGAATTTCACCATTGAAGATGGGAAGCTGAAACTCTCTTCTATATGAAAGATCTATGAAAGACTGACCTTGGTTAAGTAAAACATGGTAATAGTGGAAAGATGGTTTGTTACAACCTGACAGCCAACTTATCTTGGGCTTTCTTCGACCCTTTAATAGATTTTCAACATCTGTATCTGATCTTCTGACTAAATAAAACCAGAAAGACTATATCACTAAGCTTAGTGGACTTCTAACCTCCATCAACTCTAAAACTAAGGTACCATCTGAAACCTATGGAAAAGATCTGCTGGCCTAGTTGTAGTCCACCCACCTAATGCCCCACCAAGGCATTTGGTAAATGTGTTGTTTTACGACCTTCTTTGTTCTGTGGCTACACACATTTATGTAACCTCTTCTAGAGCAGATTATGTCATTTAGGGCAATTTAAATCCATGTTTCCCAGACATGGTCACTGACATTTGGCTCAGAATAAACTATTTTCTTACTGTGATAAAACAAGGACATTATTTTATGTTGATGAAAATCTGAACAAAGTTATTAGTTTCTTTGTTTAAATGCTGTCTCTACTTGATTCTTCCATCCCATACACACACCCACAGTATGAAGTCTCAGAGCAGCAAGCCCTCCGCGACCTTTCTCTTTATGACTGCCCCTAGTTACCCCCTTGCCAACTCTCACTCTGTCTTCCAGCGCCTCCATCTGGGGATTGAAGGAGCTACAACCTTTTGCACATCTGTGTATCTAATTTTCTCTTTCTCAGCACCTGTTGAGAACTTACTTGTTGAAAGATCTTTGCGGTGCTGTTAATTCACTTCAGTGTCTCCCTGCAGAGCTCCCAGGGCCTGGGCATTTTCTTTTCATAGGGTGTAATTATTTGCATAAATAAAATAGTTATTTTTGTTCATGTCTATTCTGTATTACCTACTTCAGTGCCAGGTACTTAGCAGACATTTGATAAAATTTCCCTAGGGCAATACTATTTATGAGCATTCTGTTATAGACCAGATTACCAATATCTTTCTTCTATAATAGAGATCTCTTTATAGTTTTTCCCTGATTATTAAAATAATAACACGGTCTCATAAACATTTTCAGTTATGAGAAAAAAGTGTAAAGATAAAAATAAATACCTCTGGGAATATTGCCACCCAAGTATTTTCTCTTTTAGCTAACTTTCTACAACAGAAGCAAGTGAGGTAAGGAGATTCCTGAAATGTGGGCATTTCATCAGGGCTGAAGGAATGAAGAGGGTTAAGTCACAGAGCCCTGCCTTCATGAGGCACCTGGAACTTGAACGTTCACCACATATATTCTAGACCAACAGGGAGACGCATAAGGGCCCTGGCTGCTGAAGAAAGAGCCCCACCAAAGAATAGGACAACAGAAGTGTCAGTGTGACTATCAGAAAAAAGACTTCTTTGCTTCCTTCTAAAATAGGATTCATGAAGACAATCTGCAAAAAGTCAGCCTTTAAACAACTTCTGAATCACCAGAGAGATGTACAAAAAGAATATATCAGCTTCTAAAATAGTAAGCCGCTTGTCCCTACACAAATTCCAAAAGCTGCTGAGAAATGCATTCATGCACTTAGTCATTCATTCAATCAACATCAGCTGAGCACCTGCCATTTATCAATGCTGTTTCACGTTCTGGGAGTCCAAATCAAGCAAGGCCAAGTGGATCTTTTTTCTTATGGCTTTCCGTCACAAGCAGAATATTGCTACAGAAAATGGGAGGGTTGGCTAGGGGACTTCAGAGATCCTTTCTAACCACAATACCTGAAGAGAACTACGTGTGAGGTAAGATTTAACTGGCTCCAGCAAACCTCCCAAGTGCATTCCAGCACGAACGGGGCAGAGGAGAGACAAGGTCCAAGGACTAACAACCTCCTTGCCTGAGAAGGTGTAACGCTTCCCCTCTGGGAGGAGGTAAATGGCTGCCTTTCCGGTTGGGTTTTGAGAGAATTTGCTAACAGGTTTGGTTTTTTACAATTTCTTTTCCTCCCAGTACTGGGAATGGAATCTCAGTCCTCATGCATACTACCAGGAAAGTATCCTATCACTGGGCTATGTGCTAGCAGCCCCCATATAGACTGTGTTTAACCCATAGGTGATCTTAGCTCATGACCAAAGGGTTCTTTATTTTTTATAAAATAACCTACTGTTGAGATCTTCAAAATTTCAAGCCCCCTGTATGCCATTATGATGGTCTTGCCAAAAAAAAAAAAAAAATAACTAGCAGTTTTGAGGTGTTCACCTGCTTGAGAAATCAAAGCTTACGTGCTTAGCTTCCTAGACTTTCCTTTGATAAGCTCAGCCTCTGCAAACTGGTGTAGCTATGGTTTTCCACACCTTCTGTTTTACCACTGCAGATGATCTGTGCAGAGAAAGAAAAGACCTCCTGAGGGGCATCCAGACTGCAACAGAGAAAAGTCCTGCAGCCTGGACAAGTCACTGGGCTTTCGGCCAACAGAACTTTAGGGGAAGGTGGTGAGACACTCCCTGTTCTGCTACTCTCGGGTGCTGTGGCCACTCATGATGACCCTAATCCAACCCACTTTCAAGAAACACAAAGGAGGTCTAGAAGTGCTCCTTTCTGTTCAAACACCTGCCACTTGAGGAGGCTGATCCACTGTCACCACACTCCAGGCTCAGGAGAATTCCTGGAGTGAATCCTTTCCTTTTATTTCTTCTTTACCAGCTTCCCAGTTCTAGCACTTACCTACAATTGCCTTCTGTCCCCAGTTGTTCTTATTCTTTGCTTTCTTAGGATCTCCAAGTACAATTCTGAGCTATCCTAAATAATTAGGGAGTAGGCACTGGCACACAGATACGCACCCCATGCGCCCCCACACACAAGAAGCAATTTTTCTTCTTTGAGTAAGAAGGACTTGATCATCAAAAGCACAAAGGCTTGCAGGAAAAATAAGTGTATTTCATCTTAAAGAAGGTCACCTTCCTGTCCACAAGAGAAATTGACTTCTCCTAATGCAGCAAAGAAAAAGCCAAAAAGTAAGTTGAATTGTTGACATATAGAAAAAAAAACCAGGTTGGACATAAATATTCTGCAACACGTTCATGGAGGCTCAGCCAAAGCAATGCAGTGAGTGCTGGCTCAGAGGAGGACACAGAGCGCTCTGAGGCTGCCCGGAAGATAGTGACAGTCACCAGGGAAATGGTAAAAAGAGGTGCATGGGTGGACCCCTATGCATGGTCAACTTCACCGCGCTTGCCTCAACCTCTGCTATCCTTTTTAGATAGCTGGGGAAGCTCCTCCGGTGTTCCTGGCACATACTTCATTGAAGAGGCTGCATAAGGGAACAGAAAGAATTGGGGAGGGGCCCATGGGATTAAATCCAGGGCTTTCACACTGAGCTGTAGCCTCAGGGGTTTTTGTTTTGTTTTGTTTTGTTTTTTGTTTTCTGAGACAGTCTCACCAAGTTGCTAATATGCGTGGCCAGGCAGAGATTGAACTTGCAATCCTGATACCTCTTTTAAATTTGAGATGTGAGTTCCCATCAGTTGAGCAGCTACACACAAATGGGTGTGTTATTTCTGCCAAAGAGTACTGACTTCAATGGGTATGTTGAGACTGAAATCCAACTCTGCCAGAGGGCTGCATTTACCCCAAACAGGCTTCTTCTTTAGGTTCCATATAAACATTAAAGAGACACCAACTCCTCCTAATCCCGATCCCCAGGACAGGGCTGACCCAGCGTTTCCAACCCTCCCAGTCCCCAAGCTGTTGCTCCTGCCCCTACAGAAGGTTGGAGTCGCCCAAGAAAGGGCAGCATCAACACCACGTTCATATCCTCTCCACCACCAACCTTACTCCCCTCAAAGGCAGCGGCTGCTTGAGACTGAAGGCAGCCACAGAGGACGGAGGGCTGAGCTGCTTGGGAATTTCACCCTTGTGACTGTGAGCAGGTCACCTACTCATATTGGACCTTGGACCCTTCATTCCTAACATGAAATCAATCCCAGTCTTGCCTATATTAATGATTACATGACAATTAGACGAAGCAGATCTTCTGCCTTGTGGTCTAGTTCCTCAGGTTCTCAAGCTAAAGAGAGTCAATCAGATCGATCTCTATCCTATTCTCTCCCCTCAACCCCATCCTAGAGGGCTTCAAGAAATTGATGACTTAGGGCTGTGCAAAGTACATATGTCCTGCTTCTTAAAATGCTGGAGGGAGTTTACCCCTTGCCTCAATCCCTAAGGGATCACAAAGATGGCCCTGAGCAGTCAAAGGCTCTGGGCGTTTTCCATCTGCCCACAGCATGCGTCACTGGAGAGGAGGAGAGACAAGCGGAGCGGAACTGCTCACCAGAGGGTGCTCACACGTGTCTGCCTGTCAACCACGGCCCTGGGCTCAGACCAGCCCACCAGACAGTTGGGGAAAGCCTGATGTGTCCTCTCAGTGGTGTTCCGGGGCTAGCGCTCAAGCTGTTGTCGCCATGCAAATGAGATGGGTCCCCTTGCACTTCAGCCCAGCACCCCTTGCAGGGCAAAGCCCCTGGTGAGATCATTATTTGTGCCAACCTTCAGCTGCCAGCGTTGATCTCAGAGCTCTGGGGCTAGAAGCCCTTGGGGCTGGAGATTTAGTAGTCCATCAGACAACAGGGCTTCCAATTTACAGTTCAGAGAAAAGAAACCCTATTAATCTAGCATCTTTTATTCCACTGTAAATCCTGGCCATATTTAACTCAGCCGCCATCAAGGTCCCCCCTCCTATCTGTTAACTGCAGCTCCGTAATATGAAGCTCACCTATCCATACAGAAATTAAGATTCTACTTAATATTCCAGTGGTCATCCTTCCCACTGGCTTTCTTTCTGAAGGGGCCCTCCATGGCCATTCAGGAGACGGCGGTAGAGTGGGGAGGGCTTCTCTGCTTTGCTCAGGGAGCCCTTTCTACCATGTGGCCAGGGAAAAGATGCCACTGAACGTAGAACTGGGATAGGCGTAAATGTGCTGGTCACCTAGTCACAGTTCCTGCCTCTCATGAAGCTCGGGGAGTAAAAATGACTCTCACAAGTGGCAGAGCCAGGCCCAGAGAAAGAAGAGAGATGGGAAAGGTCTTTCTGTCATCTGCCTGTCTGTTCACATGCACACACATATGTGTTTAGTGAGCTTCTCCTATGCTCAAGGCCTCTTCTGCTCTCTTCTCAGAAGAATCACCACCCCGCAAGGTCCGTGTTATTATCATACTCACCTAGCAAAAGAAGAAACTGACGCTGGGACACACACTAGCAAGATGCAAGTGGGCCTAGAATTAGAGTCTGGCTCAATAGGCAACTTATTTGAGGCAATGAACATCGGCTGAGGGCCTGCTCTGTGCCAAGTACTGTGCTGAGAGGGAGCTAAGATGAGGTCTCTAACTTCCACATCAAGGGAGAGACAGAAATGAAGAAGTAAACAAGGATGTCTGAGATAAGCACTCCACAGTGTGCACAACAGAGCCAGTGATAGAAATAGGCAGCCCCGGGCTGAGGCGTCAGAGAGGAGGCGGTGTTCGGGGAGAGGTCTGGGGGCCACAAACAAACAAACAAACAAACAACCCAGCACATACAAACAGAGAGCAAAAGAGAGTAGCAAGGAATGGCAGCGGCAGAGGTTGAGGCGAGGTTGGCCGGGCCTGAGGAACAGAACAAGGCCAGTGTGGGGGAGGCTGGGGGAGAGCAAGGTGAGTGCCGGGGCAGGAGGTGGGCCAGCGTAAGGAATTTAGCTCCTCTTCCAAGCATAATGCAAAACCACTGGAAAGTTTAAGTGGGAGATTGACATGAGCTTCTTGATTGAAAAAGAGGCACTAGCTTGGATGGGAAGGATAGATATGGTAGTGTTCTTGGTTAATAGTTCCACAGAAATCTCCCAAATAGCCAAACGGGTCAGCTCCTCTCTGAAGTTTCTCAAGCCACAGCTCCTAAAATTCTTGCCAGTAAACCTTCCTTCAGGCAAATAAAACCCCGAATTCTTAAAAACAAAAACACAAACGGTAAGGATTTGATCATTCTCTGTCAGTCCTCACCAGCTAACTCACTCCAAGTTCATGGACCAAAAGAGACATATATTGATGAGGGAGGACCCCAAGGAGGACAAATCCAGAGCAACGACCAGGTAAGGAGTCCCTCAAGAATCCAATAGCCTATCTAACTTCCAGGCAGTTCAGGTGTGTTTGAAACCATTGGTAAGTTGGGTAACTATCTTCCCATCTCTTAGTATGAATTGGCAGTGGTAAGTTCAAGGTCTATAGCTCAGTCCCTGGGCACGGAGAGAAAGCATGGCTCTTTTATCTACTGGGCATCCAAAGGCCTTCATCTCCTGACAGGTTTGCTGGAAAGTGACACTTGGGCCTCTAGACAAGAGATCTACAAGGAGCACCACTGATTCTCTGGCAGAGCCAGGGAAGGCACACTGGTGGGTGTGGCAGCACTCTGACACTGAGCAACACCCCCAGGCATCTAGAAGCTTCCCTTGTCTGACTGCTGGTGGCAGATGGAACTATTGCTGGAGAGTGTTTTCAGGTATTATTGCTCAGGTCAGCTGCTGTTCACAGCTCTACTCTCTTCAAAATGAGAATCATTTCTCCTCAAAAGCCTTCCAAGAAGGTAAGGAAGACTAGGACCATTTATGTTTTGGAGGTGGAGAAACAGAGACAGAAGCTTAGTGACTTGCTTCTGTTGAAGCAGTAAGGTATAGAACTCGGGCTTGAAGCAGGCCCTTTGAGTGCAACCTCTGAGCTTTTTCAAAGGATACTGACCAGTTGTCCCCAAATGAGTAGCAAGGGCCCCTTCTGTAGCCTTGAAAGGAAGCTGTAGAGACCCTAGTGGCAAAGAAGCTGTCTGGGAAGCACCATGCAGCAAACGAAATGCTGTGTTCTGAGGGGAACTTAATTGATCTGACTTATCTCAACATGGATAAGGCACTACCAAGGTCCTCACCGTACAAGGAGTCCTGGTTTACTGTGCTCTCCCTGAGGCAAGTCTTAAAAAGTGGATTTTTATCTCTTCATGCCTACCTGGCAGATTAATCAGTCTCCTGATCACACCGACTCTGCCTCCAGGAGTACACTCGTAAGGGAGGAACTGCAGCTGTTTCCCGGCTAGGGGGAAGGGTGAGGGAAGGAGATGGGCTTGGGGTGGAATTTTTGTTTGTTCCTGAGCCAAGTATGCTTGCTTATGCTAGGACCTTCTGCACAGGGAGTGGAATTAGCTTTTCGGCGCTTTCAAGAAAAATTACAACTGATGAACAGGTGTGAAATCACCCAAATTGGGGTGAATTATGAGTGGGATTGGGAGGTGATGTTGCCACCTTCTGAGGTGTTTCTGCGTAGTGATTCTTAAACACTAATATAAACATTTTTAAAACATTGAATTTTTTTTTCAGCACAAGTTTTCTAGGCCCGTATCCCATACTGATTCAGGAGGCTTGAGGAAGGGCATGAGGATCTGCTATTAGGCAAGAATTTCAGATCATTCTAATACAGTGAGCTACAAATTCACCCTAAGAACAACTTGATTGTGTGGACCAGACCCAAAGATCCCCAGATTCCTTTTCTCCTGACACTCTCTCTACCTGGACAGAGAAAGACAAGCCCACCACCCCAGGGGCTCTTCTCCGTTGCCGGAGAGCAGCTCCACAACACCGCGTGGGGAAGCAGCTCCCTCTTCCCTGCCTCGGACTCTTCTTCCCAGTTTCTCTTCTCATGGATAGTACTACTTAACCAGACTCCTTCGGCACCCTCTGGAGATAGTTGCTTATGGATTTATAGGGTATGTAGGAAGAGGAGTGAGGCCAGGAGGGAGCAGTAGCCTAGGAAGGTAGGGAAGGGCTCTAAACGGTACATGGAGAGATTTATAGAAGAGGTAAACTATAAAAATAAAGCAGTCTCTATTGCCAGCAGCATCCAGATGTTTCCGCTGAAGAGGGATGAAGTGAACCTTCACAGGGACACCAGAGAGAGGGCGACGCGGTGGAGCTGAGCACACCCACACCCATACAGATACTGAGGTTGCCCCCCCGTGGTGAGAAATGGCTGGCCTTTAAAGAAGAGCATATCGCAGATCCTGCTTATTTCACTGAAAGGATGGCCATGACCTAGCCAGAGCGGAGGACAGCAAGATCTGGGGGCCAGGGCTGGTGAGGCAAAGCAGTTGACTCATAGTGGCTGGAACGGGAGTGAATGACTAGAAGACATCAGCATGGTCTCCAGGTTGGAGCTGGAGAAGCAGTAGGAGTAGAAAGGGGAAAAAGTCACTTTCCAAGAGAGTATCACAACGAAGTGGTCCTATCGAGCGAAATCCAGGTGTCTATCAGCACAATACTACACCGTAGTTCTGGAATCACTCCAATCTGGGTTCGTGCCTGGCTCTACCAATTTCTAGCCTTGCAGCCTATGGTAACTCATTTCATCTCCCTGAGCCACATTTTCCTTATCTCCCTCTGCTTCAGTGTATAAAATGAAGATAAGAGAAGTGTCTACCTTATAAGATTTGATAAATTAATGTATGAGTTTTATACATGACTGTGTGCTAGTTTACTACCATAGTGACTGACACTCTATAAATGCTAGCTGTTATTACTAGTATTAATTTTAAAAACTAATGCACAGACAGAATAATCTATAAAAAACCTGCATGTGAGGAAAAATGACTTGTAACATTAACATCCAGTGACTAGATACCTATCTATCCATTTCCTCTTTCTGAGTGCACAAGAAAAACTATTATTCCATTTATTTTAACAGTTGATTGCCTCTTTTTGAACTAAGACCTTTCTGTAAAGAAATTTTGAATATTTTCTGAGGAACATATGCTAGAAAATTAGAAAATAAACAAAGCAGGCATAGGGCTGAAAAAATGTTAATAAAGGAGCCAACATTCTTTAAATTGAAAATAAGCCTTGTGTCCCTCCTTAACTCCTCCTGTGGGTCAGACTCTGTGTTCCACAGGTCACCGGAGAGATGAGAGATAACTCCTTCTCACCATGCAACAGAGAATGGCATTGGCCTAGAGCTTCCCTGGTGAGGGGTGATGTAGGAACATGTTTCTGGCATAGATTATTACCTTTGTGGATGGAGATGCTCCAGTACCACCCCTAGCATACACTGCCATATTCTCACTCAATCTTTTATGTCACTGATGGGTCCCAGTTTCATGAAACCTGACTTCTACCCAACTACATGCATTCTTTTATTTTAAAAACAACAACTACCATGTGCTAACACCTTGCAAGGTGCAAGAGCTACACTGCTAAACCTCAAGAGCAGCAGGGGAAACACCTGCCTGAAGTCTTATTGGGAGGAGGGTTAGGGAATAGACTAGTAAGTGGAGGTGAGAGACCTCCAGAAAAGTCACGGCAACAGAAGCCGAGATGTGCTCTGCTGCGATGGCAGAGGGCTGTGGGAACATGGGGAGAGTTAAATTATCCTGACCAGTTGAGTCAGACTCCATGAAGAGGCAAAATGCTTGGGTTTGACATTGTAGGAAGGGTGGAGTAGCAAAAGGATAAAACTTCTGACCAAGAAATAGGGGTGACGGATGTCACCGCAAGAGGGGGCCTGTTCTGATCTTGGCTGGAAGTCAAGCTCTGCCTTCGCCATGGGGAACTCCACTGGGGCACTCCGCCAATAATCACTATGCGCCTCGAGCAGCAGTGAATGTGCTACAAGCCAGAGGGCACAGTACCATGAGCTTCACCTGCAAGTTGTCCCACCTCGTGGAAACGGCATAGCATATGAGGAAGCACTGCAAAACAGACTGCCACAGGAGTGAACCATTATCCATATTATGATCAAAATTCAGTGCTTGCGCCAAGGAGAAAAGATGGGGAAGCAGATGTATAAGTAAAAGCATCAAGGTAGGAAGGCAGAAACACAGAATACGCAAGCATCAAAAACCCCCAAGAACGTGAGGGTCCCTGGGACACAGGGATTTCATTTTTTAAATTGGGACATTTTGGACTAATCAAGATTAGTTGTCACCCAACAAGAAGTAAAAGAGAAAAATGGAAGAAGAAAGGTTTTCCTGGAGGGAGAAAGACATTGCCAGTCAACCCCCAGCATGAGTTTGCAGAAGGGATCCAGAACAATGTAGCTAAGTCCAGACTATGATCCTTATGTGCCCTGGCCAGATGGGCTGTCTGTGAATTCAAGAGAGCTGGTGCTCATGAATCACTCAGAATTGCCACCCTGACCAAGAACCTTTCCTTGAGACAGGATCCCTTTGTGTAGCCTGGAAGGCTCTACCCTGGTCAACAATCTTTTCCAAAGGGAGCTTCATTTAAAACTCACAGACATGTCTTTTTGACCAGTGGGGTTGAGCTGTATATCCCTTAGCTCCAGAGGGGGCCCTATAAGGCAGTGAACCCAACACTCTATCTACAGAGATGCTTTCCATCCTCTATTCACCAGTACCTCATCCTGACACAAATCTCACATGGGATATTCTCAAGAATGCAGACAAATGTCATCTACCGGCTTATTCTTAGCAGGTAGGAGGCAGCCTCCTGTTAATGCCACACCTCTTCCCAGAAGTGCCCTATCATGGGCCTTTGTGCAGAATCTAAGGGTTATCAGCTTTATTTTCCACTTTCTGTAATCAAAACTTATTTCCTTTATAGCAGAGCTCACATCCTTCTCATCTCTGAGGCCCTATAGCCCAGAAACACACCTGGAGTGGGGAGTGAGTTCTTCACACTACATCCGGTAAGTAAGTTAATTAACTAATTAATGAGTCCATCAGTGTTGACCAGCATGATCTTTTGCTTTGAGTCAATTGGTTAACACTTACTAAGTCCCATGATGCAGCATTTTCTGGATTTGTAATGTGTCAGTCATTAAGCCACCCATGTGTAGCAAGAGTATGGAGAGGGAAGGAGAGAGAGAGAACACACTGGAAACGTGCAGCCCTACAGGTCACCAAGGAAGCAGTCACGGCAGCTGGCTCCCACGGCAAGACAAGGGGCTTAAGGGCAGTGACAGAGGGTCAGAAAGGGGAGGTAGACACCTGGGCGTGTACCGCAGGCTCCTCCTGGTGATCCTACTTTCTCCACTCCCAAATGGTTGCTGTGGTTCTTGAGTGGTTCTCAAAGCAAAAAAAAAAGGAACTGAGACAGGAAAAGACCACTGCTAGGCCCCAGACAGAGCTTCAGTAAAAGACAAACAGGATGGGACACACTGGCTAAAACAACACTTGCTCAAGCACCTGTGATGTTAATTTTATCTGCAAAGAGGGTACTCCACAAGAAGGCAGTGAGCCTGAACTGACCTCCCTTCCAGTTCTGAGTGGCTTACCTCTGGTGTTGCAGCGTCTCTGAAACCCCATTAGCCCATCTCAAAGCTTGGCTAATCATTCTTCCACCCCAGGTTCACCAGGCGGACAGGTGAAACAACACAGGTCAGGTACTTTGAACTCTTCTCAAGAGACACCCACCCCAGCGAAATTCAAAGCACAGAATTCTGTCTTCAAATGACTCCCAGAGCTCCAAGGATAGTTACATTAGAAAAACTACTGAAGGATTTAAAGTTTATAAATGATACAAATAGGACCTGAAAGCTAATGTATCTTCCTCTACAAAGAGCTGGGTACTGCTTTTTGTCTGTGCAGAAAGTCAAATACTCACTAGGAAGTCTGTTAGTAAACATAAGACTATCTTTTGTAATGTGTAAGAGTTTATTCCACTTCTAGACCAATACTGCCAGAAGTTCTTTTGTTCTGAAATTTAAAATCAGATAGGCCTAATGTTTCACTGACCCCCTGTGGGCATAAGAAAGAAATACATTCACACCACAGATCTGTATTTTCCTGCAGTGGCCCAAGGAAGCCCATCTTAAATATTAGCTCCATAATAGAAAATTTCTGTGAAATAAAATTTCCTATGTTATTCCATCCCCGGTCTCAGGACCCTCCAGCTCTGACAGGGAAGTACCTCCTGACAATCTAACTGATCCTTAGTTTCATTTTATAAATTTATACAATCGCGGAGCAGGCAGGGTACAACAGGAATTGTCCACAGGACACAATGGAAGCACAGATTCTTTCGTTCCACTCCCGGGTATATTCAGATCTGGTGGGAACAGATTCTGAGGTGGACCCAGGAACCTGCATTATTTTACGATGCAAGGGGTTCTGAGTCTGATGCAAGTCAACAGATCTATGGGTCTCACTTTGAACAACATCAGCTTACCCAACATCTTATTGTATAAATGAAGAAATTAAGACACAGAGAGGTTAAAACTTTGGCTCAAAATCACGCAGCTAATTAGGGACAGATCTGGAATGTGACACTGGTTTTTCAGCCAACCTTACTCTGTCGTTTGCAATAAAAATAGTTGCCTTTATAGGGCAGTTGTTATTCATTGGTCCCTGCCCTTCATATGTGGTCCCTGGTCGCTACTCCTTTCATCAACCTTACAGGGATGAATTGTGTTATCAACTCCACGTTTTCTTCACGTCACCCCATTAGAAAGTCACATTAGACACAGGGTAGAGGCTGAGGTGCATCCAGGTCCATTTTCTCTCCTTTCTCCTCCTACACAGTTGAACACAGCCTGGGGTAGCACCAGGACACCACTCACCCCATTTGACAGACAAGGACACTGAGGCTGAGACAGGTGAAATGTCACAACAGTGGTGATAGGCAGAGCAAGCCTCAAACCCAGTGCATGTGACCTTAATCTAACTTTTGACCCACTGCCCCTACTTGGCCTGGGAGCACAGCCTAAACTTTACATTTTTTTGCTCCTTTGAAAGGCAGAAATTTCCCCCAAGGTTGAACTATATAGGACACCCATGTGGCCCGCAGGGACCCACACTTAATCAGCAGCCTCTTTGTTTTCCAGCCAGAGGAATTTAAGATAAAGTGTCCTGTAAATGTTCACTAAGGGAAGGACTGTGCCTTCCATCCCCTAAGGAAACTCCAACAGTGTCAGTTAGAGCTCTCCATTCTTCCTTAAGTCTGAGCTGAGCTGCTGTCGGAGTCCTTCAGCAGACACCCAGTCATTGAAATACAGGAATACAGAGAAATGTTCAATTAAAAACTATCTGGGACAAAAATTAAGACTCTCCACAAGAAATGAACAAGGTACCGTCAGCAGAATCCACTAACAGCACTGCTTAAATGCATCACAGGAAGAGGAAAGACGATTTTCATGTACCTATTTCTGTTGCTAAGCCCTGTATTTGCTGTCTATTGTGAGGTGACATATTTTCCCAAGGTTTGACAGCTTAAAACAACAAACATTTACTATCTCACACAGCTCTGAGGTTCAAGAACCTGGAGGCCGGTGAGTGGCTGTGGCTCAGCACCTCCCAGCTGGTCACAGACAGGCTGTAGGCCAAGGACACAGTCTTTGTGAGGCTGGGGGATCTGCTTCCAAGCTCAGGGAAGGGCTTCCCCTCGACAGCCTCCATCCCGCCCAGTCTGTGTGCCACAGCTTCTCTCCACAAGGGCCACTCTATCCACAGGACCGCCTTGGAGTCCTTAAGACATGGACAATGACAGAGAAAACACACAACGGACGCTGTGCTTGTTTATAAACAAATCTCAGAAAGTACATGTGTACTGTAGTGGTCAGTGACAACAGTCCTGGTGCAGTGGTGAGTGTGACATGGAGAGGACCTCGGGGACCTCTCAAGGTGAGCCGCTGCAACACTTGTCCCTGCCTGTGCCCACCCTGACTGCTCCCATCAGGCCCACGTCCCTCCATCATGTTTCATGCGAGACAACACTGGGACAGTCATGAGTGCAACAGCCAGCCTCTTCCATCCTGGGACTTCCTATTTAATGCAAGAAATAAAATGACTACACAAATAAACTGCAGTTAATAAGAAAGAAAGAAAAGTGTGATGGAAAAGATGAACGTGCAGCACATGTGGGGGAAAAATGTACATTTTGAAGAAGGGAGATTTTATTTTATTTTTTGCTTTGTTCCTGAGATAGGGTCTCACTATATAGTCCAGGCTGGTCCTGAACTCATTCTGTAGCCCAAGCTGGCCTTAAAGTCATGGCAATCCTCCTGCCTCCGCCTCCCACGTGCTGGGATTATAGCCATGCACCACCTGTCTGGTTTATGTGGAGCTGTGGAATTGAACTCAGGGCCTTGAGCTTGTTAGGCAAGCACACTAACCACTATGTTATTCCTCCAGTTCTGTAAAATTGTAAATTAAGACCTCAAGGTCACACAGGAGTGGGACAAAGGACAGATGAGAGGCTTGCCTCCTTTAGCAGGGAAGCATGGGCCTACTTGCTGAGTCCACTAACAAGCACTGTTCAGACGCATCAAAGGAACAGGAAAGACTATTCTCACAGAGCTATTTCTACCATTAAGCCCTGTATCAGTTATCTACCGTGAGATGACTTATTATTATAGGAGGGAGCTCTTGGCATATCCGGGGATATGACCAGCCAGTGCAGAGACAGCTCAGGCAAGGTGCTGAGCTCCTCCCACCTGGAACAGCCTCTCCACGTCCTCTCTCTCCTCCAAAGTATACCCTTAGGACTCATCTGAGGCCTCACCTCCTCGGTCAACCCCTGCCTACCTCAACCCTCATCTCTGCCCCCTGCCCAGGCCTGCTCCACCTACCCTTAATGCCTGGCCATTTCACAGTAGGTGTGTATTGCATTCTAGCCTCTATCATATAACTGTATTTCATCTTCCCCCTTATGATAAGCTCAATGGTAGAAAACCATAGCTAGTCTTTAAACCTTTTTGCACATACTACAGTGCATGAAATCTGACAGACGTTTACAGTATAGTGAATAAACTATCATGGAATCCTCGGTAACACAGTAGTAATGGAAAACCAGCTGCGTGCTGGCACGTACTCAGGATTGTGCTCCCCCTTCCAAATGTGCACACGTGTACATACACGTTCATACATGGAGCAGGCTTTGAAAACGGGAAGGAGACATAGGACAACGTAAAATCCCACATGAGGGATGGAGAGGATGTAGCTCGGGGTAGATCCCCAACACTGCAAAAATAAATTAAACTTAATTAAATTAAGCCTGGCAAGTTAAAACTAATGATGAGCGATTGGGTATCTGTGATGAAAGCAGCTAGGTAACCAGGCAAAGGAATGTCAGAGAACGGAGAGGATGGAAACAGGAAGGAAGGGCAAGCGTTCTATACCTTCCACACACCACAGGGAACCGGGAAAACTCCCAGAGTCCACGTAGCTGAGAGGTGACCTGCTCAAAGTATAAGTTCATTAAGCACTCACACTTGCAGACTGCATTTTATGCATTCTAAACCTACAGGATCCTGGAAACACACATGCACAGGTAAAGTCACCCAAAGCAGCATGTAGAGTAAAATTACTGTAAAGCTCCTAGGCATGAGGACTGCATTCCTTGCACCCACCTCAAACCCAAAGGATTGTGGATTGGATCAACTTAGAATGCTACACGCATCACAACTATGTGTTATGCATGAAGATACAATGGAATTTTAATATATCTAAGATCTCAAGAAATTTCCTTCCCATTCATCCTTTCTCAGGAAGTAATCAGGGAGCCTGAACTTGACTGCCTTTTCCTAGCAACTCGTGCAGAATATTTTTGCTCCAGTTCTAGAGTCTGGGAAAAAAAACTGAGCCTAAGACTCTAAAGCAACGGTTTTTATTTTTATTGAGACTCCTTCAGACATTGTAAAGTCCATTTAGGATCTCAAAGAGCTTTGGGATTAACTATATGTATTGGTACTTACCACATAAACCTAAAACAGAGAAATTTTTAATTTTAAATCTTTATGTTTAAAAACAGCAATAAGCCTAATACATGTGACTGAGATAGAATACTTTCCAAAAATTATTTTCAAAGATAGTGAGGTCATAGCATTATTTTATTTTGCAAATATTTTACACGGGTGACTTAATAGAAGACATTTGCATTTGCCTATCTGCTTCTTAATTCAATTTTTTGGGACCTGTTCCTTTGGTAGATTACATGAAGAAGATTCAACTATGCAAAGGGATAATACCTTCAACAGCCCTTTTAAACAATTACTCTTTGATTCTATACCAAAGTACAACAAATAATATTTCCTTAAATATTACTTGCAATATCAAACCTGAAATGGTGTCAGTGAACTCAATAAAGTGCTATGCTAAACGTCCTAGTCTATCATGCAGTTGGAAATGTTCTTTTATCCCTGTCCAACCATGTGACAGTGTGCATTGGTCATTTGGATAATATGGCTTCGCTGAATTATACAGATTTTCTAAATTTTGACACATTTCATTATATGGCGTCAAAAATAATCACAGTCATTAATATCACCACCGATCTCATCAAAAAGTCCTTTAAAAGAATTGAGGAGCTGTCAAGCTCACAGTGGTAAATAAAAGTTTTCCAAAACTCTAATTTTCACTTGAAAGCTCAATTCTATCAGAGGCAAGAATATTGTTAGCTGTTTTCCTTGAACTGACTGGACCACTTCATACATTTATTAGGAAATAGCTGACAAACACCCAGCCCTGAAGGCTGATTGTTTGACTTTCAGTCATTCTTTTGAGTTAAAATGGTGTTCCCTACAAGAGGCATGGAGTTCAGCCACATCTCAACAGTCACATAACCCATTTTCCTCAAGATATTTGAGGTAATTTGGTATGCAGTTGAAGTGCTTTACGAATAATTCTCATGTTGCCACATAAAGATTTTTTTTTTTTATCTAATGAAATTCTTGAGGGAAACCAATTTTTCTTTTTACTTTTCTCTTAAACAGCAAATGTCAAGCGGTGAAAAGTGTGATTCCGGAAACAGTTTGGCGTGGCTGCTTGGTTCATGCCAGAGTGCCCACTGTTTTACACACCACAATTCTACACCATCAGAGCCAAGGACAACACAATAATAAAGAAAAACAATATCTTAGTAGGAGAAGTGTTTTGACCTACCAGATATCCTTAATAAGCCTAAAATCCAAGCACCACATTTTGAGAATTATTGGGACCCATTGTATATAATTGACTAATTTCTCTCCCAGGCATCTAGAGAGGTACTAGCTATGTGTCATTCTTGGTATAAGTAAAAACATTATCATTCAGATTAATATTCTATGACCTTCTGGTTCAGTGAGGAATCCCTTTTCAAAGAGATTGCTACTGTGCATATGTATATCTTTGATTTAAAAATAAAATCAAAATTAACTAAGAGAAATCAAGGTGGGTTAGCAGACTGCAAGACTCAGCAGCAGCCACCGGCTCTCCCTGCACGCGCGCCTCTGTCCTCTCCCCAGGATCGGGACCAGCTACAGAACAATTCAAGAGCAAGAACAGGTGATATGCCCTCAATTTAGGAATGCTGCAGCCTAGATGTCTAAACCAGAAGTCAGAAGCCCAGGTGCTTGTGGTACACAATGTAAAGACCACCAGCTCTGTCGAATCAGTTTCAAAGTCCTGTTTAGTCACCTCCTGTCTATGGGATGCTGGTCAATGCACCTCAGCCCTTCTCCAAGTCATCTATAAAATGGCAACATTGTGTATCCTCACCGGTTTTGAGCAAAATAACAATATCTGGTTTTTAACACTGATGATCTATTAGCATTCAAAACATGAAGACTGAGCACAGGGCCCTGACCTCAAGGACCACATGACTTACTTGAGGAATCAGCGCAGCACACACTAAAGAAGACGAAGTGGTACCAGGTCCTGGACAGACGGAGACTAGTCCGTGGTTCTGCCTTAAAGGGACGCTGGAAGTGAGGAGCCGCTCCTCTCTCTAGCGACATCCGTCACACGACTTAGGGATACATCATTTTCCACCATTCCTGTCATCATTCTCAGGAAGCCTGAAGAAGAGAAGCAGACAGAGGCACCAGGGACTGAGGGAGCCACCTACCTACCCAGCAAAGGCAGCAAGACAGCTCCACAGACTCAACTATTCAAACGGCCACGGCCCCTCAGTGAAAATATTACATCTTGAAAACTTTTGTTTAAAGCTAGCATGAGTGGGTAAGCATTATCCTACAAAGCTGACTCCCTGTGACTCCTGAGGGTTGGACAGTGACATACCTGTGGACAGAGGACGGTTAGCAAATGCCTTGTTCCTGACGAGGAGCCCTCAAAGCTGGGCTTTGAGGGTCTCCAAGGACCCCTGAAGCTCTGGGAGTTGGAGGACGGTATCTGGAGGCTAACACCTCATCTCCTTTTCAATGCTTCACAGAAGGAAATTAGAACCTAAGAGGAGTGAAGGAAGAAGATCTTGCTAAGGAGAGGGCCTCGGCTCCCTGCTTCCTAAGTGTAGCTTTGCATTTCGAGGTGGGAACTGTGGCATCATCCTTCCCCACCCCCACTCCATGCCACCCACCTCCCGCAGAAGCAGCACAGAGCAGGAGCTCCCTGCGCTGGAAGGTGGATGATGGAGAGGACTGGGATTGGCATAGATGCCACACCCACAATGTGACTTTCACCGGTGGAGGTCACCAAGAAAGATGAACCAGCCGTTCCAGAATGGGAGCCACGATTTAGAAATCCGCTGCGCCGTGTTCCGCCATCTGCTGCCAAGCAAGAGTAATTAAAACGGAGGGGAAACCTGTTGACAAGTTAATAACAGTCTGCAGTCTCAGAGGGGTGACCGTCAAACCGTCCATCATTAAGGTAGAACAGAGAAGTGGCCCTCTGGAAACGCCCCAACGTACCGAGGAGATGAACCGGCAGCAGGAAGATCAGGAGGGCGTGGGAAGGCCGCTGCCTCTGGGAGCCCGCCCAGGAGGCTGTGCTCACACCGACTTTTATCATGGTTCCCATCCCAGGGGGAGCTAGCTGCGTCACCCCGCGGGATGCTGTCTCCACCTTGAAGTCTTGGAACCCGGACTCCTCCGCACCGGTGCCGTGCTAAACGGAGGTCAAAAGCCTGAATGGGAGTCTGCCTTTCTTCCTCTGGACTGGAGGTGAATGCAGGGGCTCAGCGGAACTTCCAGCAAGACAGGACAACATGAGCGTAGCTCCCACAGTCAGCTCGGCGCCCCGCAGCAGGGGCAGCTGCACAGCCACGGGTGGGCGAGTGTGAAGGATCCAGAGAGAGGAACCTGCTGTAGGTACCCACGCCTGCGCTCCTGTCCCAGAGCACAGCCTCACGATCCCCGTGGCTCTCCATATCCATTTCTACAGAACAAACTCCTTTGCGTGTCCCATCCCTCTCCCCTTGGGCGGCCCCCTCCCCGACTCTTCCTTTTCTCCAGCTGCACAGAGCTTGTCTTCCCTCCTGGTACGTCCTAGCCTTTGTAAAGTCTGTTCCCTCCATGGCGGCTCTTTTCTCCCGCTTACGCTGAGTGATCTCAATAGATCTGTCACGAACCGGCTCTGCGATCTTGCCTCTTCTCTTTTTCTTTCCTCTTCTAGCATTCACTTTGCTTTAGGAGTATCTATTAATCTGTTTAATAATAATCCAAGAATAATAATAACCAACATTGTTAATTAGATGCTAGCAGTGGTCCAGGAGTGGACTAGACTCTTAATTATATAATTTTGACAACTGACATAAAGTGGGTCTTATTAGCTCCAGTTTGAGAAGTTCAGGACGTTAGGATACTAGCTCAAACTTTCATAGCCAGTAGCAGAGACAGCATTCAGACCCAACACAACCTTTGCCATAGGACAAAGCTCTTCCAGGTCAAGGGATGTGCTGTATGTAATCTTGGACCTTCATATTACACGGGTCCTTAAGTAAATATTTGTGAGAGGAAGGAATGAAGACATATAGGGAACTCGTGTTTGCCAAACACTCCTAATGTACCTATAAAACAGATGGTCAATATGTGCTGAATGCTTTAATCTCTCTATATATGGTGACTGAGGCTTGGAAATATTAAGTATTTGGAATACATTGAAAGGGAAGTAGCGTATCTGGAACTGGAGTCCAGGAATCAGCCGTCTCCAACCCTGAGCAGAAAGGCAGCAACCAATCATTTTCTTGTTAATGCTATCTTGGATAACGGCTCCTTTAAGATTTTCTAACAGTACACAGGAGTTCTCTGGGTAGAAGTCTCTCAGTAGTGTCTCTATGCTTCAGAAGCCGATGTCTGCTGGAAATCATCTATTTGGAAAACCTGGATTCTGGTCTTGGCTCCTACTGCACACAGCAGAGTAGCCTTGGTGAGCCGCACACGCTCTCCCAGTCCATTTCCCACGTTAATAAAGCAGGGCGTGTTTAGGCTCAAACGCCAACACAGAGAGGAGCTGTAAAGCTAGGATGCTGAGGTAAAGATAATTCCACTGCTGATCACAGTGACTTGCACGCGTGAGGTCTGAGGGGCCCTCCCCCCAGGCCCACTGACGTTCAGGCAGACAGACCATGTGGAGAGTGAGCAGTAAACCTGAGACCTCCACCAGCAGGCAGCTTCCAGAAAGCCCAATTAGCAGCCTTGCACCCTGCCTGGTTTCAGCCAACTCTGCATCCCTGAAGAAGCTGCCACCAGGCCTCTTCCTCTGGTTTTATTAGGGCCCTAATTGTACATTTCTCTGCTTACCTGTGGTGATCAAAGAACACTGGTGTTTCCATAATGCATGACCGGGGAGAGAGGCTGGGGCTCTGTGCACCACTTCCCATTGCAATGGTGCGGCACCAACATGCCATTCTTCATGTAGAAAACACCCCCAATGTGGTATGTCTGTAGGCAACAGACTCCAAGACATTCAAGTGGGAGATCATCTATTTGTCTAAATCAATATTTTCCTGACACTGGGGAGCCTGTCATCCATCTGTCCCATTTTGTTTGATAGAGTCCTTACTGTGTCGCCCTCATTCAGGCTAAAGGGATCACAGGCTTTCCTTCCCCTCCTGATAGAAGATGCTCCGATGAATAATGGTTTCATAAATTACCATCCTGGGAGCACAGCCCCCAGGACTCAGTCAAGCCTGCCCAGCAATTGAACAGACAGCAAGATGTGGCATGAAGGGTAAAAGCTGACAGAACTTGAGCTCGGAAAATCTCTTTGTCCAACGTTCAGATTTAACAGGTGAGGAGAATGAGGCTTAGAATGACTGAGTAATTCATCCACCATCAAACATGTCATCCTAGAGATTTGGGCAATGGTGGGGTTTCTATTGTTGATTGTTGTTAGTTACTTTTTTCTTAACAGCCCAAGGAAGATGGTGATTGGTGGTCTCTGCCTAACTCTCTGAAAGCCAGGAGAATTCAACTCAAACCCTTTTCAGTCAACGTCTAGCAGACCCTCTGAGGGGAACACTCAAGCACGGACCAAACTCAACCTCTGCTCTGCAGAATTCAGAGCTCTTTCCTGCAGCTGAATAAACTGGGTAACCAAATAAAGCAACTACAGAGACTACACATAAGGGGCCCGTGTTCCCCACCCTCCTTGTACTTTCAGTCTCTCTCAAACCCTGAAATATACATTCATCCCATGATGTCCATGGGAAATTGATTCCAAGATTTTCCAGGGATACAAAAATCCATGGATACTCAACTCCCTTATGTAACATGATAGAGTATCTGGATACAACCCACACAATTTCTCCTGTGTACCTTATATCACCTCTAGATTACATATAATGCTTAGTGCTACATAAATAGTTGATGTGACCATTCACAATATTATATCAACTTAACTAGGTTAGACAATGCCCAGCTGATTCATAGTACAGAGTTTAGGGTACGGAAGACCGACAAGGTGAGGAAATGAGACTCACCTTGAATATGAGTGGCCCCAAACAACAGACTGAAAGTTTGAACTGAGTAAAAGGAAGAGAAGGAAGCCTTGGGTTTCTTCTTCTGGGAGTCCTATGACCTTTGCCATCACTTGTAGAAATCCATTTTTCAGGTTTTAGTCATTGCCTTTGGACATCAATCTACAGTCCAGATTGTACCAACTATTGTGTTGTGAACTTCTGTGCCTTCGATCTCGGGCCAATACTCTTCCAGCTTTGCTGCTGGATCCTCCAGCCTTCATGGATGTAGACAGCCATTTTAGACTCTCTCTTCCATATCTGTAAGCCAAGCAAAAATATATCTATATAACTACACACAATGGAATACTATGCATTCATAAAGAAAGACAGATACGAAGAGTTTGAATGAAAATGGAGCCACACAGACTCAACAATGCTCAATGAAATGGACAAAGCACAAAAGACTGACTATAGATGGGTGTCCCTCTTATAAAATGCATAAAAATAAAAACATAAAAAGACCCCAACATGAGTGACAACGTACAAAGAGAGTCAATGATCAGATAGGAAACGGCTAAACCTCTGAAAAAGGGGTAGACAGAGACACTCACTAATTCTCCAATTAGTTCTAATGAGGTTACAAAATTTGGAATTCATGTATTTACCAAAAAAAGTTAAATTTTATGTCATGTGAATTTGTTAATATAGGTATATATGTACACAGATATATTATATGTATATGTACATATGTATGTACATACATACATATGTGTGTACATATGTATGTACATATATATATATATATAGAGAGAGAGAGAGAGAGAGAGAGAGAGTTCTCTTTTATTTCTAAGAATTCTAGTTAATATTGTACTATTTAGGAAACAATGACCCTCAAAAATCTGTCTGTGTTTGGTACAGATTTTTTTCCAAATATTTTCAATCCAGTTACTTGACTCTCACTGACACAGAACCCGCAGATACGAGGGCCTAACTATACCTCCCTCCTTAAAGAATCCTTTCCTGTCTTCCCCCAGCTCACATTCCTTACATGCATGAGTCACCCAGTATGCCTAAGCATGTATCACAGACCAGAAACATCTGTACCACATGTTCCCAGCCCCCTTTGTGCTATATTTGCAAAACTGCCTGCTTCTACACAGTCTCTGTGCCATCTCTCCTCCCAGTGGCTTCCTGTTGAATGTGTAGCAGCTGCCATCTCAAAAAGTGAAAAGTCCTACTCTACAGAAGTTGATTGCTATGCTCTCAGTACCAAACTGCAGCCAATTTCAAGGTACTGACATGACATCATTAGACTAGAGAGTCAGCGGTGATGCGGTGTTTCCACACACAAATAAAACAGATGAAAACAGCCTCAGAAGCATAGGAAAAGTCAGACATAGTCAAACAATTAAATATAGTTTAGCAAAATTTAAAAATAATTTTGTGTTAAGATAAAATTTTAAATCATAAGTTTAATGTAATTCTTAATAATAGCCATGTTTAATCACTGGCTGGACTTCTCATCACTGGCTGAGGAGCTGGTACAAGCTGGTTTTAAACACTGCTGCACATCTTTCTTTCTTCCTTCCTGGTGCACGTGACTCTTCAATTCTTTATCTTTCACCAGGACCTTTGTAGCAGCCTCCTAAACTGCCCCTCCACTTTACCTTTCCTCCCAACTATCTGGTTTCATCTTTCCTAAATGCAGGTCCCAGTCTCCCCTACACAAAAACATTAACAGTTTTCTAGCACATCCAAATGAGGCATAAACTCCTTTTTTTTAATTTAAAGTATTTAAGACTCTGTGTGATACATATGACCTCCAAGCTTTCCTTTCCAGTTTGATTTCAAGCTGTGCAATGCAGCTCTCCTGGCATTTTAGAAGATGACGGGCCTGGGCTCGAAGTTTGCGTTGGCCATTTATTAGTTGGCTGCCTGAGGCCAAGTTCTTTCACTTTTTGCTCTCAGTCATCTGAAAAATGGGGTGTTAATGGAGTAGCTGGGAGTGTTAACTTAGACCAGACACAGTATCACTATGACTGTGACCAATCAATTTGAGGCATGCAATGGCATCCCATATGGCATCATATTCACGAGCTCATCCTATGTATAGACACTATTGTCATGCTATACCATTGTGACCCTCACTTACTAGGCCATTTGAGATGTTTGGTTTCTATTTCTGTTAAATGCAAACTTACCTCTCCTGAGTAGTATATTGCTCTAAATCCAATCTCTTTTACTATCATTTTTCATATGAGTCTTTATGTTTTTTCACCTCTAAGCTTCCATTCCTCTGTTTTGCCTCTCAAAAACTCACTCATCCACACACTCAATTATAACACGATAACCCAATTTAAGAATGGGCAAGTATCTGAATACATATTTGTTGTTCAAACAAACATAAATGGCCAATAAGCACCAGATGTCCAGTATCATTAGTCATTAGGGAAATGCAAGTCAAAACCACAACAAAAGACCACTGCACACCTAACAGAGTAGGAGTGTCCAAAGTCTAAAGGAAAGGCTGGAGGAATGGCTCAGTGATTAAAGCGCTTGAGCAAGCGCTAAG
The DNA here is from genome assembly GCA_004027205.1 of Ctenodactylus gundi. NCBI lineage: Eukaryota > Metazoa > Chordata > Mammalia > Rodentia > Ctenodactylidae > Ctenodactylus > Ctenodactylus gundi. Next base: position 364,248 of record PVKB01000161.1, on the reverse strand, counting down.
CCAAGCGCTAAGTACCCGAGTTTGATTTCCCAGCATCACATAATCTGGGCGTGGTGGCACATGCCTCTAATCCCAGCACTTGGGAGGCTGAGACAGGAGGACTGCGTGAGTCCAAGGCCAACCTGGGCTCTGAAGTGAATTCAGGACCAGCCTGGACCACAGAGCGAGACCCTGTCTCAAAAAAAAAAAAAAAAAAAAAAGTCTAAAGGAGAGGCTGACAATGATACGGAGAAATTAAATACCTCACTCTTTGCTGGCAGGGATGTAATCAGGTGCAGCCATTTCAGAAAACAGTTTGGCAGTTCCTCAAAAAGTCAAACATGAAGATAACGCATGACTCATCAATTCCACTCTTAGATATACAACTCAGAGCCATGAAGTCTTGGGTCCACACCATTACTCCTAATAGCCAGAAAATGAATCCCCAAATGTGTCCATCAATGCACACATAGATTTTAAATCTTGGGGTATCTATTCAATGGAATATTTTTTGGCCTTAAAAGGAAATAAAGCATTGACACCTCCTATGATACAGATTAACCTTTAAAACATCAAAATGAAAGAAGTCAGCCGTGAAAGATCACATATGATCTAATCCCACTAATATGAAATGTCCAGAACAGGCAAACCTTTGTAGACAGGAAGTAGGTGAGAGGCTATCTCAAGCTTGGGAATAGGCATGGGATATGTGGGGGTGATTGCTCATTATTGCAGGGCTTATTTCTGGGTTGACAAAAATGTTCTCAATTTAGAAGGTGCTGTGTTTTGGATATGGGATGTTTCCCTAAAAGACTAGTGTTTGCTGATTCAATCTTAAAGGTTATTCCACTGATTTCCTGTGCTACTGAGAGGTAGGGCCTGGTTGGAAGGGGCGGATCACTGGGGCATCGTCTGGAAGGATACACACTAACTCTGTCCTTCCTCTCTTTCCTGCCTTGCCAAGAGTGAAAAGCTTTCCTCCAGCTAGACCTCAACTAAGCCCTTCCACCGTTGCTGGCTGCTGCTCGTGAATCCACTGAGACCTCCTGAAATTAGGAACCGAAATGAATCTCTCCTTTCTTAAGTTGTTAGCGTCGGGTATTGTGTTCCAGAAAGAAAATAGTAACTAAGGCAGATGGTCATGTACCTCTGTGAATGTAAGAACTACTGCACTGTGTGCTTCAAAAGGCATGAATTTTATGATATTCAAAATGTATCTCAGTGTTTTTTGAGACAAGAACTCACTCCATAACCTAGGTGGCCCTGAAGTCATGCGGCCAGACTTGTCTAGAACTCATGGCAATACTCCAAGACAATCCTCATGGCCTCAGCTTCCAGGGTGTTGGAATTATAGGCATGTGCCCCCATGCCCTGCTATTACGTGATGCTGGGGGACCAAATGACAGGGCCTCACACTTCCTAGGCAAGTGTTCTGATTACTAGCTATGCCCCCAGCCTCTGTCTCAAAACTTTTTTTAAAAGAATACCATGGAAAAACCCATGCCCTCGCTGAGGCTTGCTGGCGAGAAAGGCCCTTTTCCAGTGCCGACCTTCCTGCTCCCAAGTGGCTGCAATGGCCTGAATTCCGCTGATTTCTCATTATTTACGTACTGTTGTTTCCTGTCTCATTTTTCATATTTTGCTTTCCATCCTAGTTCCTTGTGCATCATTTTTATCTGTTAGATGAAATAGCCTCACATTTTGTAAATGTACGAAATGAAGGAGATGTAATAATGTTCCTGGAAGGTATTCACTCTCCTATTTTTCCATGCAGGGAAGAGAAGAGCTATGCTTCAGTCCACGCAGGAAGCGGTGCCTCCTCACCTAGGCCCAGTCACCAGACTGCTGTACTCACCGCCATCGTCACAGTGCCAATGATCCTGGGTCTGGGGGTTTAGTAGGCCTCTGACTGGGCAAAACCTACCACAGAGCAATAACTGAGTGCCGCAGGCTAGAAATTAAGGAGTATGTGTGAAATTCTCCCCCTGCCATTCAGGTTGAAGCTCTGTTACCATCAGAAGATCAAGAAGATGTGCTGACAGACTGGCCAAAAGGGAACTAATTCTTCAGCAGTTTTAAGTGTTTCTTTCACCAGGAGGCATTTTCTTCTGGAACAGCTCAGCGCCTTTGTTTTAACTTACAAACAAAAATCTCTCCTCTTCAGCCACACCCAGGGTGCGCCCTAGTGCACCCTCGAGGAGCAGAATGCCTTTATTCCTTTGTCACTGGCATTCCAGGGGGATACAGGAGGCTCACACGCATCCTGTCCTTGGACACACCCTGGTGAACAGGCTGGGCAAGACCCCAAAGAGGAGCTAGAGGGAGGAGAGGACTTTGTGGGGCCACAGAACCCACCCAGAGACAAAGTAGCAGCTGAAGGCATCCAGGGGCTTAGGGCAAAGAGACTCATAAGGCCTTTAAAACTGGAAACTCAGCATCTTCTATGGACACGTAAGCTCGTTCCCAAGCAAGCCGCACTGAGAGCTCCTGAAATCTAATTTAATTCTTTTCCCCAAGTGAAGATCTGGCAGAGAAGACAGGCGATCCATTTTCACAGTGTGGCCCCAAGTGGTCACTTGCTGCCAGCTGGTCCCTAATGCCTCATTTGCTGGTCACTGACATTGAGGTAAAAACACATCAGCGGACCAATGTGCCTGAGCAGGCCACCAACACACACGTGAGCATGCACACTTACAGCCTCGACTGACGTGCTGGGGGTAATGGACCGCTAAAGCTTTTCTGGAGGTAAGCCTGAGTTAGAGACAAACCCACAGAAGGGCCCTTCTTACACGACAGAAAGGAAAAAGGCATTCGTGTATCGCCACCTAACGGTTTCTGTGCCTTGTTGCAGCCCTGGGCCTGTTCACCAGGTAAATGACTCATAGTGAAAATGTAAACTCGGACTTGGTCTTTTAAATGTACACCCCAAATTTCTAAGTGAGATTTCCAGATGTGGCTGGCTCCTAAAGAGCACGAGCATCTTGTGGTCACACACTTCTGTGCTCCGGTTTTAGGGGTACGAGTGTAGTTCTAGGACCTGCCTACCGCAGGATGTTACGCTGCCACATCTGTCTTTGCCTTACGCTCCAGGTCTGGCCTGCTTTCAAGGGGCAGCCCAGGGTCAATGAGATTTAAAAGCCAAGCGCACCGGTCTCGTGCACGCAAACTCTAGCTCAGTCTGGGGAGGTCTTTGTGACCTTTTGCCACACAGTCCTTCCGGCAGATCACAAGTCTAAGGTTAGAAGAGTAACTGCTTTTTGGATCCTGAGACCTCAGGGAGATTAAGAACCCCGAGGTGACAAAAAGAAAGAGAGAGAACTGTGTAGTGGCTAGACGGCATAGTGTTTGTACATCTGAGAGCAAGTTCCAATCTGTCCGCTTCTCCCTGGGCTCAGCACTTCTTTTACTCAGCTTCCTCCAAAGAAAAGAGAATGGGTCAAGTCTCCTTTTAAAGTTGAAAGTGCAAAGTCCACAGAAGTCGGTCCACTTGCCCATGATCATGTAACAGAGCCCAGGGACGGCAATGCTGGCTCTGGGTCTCTCAGTTCCCAAGTCTCGCTGTCTCCCTCCAGAGTCAGGATGTCCTTGGCCTCAGATCCTCACTGAATATCCCTCCCTACGAAATGACATTTACACTGCAAAAGACACACTGGTTGGAAGTTGAAGAGCTGTTTTAAGTAACACATCTCCAAATCCACTCCACTTTCCAATGGAGTCCTGCCTGGGGAGGGGGAGCCATTGGCATCACTGCGAATGTGTGAGCTGTTCACCTGGTTCACTCTTGTACTTAGATAGCCTTGGAAGGTTCTACCCTCCTGGTGAAGTGGAGATGAAGAATCCTGTGGTGACGACTCTCTCTCTCTCTCTCTCTCTCTCTCTCTCTCTCTCTCTCTCTCCCTCCCTCCTTCCTCTCTCCCCTTTCTTTACCTCTCCTTCTCTTCTCGCTTCTGCCTTTACTTTTCTTCTTTCTCTCCATCCCTCCTCAGGAAATTACCTTAAAAGAGTTTGACCATGTTTAAAAATATAAACCACTGGGCTTAGAGGTTAAAGCATTTGCCTGGCTAAGTACCTGAGTTCGATTCCCCAGTACTGTATAAGCCGGGTGTGGTAGCACACGCCTGTTATCTCAGCACTCGGGAGGCTGAGGTAGGAGGATTGCCATGAATCCAAGGCCAGCCTGGGCTCCATAGTGAGTTCAGGACCAGCCTGGGCTACAGAGCAAGATGCTCTCAAAAAGAAAAAAAAAAAGGAAAGAAATAAAAAGAAAAGAAATATAAACCCTGAATTTTCTTAGCCCAAATGCAAATCTTTCTCGATATTGTAAACATTCCATGCTGTCTTAGCCTGAGGAATGACTTCATCATATTGCCTTTCTATTGGTTGAACTGAGGAAGAAATCCACAACGCCTCAATCCATCACAAAGATATAGTGACTATCGGATAAAAATGACCCCATCTGCTTTCTCCTTCTGCAGTGGATGGACTCCATTTAGAGATGCAGCCAAACTTTACCCAGATACAGCCAAGTGAACACCAGAGAATGTCAGACAGGCTGAGGACAACGCTGCCCTAGCCAGGCACAAGAACAACCAGGCACCTATTAGGGGCTGAGTGTGTTTCAGGACAGGGGCTCCTTTCCATGCCTTAGACATCCCAACAAAAGGTCTGGATGGGGCCCACAAACAAGGCTACAACCCTCTGCCAGATCCTTGGTGATCTGAACAAAAAATTGGACAGACCATGCAATCTGAATCGCAGCTCCTTCTGGGTCCTTGGTGGCCTGAACAGGAATTGCTCTGCCACAGAGACTGGGTTGCTAATAGCTTTTTTCTCCCTCTAAATCCTTTGTGATCTGAGCAAGAAATTGCTTGACCACACAGACTGAGTCAGTCACAGCTCCTTCCCATGTCTCCAGCATCCCTGGCAATAACGGCTATTCCCCACAAGTGATCCCCAATAGTTCCTCAGCAGCGTGGGTTTACTGAATAAGAAAATACACTTCTCATGGCACCACAGCATCCAAAAAAGAGGAGGTTACTCTCAATCCTCTGAAAAAGCACTGATTGGCCAGGCCCCCACATAGACAGGACATGGAGGCGGCTGCCCAGGATCCCAGGACTTCAGGATCCATTTGGCCCAACACCAGGACTAGTCCATCTTGACTTGTTCCATGAACATCCCAGAAAGCCTGGAACTACTTGGGTCCCACTCATACCCGCTCCCTCCAGGAAACATCCTGCTCAACCAGGTTTAGCCATTGGTCTTTCACGTCCAGCATTTTACCTGGTTTATTTTCCAGCTTACCCCAGACCTAAATTCTTGTCTCAAACCTCTGGCCATATGGAGCAAAACAAAAATTGATGGCACCGAGCACACTGTCCTTAGATTGCCCATCTTAAAGGACAGAAACCTGTATCCTAGTAGACTAACCAAATATTTTCACCTAATACTCACCTAGCTTTTCAACCAGATGATTCATATCCCGAGAAAACAAATCCAGAAGATTAGTTTCTCTAAATCTTAACGTTGTATTATTATTGCTGCTGCTGTTGTCACGATCCCCTCACTTTCTTCACCTTTTCTTACACCTTTGCAATAAGCTTTGATAACTGCATGTAATCTACACACTTCTATTCTTGCCACAATGAGACAACTGGCACCCTTCCTCTTCAGCCCTGCTCCCCCACCCCCAACCTGGCTCAATTTCTGTTTACCAACACAACCCTAGTTTAGTGTATTCATTTTCTACCTTAAAATATTAGTTGCCTTTCCTTTGACACATTCGATTTCACTACCTATACACAATTAGTCACAGTCTTATCACTCTTATTTTGAAATGTCCATGGAATCTGGCTCTCCCTGCCTTTACTACCATCACAATAATAATTGAAACAGAAACATACACAGACTCCAAGGACCAACTGGAGTGCATTCAAGAGGGAACGGAAGGGACAGGAATCAACAAGTACATAGGCTCAGAATTATTTGAGATAATGAAACTAATTTTTCACAAAACAGCCCACAGGACTATTGTTCCGGATCTAGCCCACACATGGAATGTTTCGCAGAATTATAAGGACCATTTTAAAACATCAGCACTAGCTCATGACTTTATGTATGAAAACTCTCATAGTAAGAGGCCGGCCTGAGCTCTGCGGCCTCCTGGAGGGATCTGTCCCGGAAACCAGCTGAGGCTTTCTCTCTCTGCTCCACCCACCACCTCACGGTCTTCTCTCCTCTCCGAAGTTCTTCCCATCATTCAAGGCCAACCTTGGTGTTCGCTCCTCCATGTTGGCTGCTGACCTCACAAGCCCACATTGGTGCCAACTGTTGCTCAGCCATCATAAGAAATATTTTTATCATTCAGTTTGCTGCCTATTACCAGGCATCATAAATGCCCAGTGCATGTATTGCCAGCTGCCCAGCTTGTAACCACAGCACTCACTGCTAAATCACCATAACAGATTCTTTTAAACAGGCCCGGAAACAGCATCAGAATCATTTTCAGCATAATACTGCAGGTGGCCATAACAACCAGCCCTGGCTAGTGTGTCAGGCAAAACTTCTCTACAGCCCTGACTATGTCATTAAATGGCCCCACGTGGGTCTTAATTACTCAGCCTCACGGAACCTTCAACAACAAAGTCAAATATCTCCAAATTCTTCCACAAAGCTGTTAGCTCCCAAGTAGAGTCCTTTGCCCTAATAAGTGCTCAATCACTGTTTGAATGCCTGAATATCAAACACTAAAATGATAATCACTAGCATTTGCATAATGCTTGGTTACAGAGAGCGGGTACCACAGTTAATTAATTCTCACCACAACCCTGGGAAGCAGGTCTGATTTGGCTCCCCAAGTTTTCAGCAAGCTTGTGGGTCTGAAAGGCTATTTGGTAGTGGCCCCTGTAGAGCTTAGCTCAGAGAAGGTAGTGGCTGAGAAGAGTGTGTCAGGCCAGCCACTTGCTGCACCCACTGCCCAGACAAGTCTCAGAAATGCTCCCGAGGCACCCACGGCCTCCAGCCTCGGCCTGCTCCACGTCTGAATTCCATCGTCACTGGTTTTTCCTTCCTGGTAATGAAGCAAAACCTGGTGGGTTAATTAATCTTTCTCTACACTGGGCAGCCGTAATAGGACCGAGAAGAAAGCCCTTCTCCTTCTGGGCTCCCAAGGGTGCCTGGAGGGAATTCGGGAAGAGATGGAACAAGCCTCAGGTCTGTTAACTGTTCAAGAGCACATCATCTGTCAGCAGGAAAAAAAAAAAAAAGAAGAAGAAGAAGACAGCACTGAATTCAGAGTTGGAACAACAAATAACACTCAGCACCACACCCTGGAGAAAAACAAAGCTGCCGACATCCTGCTTCTCAGGGAAAACCAAAGTGCTCAGTGCCTCTGCAGACCTGTGGAATAAATACAGTGAGATTCTGTAGAAAATCCTGCAACCTGTTCAGACTGGCTGCCTCACGGGTACACTCCTGGCTCACTGGCCCCACCCCATACTCCGCACCTGCCCCAGGAGGCAGGCAGAGGCTAGGAAAACAGATCAGGCAAACAAGAAAAAAAAAAAAAAAATCACTGCGCATAGGAAATCCCCTTTGGGATGGGGTAGGGGAGCAAACTGCAGTTACCACTCTAGTCTTCCTGTTTCTACATGCACACTCCGAATTCTTTCCTAAGGGGACCCCTAGGGACTTAGAGACAACAGTCAAACCCCGTCCTAGTTCCTCTTCAGCCCCCTGCACGCTCCCAGCCACACTGCTCCTGATCCCACCCGCTCCTGACAGCTCACGCTTGTCTTGCTCATTCTTACCTCCCTTCCAGGAGGGCCTTTTCCTCCACCTGGCTGAGCCTCCGTAGTCCTAAGGATCACCTGTCACCACATCCTCGTCCCTCCCCTGTGCCCGGGAGTCCTCTGGGACACTGCCACGCACCCACTACCCTGAGGGAGAGCGCGAACTCCTGAGCCAGACAACCCAGGTTCAAGTCTGATGTCTGCTGTTTATGGCTGCTGGGATCTTGGCTCTGATTTCTCTCCACTGCTGGGTGTCTCTTTACGTCCTTATGAAACGGGATGGAGATAATAACAGTCCCTGCATCACAGAGTTATGTGAGGATCAGATTGCTTAATATATGTTAATCACTAAGAACAATGCTCACTGTGAGCTATTATAACCACTAATCACATCCACTGTAGTCTCTGGCACATCCATCTTCCTCTCTAAGCTCTGAGTTCTCTGAAGGAGTGGTCCAGCTCTGGTCCATGCCTTGAAGCTCAGCACTCAGCATAGCATTCCTAAATATCTAGCTTTCCTCCTGCCTGGAAGCAGATTAAGCACCCCTCCCTGATGCTTCTAACCCACAGTGCTTTCCTAAATGATGGTGACCCTGCTCATTGACATCAAGCAAGATTATGTGACTTGTTTTGGTCACAGTTCGCCAGTTGCAGAAAGAAGCTCTAAGAGGCATTGTCTGATTTCACCAGCCCCCGTCCCCCTCTGCTGTGAGAACAGCTTGCCTCAGATAAGTGTTGCTCCTTTATCCTGGATCCCAGAAAGCAGAATACCGCCTGGGAGAGGAGCAGAACCACAGCAGGCCTGCGGTCATCACATAATATGAACAAGAAACAGGTATTTGACTGTAAGACGCTGAGATTTAGGACTGTTTCTCACTGCCGTGTGGCCTACGGGAGCTTGTGAATACCACACTCAACAAAGTTGGCTAAATAAATGGGTGTGCCGATCCAAACAACAAATGAGTAGGTGAGTTACGTTTTGTGCCGTTTCTAGCAAGGAAGATGGATCAACTCAGTTAAGCATGTGGTTTTAAATACTGAATGTGTCTTCTGATATTTATTTTGAAATACACGTTTATAGTTAAAAAGTGAGGCACAGTGATTCTAGAGTCACTCAGACATACACTCCTGGGATTTCCATTCATTCCCAGATGCCTAACAGAAGTCAGGTGGCCAGGAAGGCAGTGGCACTTCTTGGGCAGCCACTATGTTTCCGATGCTTATGTGTGACAGTTTAGCAGGACCTCTCAACAAGCTTACAAAGTATATTTCCCAGGTGTAAAAACTGAAGCTCAGAAACTATGTGAAGCAATCCCAAACCCAGAGATAAGAAGTGATGGTCCAAGTGTAAATTAACATGTATTTGAGTACAAAGCTCGCGCTGCTAAGATCATGGTCAGGAGGACATCATGGTCAGGTTAGGGGCATGGTTCAATGGTTAGAGCACTTGCCTAGCATGGGCAAGGCCTTGGGTCTGATCCCCAGCACCACATAAAAATTATCTAAGTGTAATGGTGCACACCTTTCATCTCAGCAAATGGGAGTCTGAGGCAAGAGGCTTGCCCTGAGTTTGAGGACAGTCTGGGCTACGTGAGTTGAAGACCAGCCTGGACTGTACATTGAGACCCATCTAAAGAAAAATATTTTTAAAGGACACTGTGATCATGAAGATGTTGGGAGAGAGCTGTGGAAGACTGGCTCTCCAGCAAGATTCCTCCTGTGCTATCCAAGGGTCTTCACTTCCCTTTGGCACAGGAATCTCCATGCTCACAGTTGGAAATCTAAGCGAAATCTTGTAGAAACATAATATGAACTGGGATTAATCAGTCTATCAATCATCTCCTCTACAGAAACGGATTTGTTTAAATCAGATTGTTGTCTTATCACAAAATTAAAGTTTGTCAGAGACAAGGGATGATGACAGTATGGGTAATGGAAAAAGTTGAAAGGAAGAAAAATAGTTTCCACTGGGGGATTCAACCCTAACAGCTTAAAGGATCAAGCAGAGAAGACAACCAGTGAAGAAGGCTGGGGGAATACTGGCCACTTGAGCCCACCGGGGACAGCTGCTGTTCTGGCCCAGCTGATGGCTACCATGCAGAAACTTCCGGTTCCTAGACACTGGAAGGCTAGACCTGAGAAAAGTCTCCAAACATTTAAATTGTTGTCAACAAAGTCAAGTTGCTTTTCAATGCTGTATATTCTATTATCTCCCCCAAAAAATGGTCACGTGAGTTCTGACTTCTCTGTCCCTTCCATGCTACTCATAGATGCCTGAGAGAAGTGAATGCTTGAAAGCACCCATGCTTGGGGGAGAAAAGTGGAAGGTTATGTCACGGTTACTGTAAAGATCTTGTGCTGAGGACAGAGAGGGGAAGGCATGGAGGACGGTGCGAGGCAAGCTCAGAAGGTAAGTGGGAAGTCACCGGAAACCAAGCTCTTTCACTGTGATCGCCTTGGGCTGACTCCCTTCTTCCCCCTTTCAACATCATTTCAAGTAAAAGCAAACTCTGATACGAAAAAGCCATTTGTTCCCAAATAAACTTCATTATACTACTAAATATCTCTACTGGATTTCATTTGATCCTAGTCATTCTCAATTCGATATTGCACCCAGCCAACTTAACCTTTTAAAAGGAGTTTTATTGATGGCGTGTTATGCAGACATTAACATTTCTAAAAAAAAAAATAAAGAAATAGAAAGAATTAAATTGCTTTGCTTAGCGATCTTAATTATCCAGAATAATTAGCTCCAGTCAATTCTCCCAAAAGAGCTCTCCTGAGAAATTAGTGTTTGGGGAAAGAAACAGAAAGGGAGGAACTGAGCTTGGGACAAAAGCAAGCATTTGGTAAGTTATTTGGAAGTATCTAATTAACCCCGAGAGTGAACTGACAATCAAAACCACTTTCTTTGTGTTTAATTATTAAAGGCAAATAAAGAAAGTAAATATTCAAGCAGCTAATCTATTGGGCTCTGGAAAATAGGAGTCACTTTGTGCCAACATACTGAATAATCCCTGAACATCAGGCTTATTTGTACTCTTGTACCTGTGTTCCTTCTAGTCTCTGTCCCAACGCTACTCAAAAACTCCTATCAGCCCTCTGCCCAGGTCTCTGATCCCCTCCCTGCTCAGTCAGAGAAAACCTCCTGCTCTATGTTCACACAAACCTTTGTAATTCCACTGTGTATTCCTGGGTAATTGTCAACCCAGTCTGCTCCAGGATTGCAACCATTGCAAAATTTGCCTAAGTGTGTCCTCATCTCTGAATTCCGGGAGCCTAGAATATCTACAGCAGGGTAGGTAAGTGCTTGGTAAGTGGGAATTCAGTGAATTAGAAGATCCACAGTTTTATGTGCACACTCAGGTTCCAAGCTGAATCTCCCTTGTTTCTTTTTTCTCATTTTCCTCTTTTCTCTGCCTTTCTTATTCTTTTCTTCCTTCCTTCCTTCCTCTTTCTTTCATCTTCAGTTTCTACCAGTAATGGTATTGATTTCAGAGCAGCTGGACCCAAGCAACAGCATTCTATGGGAGTTTGTCATTTTGACGGGTGATTGATTTTCAATAAGCCAATGCAGATTGCAGCAGAGTGGCTGAGAAGCCCCCCGTGCAGGGTGGCATGGCACACTCCGTGCAGAGCCCCACTGGGAGGGAAGATTCTTGATTTGCAGCCACTGTGCTTGGCCTTGTAGTACACATACTTATAAGTCCCAGAAAAACTGAAAGAAAGAAAAGGCTTTGGAAAAGAAGGGAAAAAAGGAGGAAAGAAGAGTCACGTGTACATGGCGTCTGGTGAGGTAACTCCCCATGGTTTTTCATTCTGGGGATCTGCCTTGAAGACTATAGCATCCTTGGGGCTATTTGCTGAATATTTATCCTTGAAACTCAAGCTGTCTCTTGCAGGCTGAGTTAGAACTTACTGGGCGAAGAAAGCATAAATTCTTCCAAAAAGAGAAGGGCACCAGGAGTGGACCGTCACTGTGAGAGATGGAATTGGGAGAATCTGTTTGGTTTTCTACACAGTAACAGCATTCTGCAGTAACAGAAAAGTAGGGAGCAAGATGTGAGACAGGTGCCCTAAGGAAGAGACATATGTAGTCATTGCTAGTTTCTGGGCTCAGATGCAACTGAGAGGAAGTGGCAGTCGCCAACTCTGGCTTCCTGCTAGTCTCAGCACACTGTGGCTGCGCGTTCAACATCCTGCATGTCTCCTACAAGCACCGCAGATTCACCAGGCACAACACTCCCCTAAGCTCTCTTTCCCATAAGCCTTTTCCTCTTGATAAATTCTGTTAACTGTACCACCACTTTTCTAGCTGTCCAAGGTAAAAACCCTGGAAATGATCCTTGATCTTCTTCCCCACATTCGAATACCCGAGAAACTAACGAATTCTAAAATCTCAGCCTCTAGACAATTCCATAACTCGCTTTCTTCCTCTTTCCTGCCATCACCATCTTTTCACCTACAAAATAGCCACCCAATTGGTGTCCTGACCTGCTGCCGAACTCACTTCAACTCCAGCCTCCCCACTCATCACCCCCGTGACAGCCCGCGCAGGGAAAGTCCGTGCCGAAGCCCTCGCCCTGGCTCCCTGCCCTCGCCATCTGCCCACTTCTGTACTACATTTCTCACTTTGAGGACTCTAAGTAGCCTGGTGTCCCATCACCCTGACGTCCCTCTCCCCTGTGGCTTTGCTCCTGCTCTCCCACCCCTGAGCCCTTTCCCCGTCCCAACGTCGCTGACCTTCCAACGTTCAGTTCTGGCACGCTGTCTCCCAGAGCATCTCCCTGGTAGGACCAGGCTCCCCTTGCACCCTCCTCCAAGTGCCCGTGGCTCTCTGTGCTCCCATCTGCCCTCTGACTCTCATGGTGATGCTGACGTCACCTGACTCCATGTGACAGGTCTCTCTACCACATGCAATCTGTCCTTAAGGACAGCTGCCACTACCCCCCTGCCTTCCTACGAGTCTACATCACATCAAAGTGTGGTGCTAGATACTCTGCAGTCACATAGACATCAGTTGAGCTGGCCCACTGGCCATAAACCTGACGTGGCTTTTATGGCAAGTACCGAGCTCAGCCTTGGCCAAGATGTGCTGCCTCTAGTCATGGCAAGGGAAGATAAAAACAAATGAGGGGTCCGGAGGGCTCTGAGAGCTTCTGGCTTATGTTTTGTTTCTTAAACTAAATTGTAAAAAGTAGAAAGGGTATAGGCTATGAAGACCAAGCAAATGTGTGTTGAAACTTTAGCTCTATCCCTATTAACTAGTATGACAATGATAGAAATTCATCTCTCTGGGCTTCAGAGGACTTGTTTATAAAATAGGACTCTTTGCTTAGAAAAAAGAAAAAAATGTTTGCAAAGCCCTAGCAAGGTAACTAGTACAGTGTATGTCCTTAATAAATCTTAGTTAATGAACATTCATTTTTCATTTTCCCCCAGTATTTATTAGAGAGAGAAAGAGAGAGCGCATGTGTGTGTTTTTGTGTGTGATACATAATGTTTACAATGAACATTACAATCCCTTCCCCATTTTTAGCCCTCCCAAACTTTCCCCACCCCCCCTGTTACTCCCATTAGCTCATCCATTTGGTTCTATAGAATGCCTGTATTCTGGGTTTCCCAAATCAAAGAAACTTTTTAAGAGTTAACATATTTAATCTTCTGTGTCTGATCCCCAGTCATACAAGGTCTTGTTTTTTACATAATTTAAAATTTTTTCACTTTTCATCTTAATTATTTTACCACAATTAGTTTTCGCCTCTTACGTGCCTTTAATATGCCAGGTATTTACAAAATTTTCAAAGACTATTTTCTCAGTCTTCATGGTGGCTGTGATGATGACAATGATTATGATGGCTCTTGCAGAAACTTTTCTGCATATGAGCATTGTTCTGAGTCCCCTCCAAGTATTAACCAATTCTATCCTTACAATTATCTCAGGAGGTAGCTATTTCATTTCCACTTTACAGATGAGGAAACTGAGTCATGGAGCTATTAAGTAATTTACATGTTATGTTATGAGATAATTCTGGAGCTAAAATTCAAGTTTGCCCATCACCAAGAATTCTGGTTTTTGCAACTTGCTATATAATCTCTTCAATGTTGTACATAGTTTTAGGAAAAGTTAAAGTGATAGCTTTATTTTTAATATCCTCCTAGATAATCCCCCCTTCCCTTCTGGAAAGTTGTGCTCTCCAGTCAGGGCAGGAAAAATGCTAGGTCACTTTTCAGCCTCAAGTACAATGTCTACCACTGCTGGCAGTGCCCTGCAAGACAGAGAACACTGTGTGGACAGTCTCCATGAAGCCCACCAGTGAGGATTAGTGACAGACTGTTACTTTGGAAATGGCAGTAATGCACAATTTTCTATCAACGGGTTTGTAGCATACTCCCTGTACTGAGCTGGTGACTCATAGATGTCCTTTTATAAGGCCTGACTTTTGGGCCTACGAGCCCTGAGGAAACTGAACTAAGCTGTTCACTCACCAAGAATTCACTGTGTAGGGCTGGGAGTATAACTCAGAGGTGGAGCGCTTGCCCAGCATATACAGGCCCTGAGTTCTAGCCCCAGAACCCTTTTAAAAATTCTCTATGTGCCTGATAAGTCTCAGACACATGTAAGCCTGAAGATTCTGAGATGATTAAGCCACAGTTCCCACTCCTAAGGTAACTACAATCTTCGGGGAGGACTTGAAAAAGAGTTGACTTCACACAGGGTGACAAATAAATTTGTCATGTACAGATCCAAAGTGGAGCTCCAATGCCTTGGAACTGTTCTTAGGGCACTGTTCCAAAGCTCCTACTTCGTTTTATCCTCAGAAAAGCCCTGGCTTAGAGAACCTCAACCTGACATGGTGGGTAGGCCTGCTTGGAGTGGACTCTGTCATGGCCAGCTCCCCACCCCAGGGAGAAAGGACTAGCTGTGTTCCTCTTGCTGCTCACACGCTGCTCTTCTGCAGGTTGGGAACATCCGACCTCACAGACAGCAGCCAGTGTCACCCTTCTCCCAGACTCCCGCTCTCGGCACCACCCTCCTCCACAATCTCCAAAGCACAGCGCTGTGTTCCAGATGGACTGCAAGGCCCTGAGCAAATATTGGCTTTTGGAAGGTTAATAATTTACAAATGAACTACAGCTGCTAAAAAGTCAGGGCCTTAGCTGCTGGGATACATGGCTGTGATACGCATGCAGCCGGCTTTCTCCAACAGGGAACAAAGCAATGGGGAGGTTTGGTGGCTCCATTATAAAAATCTTAGCAAGGCGGGCAAGAATCTTGCTCTCTCCAGTTCATCAATGGGAGATTTGGAGAGCTTGACTGTTTGGTCAAATCACAAATATTTCCCATATCAATAAAAGTCCAGCGAGATACACAGGCAGCACCCTCTCTTCCTAGTGTGACCTTGGAAGGATCCGTCCTTCATGCCAGGCAAGTTTCTACTCCTGCCACCCCACCAGTCTTGGCAAACAACTGTTCTAACAAGAAGCAGGTGCTCCTGGAGAGGCAGGTGAGTCTATGGGATCCTGCACAGACAGCAGGGCACAAATCCATTTTCTTAAGCTATCTGGGAAGACATGGGACTTCAAAGGTCATATAGATGAGCAAGCAAGAAAAAAAAAGTAAAAACATAAGAGTCCAAGAGAGGTCCACACAGTGTGAAACATGGGAAAGGGAGCCCAGGGTGAATAGATGAAATCAAAATTATTTGGCCTGGAAAAGAAGTGACTGGAAAGAGAGAGAGGGATGCATGTGTTCAGCCTAGGAACTATCATAATGAGGAACAAGGAGCAAAAGCTCAAGAGGAAGAAACAAACTGTGCAGGAAGAGACGGCTGAGCATGGCCACGGAGAGACTGCTGTGTTGGTTGGCAGCCATCTGGGCTGGTACATTGGGAAGACAGATGAAAAAGAGGGAGCGCTTGGTAACTCTAGTAATTTCCCCAGTACCAGAAGCATCTCACACTGCAGTCTGTAAGAGCTCTGCTACGCAGCGGTAGGAAAGTTCAGGCCATCCAGGAAGCTGTGCTCACGTTCATACCACTGTCCAAACCAAATCAGAATCCAGAAGAGTGCACACCTAGCCAACCACACTCACACACAGAGCGTGCACTCACACAGGCACATGCACCCTCACACACTCACGAGCATGCTCAGATTTGCATGTGTACCATATAACCATGATCACGCGTGCTCACACTTGCATTCTCACACATGCTTACAGAGGCAAACACACCCACACCCGTGCCTATGCCCGTGCACAAGGGAGCCAGAGCAGAGTCCTGGGGGAAGACGTTTAGTCCTGTGCTCCCACTGACCTGAAATGTCCTTCCTAATCATGTCCATACTCCTCTAACTCTTAGCTAGAGGAGTTAATCAGCCACTATCTTCTGGCAACCTCTTCCATTGCCCTGAAGGGGAGATTAGCAAGTACGTTGCTAGAGATAGTTCTCCGGCCATACCTAATGTCCAAGGTATGACTCCAGCAATCATCTAGGTTAGTCTAGGTTATGCATGCTTTCTCTCCTGGAAATGAATGGTGTGAAAACCAAGCATTGCCCAGCACCGAGCCACACCAACAGAGGAATTCTTGAGAAAAGGGCCCCAGGATCCACAAGAGAGCCCGAGATCCACGTCTTCTTCCCTGCCTGAGACTTTCCTGTCGGATTCTTTGTGGATTCTGTGAGAGCAGTCTATTTCCTACGCACACCTTTTGTTGCTGATGTTAGATTAGTTTTGATTTAATTTTCTAGCAAACAAAAAACAAATGTTCTAACCATTCTCAACCTATTCAAACACCCACTCCTGCCTATGCCTCCAGCTAGAAATGATCTGCTCACCTTCAAAACACCCACGGCATTTTTCTGGCACTACTTCCCTCTCTTTAACATTTATTTCTCTCTTACCTTCACCGCTAGGCCACAGGCCCTTTGAAGACAGAAGCCATGTCTTATTTATCATTTTTGCCCACAGGTTCCACCTTGCGCGTAACTATTGATAAGTATTCTTTGGATGAGGGAGCCAAGGTGCTCTTGAGTAAACATAGTGATGAATTAATAATTTCAGGTGATAGTATTTCCTCTATTTCTCCCCACGGGGAAGTAAGGGGTGATGATCCTCAAAGCTGAACATGCTCAGATAGCAATCGGTTCATTTTGTTTCCACAGATATTTGTTGACGATCAGCCATGTGCCAGACCCTGTGTCAGACACTGAAATGAGCAAGACCCGGGTCTGGGGGTGGGGCGTAAATGAGGTAGAAGGTCACAGTTCCTATCCCAGGAAGTAACCCGGCATGCCCTACTCCCGGGAGCTGCAGAGGTAGGAAAGGCATACTCAGCACGTCCACCCCAATCTTGCAACACAATCTATTAAAAGCCATTTTTCAAGCCTGAGTAAGATGTTTATGACCTGATAGACGATGGCTGGCAAACTCATTTCATCATAAATATCACAGCAGATAATATACTTCAGTATAAATGACGCATCTGCCTTTGCCAGGATCTGCAGAGTGAGTAATGGTCCTCCATTATGGTCCTCCTAAAGATAAACAAATTATGGGCCATAATTACCTGAAGTTTGATTTTCTTCTTTATGAGCCTTTCTTCACCCTAATCACACTAGCGGTGGGAAGATGGAAGACACAATTGGGACCTAAAGAAGGCAAGAAAAGGAGCTGCCCTCTGCAGTGAGGTGGTGTCAGGTAACAGCTAAAACAGCCAGTGTTTCTATCCCTCTGGAAGGAAAGGAAAGGCACAGCAAGCAGAAAGATGGGCAAACAGTGAAGGAGTCAGGAAGGGGAGAAAATGGTGATTTCTCAAGAATGTGCATTTTTACGAGACGCTCAGATATAAAAAAAAAATCTCTTCGACACATATACATCATTTATGTATATGAATTTTCTCTGCAGACAGAATTTTGCTCTCCAAGCCCCCACACCCACAGAACACAGGCCCACATTTGCACACTCTCTGAATCCACTGTGGCTCCTAAATTCAACCCCTCTTTTTTCTGAATATAGTGTGTTTCTGCTGCTGAAACAGAATACTTGAGACTGGCTGCTTTCTAAAGAACAGATGTCTTTGGCTCAGGGTTCTGGAGGCTCAGGAGCCCCTAAGCTGGTGTTGGCATCTATGGAGGCCTTTGTATTGCATGATCCATGGTAGAAAATAAGATGGGACCAGAGCAAAGGAGCAAGAGAGAGCTAAACCCACTTTTGCGATAAAGCCTCTCTTAGGAAAAACTAGCTTTCTCCTGTGACAAGTGTGTTAATCTCTTCATGACCTAATCACCTCTTATCAGGCCCTACTTCCCTACCTGAAGCTTGATTTTCTTTTATAGTTTGCACTGGGAATTACGCTTCTAACACATGACCTTGGGGGACACATTCAAATCGTGGTGCTATGTTTCTTGTCTCTGTTAGAAACGGCGCAGAGAAATCTTCCTGTCCAAACGAAGGATGGACTTGGGAGGCATGGACGACAGGGTATGAGGCTTTAATTTTCTTTTGCAAAAGGGTGGTCTTCCCACATACAAGTGGAGAAAGACTCACCTCGAAAACGTGGTGGGTACCGACCTAAATCCCTACGTCGCAAGGCCCTCCCCCCGCCATTTCCCATTGGCGGGATTCACAGTCTTCCCGATAAGATCTAAAGCATTGGCCCAGGGCCACGGTTGGTCACAACATCATTACTCAGGGCCAAATTCATCACAACGTCATATCCTAATCCCTCCTCCCCCTTCCTGCCTCTGTCTGGTCACCTGATCGGGTTTGGCGCAAAAATGTAAAGATCCGCCATCTTGAACAATGTGTCACCGTTACCACTAGGTGACGCTCACATCTCCCTTTTTAATAGTTTAAATTTTAATGTTACAAATCCTTTATCCCTAATTAGATTTTAGGCTGCTGTCATGAATTGATCCACTTGAACATTAGGCTGTCTATACAGGGACCAGATTCCATTGAGTTAGTAGCTTCTTCCAACGGTTCAGAGAAACACTTCGTGGTTGTAAGGAAGTATATCAATAAAAAACAATTAAAAAGAAAAATACACCAATAAAAGGGTCACAGCATAATGTACTAGATTAACCTCTAGATTGGACATCAGCAACTCTGGGTTTAAGTAGGACCTGTGCCACTTTTTATGCAAGTGATACTTCCTTCTATTTCATTGGGCCAGACAGTTTCTCTCACTTAGTAATGGAAGTCACTTATTGGGAAGGTTGCCTTAAGGACACAATGATACTCAGAAATATTGAAAAAAAGTCCCAGTTGCCTTTTGGATGGTTAATAAGCACTACACTTACACTTCCAAAGCCTGAAGTGACAGTGTAAACTCATACACTGTACTTGCCGAAGTCCTTTGACCTTAACACTCTCCATAGGCAGGCAAGATGCAAGTGATTTTATTATTTTATCTGTGAAGACCACAGAGTGAAGAAAGCTAAGAGAACTTCTCTGGGGCCACATGGAGACGTAATACCCAAGTTCTTGAGCTTTCGGCAGTTCCTAAGGAAAGCAAAAACCTGAAAGGATTGGGTCATAAAATATCTGCAACCTCCAGTGCCACTACATAGAGAAGCAGCCCATGTGGCAATCTCACCATGAGTCTAGGGAATGTGAGCCTTGTTTTTAGAAAGAAAAAGCTGATTTGATAGCTGATGCCAAGACTGCAAAGGGTGAGGTGAATAGTTTGAATCAGCAAAGAGCAGGTTGTGGATTGGGGAGAGAAGTAGAATCACAAATGTATTCATTTCCTGAGGCTGACGTACCAAAGACCACAAAGTGGGTGGAGTGAAACAACATACTCCCTCACGGTTCCGGAAACTAGAAATCCAAAACCAAAATCTCAGCAGGACTGTACTCCCTCAGGAAGCCCGAGGGAAGAATCCTTCCTTGCCTATTCCGAGGTTCTGGTTTTGGCTAACCAGCCAGTGGGACTTGATGTTCTTGCCTATAGATGCTCCCGCCAAGCTCTGCCTCCACGGTCACACTGCTCTGTCCTTGGCCGTGTATGTTTGGTGTCCCTCGTCATCTTTCTTTCCCCTCCAGGATACCATCGTAGGAGGCTAAGTGCTCGCTCTACCTCAGTATGACTTCATCTTAACTAGATAAATTACAACAAACCTACCTCCAAAACAAGATTTCATTCTCTGGGTCTAGCATGATTCAGCAACGCACAAGGAGAAAATGAGAGCCAGGCGGAGGAAAAGGTAAAACAAGAAACCCGCCCAAACAGAACTAGAGGAAAAGCGAGAGGAAGACACAGAAGACATACAAAAACAGAATGAAACAGGAATAAGGAAAGAAGACAGAAGTGACGACAAAGAGAGTCAGGGAGGTGTGGTGGGGAAGGAGGAGAAAGAGGAAGGCACCAGCGAAACAAACAAACAAAAACAACCATACACACCGAATCCTACACAAAAAGTGGAAGAGACGGAGATCTCTGTGTTTGAAGAATTCTTCCTCCAACACTCTCCCCTTCTCTGGTTAGGTGCCCAAAGAGCAGCCCCACAGCTCTTAACAGGATCCAAACTGCACAGCAAGAAGTGATCCACTATTCTCCTTGAGGTTGATAGATGGCTACCAGAGGGACCAGACAGTGGGGGCTTGTGGGAAGCCCCAAAGGCTCTCACAGTCTCACCTCTTCTGTGACTTCCAGTTTTAAAGTTAAGAACCTGGGCAAAAATATCCTTTCTTTAAAAGCATAGCCTTCTGTTAATTCACCTCCTCTGAAAAAGAAAAGAGGCCACCAAGGAGATGTGATGACAGTCACCCCCTAGGGAGCATGCGGCCCTGTTCTCAGGCAGGCTACTAGGGGTCCATTCCCATTACTCATCCATCTAGATGTCACCCACTGTTACTTCTCAGATCTCAAGTTCTGATATTTTCCAGCTTCTTGGAGTTTTCCAAAGAACTCCAAGGGAGACGAGTCAACAGAGTCTACACTGATGCCAGTAGCCTACATTTTTCTACTGGACTCTGACTTGATCTATGAAAAGCCTGTCCATTCTCTCCAACATATCCAAGGGCAGCGTTCCCTCAGTATCAGCAAATCAGCACTGCTCTCACTTGAAAGCAGCAGAGACGGTGGGCTTGTCACTTGTGTGCTACCTGCCTTGTCATTCATTGTGCTGTCCAGTGTCCATCTCCCCTAGATCCATTGCTTCTGCCTGTGGTTGGCTGTTGGTTCTGCAGCCTGGAAGAGAAGAAGTCAGGGTCTGCTCTCCCTCAGGCCACATCTCCGACGTTGTCACACCGCTTTAGGTCCTCCTCCCACCACACAGGCTCTGATTGATGTTCACATGGATTAGGATTTAAAAATGACAACTCTTCCCATGATGACTGTCGACCTAGATTAGAAGCAACTTCCTGCAGCTCTCAATCTTTGGATTATCTCACCATCCCTTGTTTTGTTTTTTAGCTTCTCCGCCATTCATGTATCTGATTCCTGACGTGATATGCCTACAGCTGAAAAGTCCAAAGTGGTTCCTGTCTTCCAAACTGAAACTTGACACATTCTTATTGGTTTGAGTAGAAAAGCAATTGATTAGGAGCATGCTGGTTCATTGACAGAACTTGCCCGAATAATAAGGACTATGTAGTAACGTGTAGTCTGATTCACTCCATACAAACTCCTGGGTGGACACCTCAGCCGCCTGCTGCTGCTCCTGCTGAGCCCTTCACACTCAGGGCCACAGTGCCAACTCCAGCCAGAGCAGAACATTGAATCATACCTGTGCTACTCAAAGACACGGGCTGTCAAATAAAGTCCAATGGTTCCATCTAATTAGCTGACTCTGTATCACTTATCCAGTTCCTGGTTTAGAAGTCTGCAAATGAAGAATCTGATCTTTATAATACAGTCAAGTTCCATTTCTCAGTAGAACTTTAGTGTAGAGTTACCCTTTGTTTGAATTTCACCTGCCACCAGCTTTTTAGAGGCAGCTCAACATGATAAACCAGCCTGCACTTCAGAATCAGCTGAATTTGGGGTTGAACCCCAGTTCTAGCACTTATTTGTGTGTAGGCTTCATGTGGGTTTCAAAACTCATTATGTAAGTGCATAAGTATCTGCTATGTGTCGTGTGTTTGTTAAAAGGGCTGATTTCCAACTAACAAACCTCAGAGATTTGATTCATTCGATTTGGTGTGATTTCACAGACCATACTTTGAGAAACACTTTCTGGCTAGGTGCTGAAATCATGTCCAGTCTTGATGTGACTCCCTCTGTCAGTACTTTACAGGGTACAAGTGAACTTGGGACGTAATTAAAGATTATAATTATATCATCTTGCAGTCCTACTGCAGCTATGTGCCTTAGACTTCCCTTCACCCCAGACCTACAGGATCAGTGCCGGAATAGGACTTGAACTGACATATACAACTGACATATGCAAAGCCCTGAGAAATTATGCAGTGCTGAACTTGAGTCTAGCGGAACCTGTCTCTAGCCCCCTTGCACCTCCGTGGTTCAACCATTCCCTTAACTCCCTTGCAGATTTCCTTAAGAAGAAGACACTTATCTTTGCTAGATGCCATTTCCAGCCCCCTGTCAAGCAGATATACATCCTCTCTTCATTGTCCAAGACTTCATCCATATCCATTTGGCAGGAAAGTATATTTTATTGTCATCATCACCCACGTGGACTAGAAGCCAAAATTTATTATCTGTTAGTCAATAACTGCCTTCCTATCTAATAGCTCTTGATGGCCATTTAGCGGGGACGATGACCTTCTTATACACCTGATTTCCCAAGGGGTTCATTGGTGCTTACACAGCCTACAAAAACCAGAGGCCTTGAACCAGGCCTTCTACCCAGGGAAGGCCATGGAAGGCTGACTTTCCTGTCCTCAAATTCAATTCACATTTCATCTCTTCTTCATTTTTCCTCTGCGAAGCCTTCTCTGATTCCAGCACTACCTCCTCTGACTTCCTACCCAGGGTCGTATCGCATAGCATAGCACTAGACCGGGTCCCACTCCGCGTGCTTTCCTTCTGTTCTACTTGAATCTTCCTTACTTATCTAGAAAGACCCCAGGCTTTCGGGGAATAGGACCCAGGCTTTATATTGTCCTTGATGAGTCAGAGAGGTAGAAAGGAGACAGATTAAGGATCAGGGTCTTACACAGAGGAAGCATGATGAGAGTGGAAGACACCAGCCAACCTGCAGGGGCAGAACCTAGAGGCCTCCTGCCTCCAGAGCAAAGTGAAGGGGCCACAGGAGAGGCTGTCGTGACCCATATGACTCACGTCACAGTGCTGAGGAAAGACCTCCACCCCCCCACCCCCCCCCGATCTGGGAAGGAGAAGTGCAGAGGACAGAGCTTAAGACAAAGAACCCCAAGACAGTTGGTTTTAAAGGTAATATAAAGAAATCATCTGCCACTGGACCCCAAGCAGTAGGCCAGGCACAGTCCATCAAGTCAGGGAAGATCAATAAGCAGGACAGCATTCTCAAAATACCAGGATGAGACTCAAGCTAGATCAATAACATCAGAGAAACTGGTCTTTTGGACAGAAAACCCTCAAAATTATAGAGTAGCATTTGGACAGCTGAGATGGACTCTGCCCAAATCCTCAGCAGCCCTCTGGTTCTCTGCTCCACACCACAAGAGGTCTTTTCAGGTTTAAGAGATGACTCCCTTATTCTCTTCACCTGGGTTTATGGCAAGTTCCAATATCTGGATCTGGTCCCAACTGTCTGCCTAACCCCATGAACCAAGCAACTTGAACAATTGTTTGGTTTCAACTGTGCTCACCTTTGACTTGAGTCTTCAGGGGCAGAGGCTGCTCATGGAGACAACACTTTCTAATCCTATGGTACCTGGTATTGTGCTAAGCACATGCTTGGTGTCTGTTCATTCCGATGCATCACAAAAACCTAACTCACCCAAGACAGTGCACACAAGGAGGACGCAGGAAACCCTGTGAGGTATGGCAGGCCGGCTTTGGAATGCAATGAAGCTTCCTAGGTATCCTTTTTGCAGCTCTTTACTTTCCTCTTGCCTTATAATCAAGGAAATTTGGGTACAAATCTGCCACATATTAGCCAGAACCTTAGGTAAGTTCACTTTTCCAAAAATATAAGGAAAATAAAGCCTGTGGATAAGAAGCCTCTACCCTCAGCCTCTGTGTACCAAGAGACCAGTTCACTACTTCCTGGCCTCATACTTCAAAAAGTAGGATCTGAGAATCAGCACTCGATAAATACTTACTGACTTGATCGCTTGACTAATGACTAAGGCTATCAGGCTGCAGGCAAAAACCCACTTATGGCAAGTGGAAAGAACATCAGCTCAGTGTTTCTGGGCACTGGAGACGGCACAGCTCAGCATTTGTGGGAAGGGCTGGCAGCCTGCTTGCAAGGTTAGGCACAAACTCTCTTAAAAGACAAATCACTACATAAATATTTTAGCATTATAACAACATTAAAGCATGAGTCAACTCAAAAGATGGATGAAGGGAGGCAGGGCAGGAGGAACGTAACGAAGAAGGGAGGACCTTTTCATTCAGGCTACTTGCCCTAGATTATGTTTCAAGGTTTTCGTATGGTTTTAATCACTGTACTATTACTTACATTAAAAAAAAAAAACAAGAACAGGTGCCTGGTGGAAGAAGAAACAAGCATGAGAGTCATTTTCCAATTGATTTCCTTTTTCTTCATTTCCTTTCGACCTCAGTGGAGACAGGAGTCTCACTATTCAAAGGACCCATAACTCAGTCCTCACTCATGGACTTTGTTTAAGAAAGTGCTTAATATTTTTCTTCTTATGTCCGTAGGAACCACATTTCAGGTGTTTAATCATCTTTACAGCCCCCAAATACTTGGAATTTATGGAAAGCATTTAAACACAGTTGAAAAAAAAAACAAAAACAGAGTGTCCTAAATTCAGTGTAAATTTTTACTCTCGTTATGGGTGTTAATTTATGATTCAACAATGATTTCAAGGCTTTACATCAAATCCTCTGAGGCTTGTATTTTCATATTATTCAACTTGGTTTTATTCTCGGTGTCAAATGAATCACACATTCAATCACACAGGGCATGGAGCCCCCACTCCCATACACATAATTCAGAGTCTGAGTCTACAGAAATACGAAACCCCTGGGAAAAAGACCACAGTAGTTCTTGTGGTATCTCATTCCCCCAGTGATGAAAATGTCTAATTCTTCAAAAGTCTGTTTTCAAACGGGATCAATGCTCATGGGAGCCCAGCTTCAAGGCCAGAGCGTCTCAGCTGCCCTGAGGAAGGACCCTGGCTACAGAAACCCCAGGAGGAGTTATTCCAAAGGATTGTGTGGTTTCTGGAAGAGATGATGTATGCTCATGAATGTGGCCTCATTCCTTGGTCTCTGTAGTAGGGTGCTTCATACAGTAAAGGAGGAGCTGACATTTGAGACCTAAAGAGCAGTCATGTCTTCTCATGCACTTGTGTTTTCTTTTTGAGACAAGGTCTCACTCTGTAGTCCAGGTGGTTTTGAACTCA
This sequence comes from Ctenodactylus gundi, assembly GCA_004027205.1. Classification (NCBI taxonomy): domain Eukaryota; kingdom Metazoa; phylum Chordata; class Mammalia; order Rodentia; family Ctenodactylidae; genus Ctenodactylus; species Ctenodactylus gundi. Next base: position 338,992 of record PVKB01000161.1, on the reverse strand, counting down.
CTACATAGCCTAGTCTGACCTCAAACATATGGCAATCCTCCAACCTCAGCCTCTTGAGTACTGGCTGGGATTTCAAGAATACACTACCACACCTGGATAATTTTTATGGGGTACTGGGGAGTCAAGCCCAGAGTTTCACACATGTTAGACTAGTACTTTCAACCATTAAACTATTTCACCAGTCCATGTCTTCTTTTCCTTAAGGGAGAGACAAGTGATTGGAACCAATCAGGAAAGCGAGTCTTTAAAGCAGAGCTTGGATGGCAGGGAAAATGCTAACATACCCTGCCTGATCCTTCTTGCTCCCACCCCAGGGTGTGGGCACGCTATGAAACACTTCTGCAGGTACCAGCTCAAGGGGTCACACACCCTGGCTTTGAACGTTTACCTCTGCCTTTTCTGGGCACTATATCTCCATCTTCCCTTGTAGATTCTCTCTTTCTAACTACCACATTTAAGATGATAATTTGTTTCAACATATGCCTGGATTTGGGGCTCTGCTGTTCCTCAGGGAGACCTCCTCAGCCCCATATTTCTTGCCTGTAGGCAAGTAATGACCTCTTCGCTTTCTTCCTAAGCCTCCAGAATGCTTGGGTCTCTGCCTACCTAGAAGGGTAACTGGAAATACGCATGGCTCACATTTTCCAAGGGAGAGCAGAGCGCTGCCCACACTGTGTCCCTCACCTCCAGGCCACACAGTCCAGCAGGAAGTGATCCAGTCCACTCTGGCAGAGCTGAGCTGAGCTGAGCTGAGCTCCAGCTCCCTCCTTCACCTTTCCCCACCAAAGCTGGAATTGAAGTCAGAGATATATTGATTTCTGTTCAGATGGAAGAGGAAGTAACTTCCCAAAAGCATACGAGCAGTCAAGCACGAAAGGAAGGCAGTTATGGGAAGACAAAGACAGATCAGAGCGATGCAGCCACAATGCCAAGAAACATCCAGGACCGTGGCAGCCAACAGAAGCTAGGAAAGGGCGAGGAGGAGGCTCCGGAAGGAGCAGGGCTCAGCCGACTCATGGATTTCAGACTTCTGAGCTCTGTGATCATGGGAGAATACATTTCTGTTGTTTTAAGCGACACCATTTGCAGTAATTTGTTATGGCAGCCCTCAGAAACTAATACGCACACACCATGGAGGGGAAATGGCAAAAAGATGTGAAAAAGCAAGTCATGGGAGAAGGAATGCAAATGAGAGCGAAAAGCATCAACAAGGTGCAACCTCAGTGGCAATGGAGGAAATGCGGCTTAAAACAACGATGGTCCCTTTTTGCTTTTCTGATGGCAAAGATTAAAATGAATTGTAATACCCGGTTTTGTCATGGGGATGGGAAATGCACCGCTCTTGGGAATAAGACGGAACAAATCTTCTAGAGAGTAATATGGTAATAGACCTCAAAAGCTGTAGAAATCATCAGCGTCAAGGAAATAATTAGGTAGCTGTGCAAAGATCTATGCATAATACCTTTTCCATCAAAGCATTGCTTACAATAGCAAAATAAAAAAGGAAAGAAAATTAAAGTTCAAACAATGGGGACTTGTTAAATAATTTATGTTATGTTCACACAATAAAATTATCATGAAGCCATTAAAAATGATGATGTCGATCCATATTTATTGACAAGGAGAGATGCTGAAAAATATTGCCAAGTAAGAAAAGAACAGAACAGTGTAATAGCCTCTGTGTGCGCATGTGGCCGGAGAGAGCAAAAGCAACGATACGTGCCATTTTACTGGCTGCTGGCTTTATGAATTATTTGTTTTCTGATTTTCTAATTTTTCTAAAGTGAAAATCGATACTTCGAAATTAAATATATTTTAAGGAAATGAGTCAGATTTGAGCACTTTTTCTGCTGAGCTACACTGTGAGTGATGTCCCTGGAAGAGATAGCCCTGGGGTTAGCCTTCCCACACCAGGGGTGCTCATCACAGTGGGAGCGCAGGATGGGCTGAGGATGGATGCTCCCTCCTGTGTCGCTTTCCTCAGTGTGGCTCTGCCTTGAAGCCTAGCTCTAGGCACATCTCAGTGCATCACCTCCAAATAACCAGTCCTGCCTGCAACTCCCACTGCAGGCTTCTTGACTCCTCTACCATTTTCCTCAAACTCACAACTGGATCGCTGGCTCATTCTCCTTTCCCATCAAGGACCTGCCTCTTGTAAGATGCCTACATCCCTGACAGCAGCATGAGCCCCGTGGTGTGGAAGGTGCGTGGTCCACCTACAGAATCGAATAGATCTGTGTGATCTCTAGAACAAAAGGGATCTGGCAATCAATGGCCATCAACACTCTCAGTTGAAAGCTAAGGGAATGAAAAGCGGAGGTGGCTGGAAATGGCCTACTGGTGGCCAAACCCAACAGAAGGCCAGGCCCCTGACATCCAGACTGCATTCCTCCTGACAGGTCACACTGACTCTCCACACAAGCAATGGTCTGGAGGTGTGGACACAGGACTCCTCCATGGTGTAGGAAAACAGAACTTCCCTCAGAACCTTCAGGAAGTCCAGCTGCAGCACCAGGTTCCTCCTAGACCCTTCATCAAATGTGCAAGTCCTTTCAAGGAGATCAAGCTCTCTGATCTGCTGCCTCTCCCAAGTCCCATTCCTGTTCTTCCTAGTCCTCCTTTCCCTGAAACCTTATTTAGTCCCATATCTTCATGCCTCTGACCACAGTCTTTACCAGCCCCCACCATCCCACATCACAGCCTTGCCCCACAGCAACATCAGATTCCAGCTTTCTGTGGCAGCCACCTCTGAATCCGGAGACAGTGAATCATGTCCCTGATGGCCTTTCAGTCCTCACATTCTACCTTTCGTCCCCATATTGAACCCAAATCCCTCACTCAGGACTGGTGTGCCTCAGCCTTCCCCCAGGCTGCTCCCACATCTCTATTTCAGCCCAAATGCAGGGGCTCCAGACTTCTGCTATGTGCTGCTCTTGCCCCAGGGAAGAACCTCCCTCTCGCACCCCTGCCTTGCCTCCACTGTGGCAAGGTGGCCAACAGCCAGTCCCTGCTTTTCTCTGTCCCAGAGGGAGAGTTCACCTCATTAACAAGAAGACCATTGGTATTACCCTAATCTCAAGAAGACCAGTCCTGAGGAGGTGATGAGGGAAGGCCAAGACAGCAGGCAGGAACGTCCTTCCCTTAGCTCACCCAGAGGAGCTCCTTCGTGTATTTTAAAAATATCTAAAATAGCCAGATTGTGTTTGAAAATGGATACCATTGTTAAAATCAAGGTTTTGTTTTTTAATCAATAACCTAGGGTACTACAGGAAGACACACAACTAAAACAAAAAGCTCTGTTTTCATCATTGCAATGTGCATTCATTCAATCATTCATTCATTCAACAAATTCCCTGAGGCGTCACTACACACCAGGCAGTGAGTTGGAGTCAGGCTAGCCCGACTCACTGCGCAGGTAGAAGCTGCTAACACCACCACTTAGGGCTGGGTCTGAGGACTGGGAGCCTGGCCTGGCCTGCACTCTGCTTATCTAATAAGCCACCTCAAATTAGTGCCACACACAGCCGCAAGAGTGTAGATGCGCACGTGGGCAGGGGGCAGGAGGACAGATGTCTCTATCCCACGCAGAGAATCATACTCATGTACGGGGCAGTCACTGCCACTCCTGGCTGGGCCCTCAGCTGGAGCCATCAGCAGAAAGCCCTCCCTGGCCCCCCACGAGCATGCTCGCTTTCCTGTAATATGATGGTAAGTTCCAAGAGCGTGTATCCCAGAAGAAAGGAAGAGCCAGATGCCAGTTCTTGGGGTCCAAGCTGGAGGCTAGCCCATTGCTGCTTTCCCTATAATCCATCAGTCAATCGGTGGCATAGCACAGTCTATGGAAAAGGGGTCACAGGCTCCACCTTTCGATTGGAGGAGAGTCATTTCTTAACGGACTACCACCTACAAGCAGGAAGAAGTAAGATCCGCTGTGGGGGGTGAGGACTGTAGTGGCAGCTAGCCAGAGCCCTCCCTCGGCGAACTACAGTGGCTACAAGGTGGGTGGGCTGCAGTAATACTCACTGAGGACCTGGCACTGCTCTATGCACTACAGGTTGCATAAGGACGATTTCAACCACCCCCACTTGTCCCAGGAAACATGTAGGCCCTAGAAATCATCCTCGATTCCTTTACCCATTCCTTACTCCCTCACCAGGTTGACCAGCACCCCAGGGAGATGCCTACGCCTCTCAGTGCTCCTTGCAAACTGCCACCCTGCTCTCGGTGCTCTTGTGGCATCTGGCTCCAAGTCCACTGGGTACCATATCTTGTGTTGCGGCTACTCCATCCTCTGATAGGGTCTAGTGTCTGAGCGGCTTCCAGTTCTGCTGACACCCTGAGTTTCCAAGAGCCTCCAGCTCTGTTCCCTGCAGTGTTCTCACACGGGCCGTGGCTCCACAACAAATCCATCCTGCCTTAACTAAGAGGATGGCCTGTGTTCGGGCAGCTGATAGGGGCCAAAGAGCAGAACTTCCCACTACCTGCAGAAGAGAGAGGTCCCGATGCACGATACACATTACAATTCTCCTCTCAGGGGCCAGTCAAAGATCTGTGCTACCAGACACAGGAAGCAGCACTGGCAGAGTGACTCGTCTCCCACACAGTAATTTTCACCAAGCTTCAAATAAGCAACAAGACCATGGAATGATCTTAGGATTTGCAAACATACGCAATTTCATTCCTCCTCCCCCGCCAGCCATCCTCCTGCCTCCCAAGCAGAGAGGCCACATCCAGGGAAAGATTTGGCTCCTAAGCTGACAGGCGGTGGCACAAGGCTAGATTTATTGAAGAATACCTAATTAAGCTCCAGAGCAAACTAGTCATCAAGGTGTTTAATTGGCAGCATGTGACTATTAGGAGCTAATTAAGTTGTTCCCCCACACTTTAATTAATGTTTGTCATTCAGCCGCTGTCTGGCTGGGGCAGGGGCAGGAGAAACAGACGGGACTGACTGGTCGGGTCCTGGGCGGAGGTGCTGGCTGCTCTCAGCGCCCAGGTGGAGCTAAGCAGATGGGAAGATGTGGGCTGGGCGGCTCACTCCTCTACTCAAGTCCCAAAAGCTACTTGGAATCCACATAATAAAAAGTTACTGACGCTCTACTCTTGGGGCAGTCAGGAGGCAGTGCATATACCAGGGAGACTGCCTCGTACCAGCTGCACAATATTGTACCTGGCCTTCTGTTTTTGTGGTCCAGGGCATGGAACTCACTGAGTTATTCCTCCAGCCTTTCTCCTTCACCGGGTGCTTGCTAAATGATTAAGTTCCCCAGGTTGGGTTCAAACCTGTGATCCTTCTGACTCAGCCTCCCAGAGCACTGGGATAGCCAGTCTTCCTGAAGTCAATTTTCTCTTCTGTACAATGAAGACTGGTACCATTTGCTTTTTACAGGTCTTGTTCAAAATAGAAATCAGATGTCCTCAATCCTGTATTCCAAATTCTTCAATGGCTTCCACCTCAGAATGAAATTAGCAGCCCTCCCAGCTGTATGAAAAGCTTCCCAGGGTTGTCCTTGCCCCGTCCCCTCCTCTCCTGTCCCTCTCCCTTCTCCTAATTCTTCTCCCCGCCATCATCTTACTCCAGCACTCTGTTCTTGTGTCCTGGGGCCTGTCAGGTTCTATCTGGCCTCAGGGTCTCTGTACTTATTAGTCCCTCTGCCTATAAGGTTGTTCTTTCCACATCTCCACTTTAGTCTCACCCTCAAGCTTGTCCCAAGTTCTCTTCTCAGGGAGGCCTCTTCTGAGTTCCCCACTTAAAATCCCAACACTCCCCTCCCTCCTCAAAGAAAAAACCCAAAACCAAGAAACACCTGGAAAGTACTATCTCCCAGCTCTGTCTACTTTTCCCTTAACATCGGACCCTTTCTAAATACAATATAGTTTAATACTTTGTGCTTATTGTTTCGGAGTACCTACCTAAGCTCCATACAGAAAACAAACTCAGAAATGACAGAAAGTGTTTTGTTTTGGTCACCGCTACATTTCTGGAACACTGCCTGGCCCAAAGCAGCACTTGATAGAGATTTGTTGAATAAACAAGTGAATATGAATAGAGGTAAAGCACACAAAGGACGGAGCAGAGGGCCTGGTGTGTACTGGTGCCTGTTAACACCCGTTTCCTTCTCCTCCCCTTCTGCTTCTGTGTGAGAACAGCTCTCTCTGCAGTTAGGACTTCAACCTGCCCTGCAAATAGCCTTCTGTCCATGGGAGCACAGCGAGGACTGACAGCAAGAAGTCACTTGTGGCAAGATTGTTTGCTGCAAGCAGAAACTCACAGGGCTTGTTGCGTAGCTATTGGTAGGGCTTGGATGTGGCTTGTCCCCTGATCAAGTTGCTGATGCAAGCTTGGTCTCCAGGGTAGTGGTGGGGAGGGGTGGAACCTTTAAGAGGTGATGCCTGCTGGAAGGCGATCAGGTCATGAGGTCTACCTCCATGAATGTATTGGGGAGTGGGGGTTGGAGGAATGGCACAGCAGTTAAAGCATTAGCCCAGCAAGTGCAAGGCCCTGAGTTCAATTCCCCTGCACCACATAAGGTGGGCATGATGGTGCATGCTTATAATCCCAGCACTCTGGACGCTAAGGCAGATGGATTGCCATGAATCCAACATTAGCCTGGGCTACACAGAAAATTCAGAACCAGCCTGGACTATAGAGTGAGACCTTGTCCACACACACACACACACACACACACACACACACACACACACGTATATGTGGATTGGGCCAGTTCTCACAAGAACTGGTTGGTATAATATGAGGCCACACTCTATGACTGGCCCCTACTACACAGCCAGTTCCCTTTCTGCTCCTCCTCTGAGCTGCAACATAGCCAAGAGTCTCTTGCCAGGAAGCTGGTGTTAGAATCCTCCTGCCACTAGAAACACAAGCCAAATAAATGTCTTTACTTCACACAAGTAAGTTTATCAGTCTCAGCCACTTTGTTATAGCAACACAAACCAACCTGAAACACCTGCCATTTCACAAGCATTCTGCCACGTGCTGGGGTATGAGAACTGAGACAAGACATGCACACTGCCTGCCTGGAAGAAGCTCAGGATGAGAGGCCAGCAGCCTTTTTTTTAAAAAGGCCAGATAATCCCTAATCTTTGACTTTGCAGGTCATACAGTCTCTGCCATTATAGCACAGAGAATGTGAAAACAAATGGCTGTCTGTATTCTACTGGAACTGTCTATAGATACTGACGTCTGAATTTCACATGGTTTTTCATGTGTCACAAAATATTCTTTTGATCTTTCTTACCATTTAAAAATGTGAAAACTATTCTTAACCAATAGGGTGTGCAAATACAGGTGGTGGGCTAATTTGACTTGTGAGCTATAGTTTGTTAACTTCTAGCCTAGTGGAGAGAAAAAATGAATAAAATGCTGTGGCTTGGAACTAAGGTTTAAAATATGGCGCCATTGTGAGTGTCACCTAGCGGTAGCAGTGGCACATTGTTCAAGGTGGCAGATCTTTACATTTTCGTGCCTTACCTGACCAGGTGACCAGACAAAGGCGGAAAGGGAAAGGAGGGATAAAGGTAATGATGTCGTGATGAACTTGGCCCTGAGCCAGTGCCTTAGATCTTCTCGGGAAGACTGTGCATCCTGCCAATAGGAAGAGGAAGAGGCAGGGGGAGGGACTTGCGATCTAAGTATTTAAGTCGGTACTGACTACATTTTTGATGTGCCTTTCTCCACTTGCACATGGGAAGGTCACCCTTTTTGCAAAAAGAAATTAAAGCCTCATACCCTGTCATCCATGCCTCCCATGTCCATCCTTTTTTGGACAGGTAAATTTCCTATGAGCCATTTCTAACACCTTCAATGAAATCTCCTAAGTACGTACAGTCGGTGGGGTACCTGGAGAAGGACTAGGGTGGTTAGGGAAAGAGGAGGTTGGGGAAAGGTGAAAGTAGCCCAAGTAGTAGGACCTGTGAAGATCAGGCAGGATGGTTGGGGGATGGGATAGGTAGGAGTCCACCCCTCTATCGGAGGCAATAATGGTAACGATGGAGTGGTACTAACAATAGCTAGAAGCTATTGAGCACATCTGTTGTGGCAGCCTCATCCCTTACCATTTTGGGAGCATTGTCAGTTTAATCTTCACAGCTACTCTACTAGGAAGTAAATTTCATCTTTGTTTTAAAAATAAAATATAGACATATATCAGGGCTCACAGGCCTAATAATTTTCCCCAAACACACGGTAGCCCAGTCAGAACCTCAGCCTAGGTCTGCCTGCCTCCAGAGCTGCCTGGATCTGCTCCTCCTCCTCTGGTGTCTTTGATCTCCATCCCTTCCCATTTCCTGTGATCAGATGCTGCGGGTCCCTGGTGTGCCTGAATTCATGTAAATAACATTTCCTAAATACACTCAATGAAAAATCAATTACATAGCAAAGTGGCTGAGGTTTGGATAAACAACCTAATTGTTCCCTCTGGGGCTGCTGGCTGAGCAATCCCTGTTGAGAGGAGTTCACATCTATTTACCAAGAGCTCCTTTTCGGGCACTGATGTATGCTCTTCCCCTTGATGGTTATGGGTCAGCCTCTTCTGGCCAAGCCCCACACAAAACCATGGACTGCCTGTCTCCTGTGTCCCCAGTGAGAGAGCTAAGTGAGAACCCCATACTCAAGGTAGACTGAATCCACGGGGGCTCAAGACTTCGGCCCAGGGGTGCGTCCCACGTGCCTTGCTCATCATCCACACCCAGCTCCTTGCTCTGATTGGCAGGGTGACAGTCCTCCAAGGAAGACCAGCCTGCCTACCCCCCCCCCCCCCGTTTGCCCTTCATGAGTTCTATTCCCATATACTTAAGCTTTCACAATCAGATATTCCCTCATGCGAATCAAAACTCGGTAGTTACATGTAAAGATCCCAGGAAGCTGTACTCTATTACACTTTGTCAATCATAATAGTTTGTTGAGAATTCGTTTTCCAGATTTTTCAACAAGACTGATTATTCAAACTGAGCAACTGGTTAAAGATGTAGAATCCAGGTTTAGGGCAGAGTAGAGGAAGGCTGAAGAACAGTAGGGTAAGCTTTACGAAGGGAAGCTATGGCAGGCATTCGGAAAGCCTGAGTCCCACAGGGCCTCCTATCCCCCCTCTACCATCACAGTGGTGAGTCAGTGTGGTGGGCAGCTAGAGGTGCTTAAGGAAATAAAATCATTTCCAAACCATGGGCTCACAAATAAGTCCACCAGCATACAACATTTCCTATAGGAGCATAAGAGAGAGAAAAAACAAAAACGCTCTAGTATACAGTTCCAAGGTCTGACCAACCAGCATGGAAGTGGTAGTATAACTTGAGTCAAGACAGTAAAGTTCTGATTCTGCTTCTGCTGTGTGGGTATTTGCTGTGTGTCCTTATCCAAGTGCCTTCTCCTCTCTGGGCCTTGGTTTATTCATTTATTCATTAAACTTCATATCAACGATGCACAGAGCTCTAAGAGCAGATATAGTGATAACACAACCATTCCTGTTCCCATGAGTTTATAGTCTAACAAACAAAGCAGACATGAAAGAAATAATTTCACACACAAATTCCTTATAAGAGGATAAAGTTGGTCTAAACCAAGGCCGTCAGACCTGGGTATCAATTAGAATCAACTGGGAAACTTCTAGAGAAAAAGAAAAAGTGAGAATTTGGGCATTACCCCACAGATATCTTTATAATTTCTCTTACAATTTTAACAGGTGGCCAAAGGTAGAGCCAGTGATTGAGCTGGACAATATTAGAAATTTCTTCCTGCTATAAACATTTCATCAATCTTCTATATTCTATGAATAACCTAATATATATGTATACGTGTATGTCTATGTATGTCTATGTCTGTATGCAGGCAAGAGAAAAAAAGATACACAGAGATAGAGACCAATGCACACCGCTTAGCATGTGGTAGGACAAACCATGGGGACCAACAGGAAAATAATACATATCAACCTTTCCCCAGCTGTGGGGAAACAGATTCCTGAGGAACATGCAGCTGGGTATTTGCATCCAGTATATTTGCAGACTCAGCACCGTTTCTTGCATTTGTCTTTGTTAATAAAGCTGATTTCAATGTGCTGAGGCCTAGGTCCACATTTCCCAGCCTCCGTGGGAGCCAGAGCTGACCAGTGGTTTGCAAGTAGACATCAAGGAAAGGAGCTTCGGTGAAATCTCATTATGGGAGTCACTCACCGAGGGGTAGCATGTTTCTGCCCATCCCTCCCCTTCCAGTTTCCTGCCTAGAACAGGTATGTGATAGCTCCGACATTGTTAGCCACCTGAGGCCATGGAGTAACATGAGGAAGGATAGAAGTGGTGAGCTAAGGGTACTGCAGCAAAGAGACAAAAGGTACATGGATTCAGGTTTCACCTGGACTGTCTCTTTCACGTGAGAGAGAAAGAGAGATAACTCTTCATTTAAGCAACAAACATTGGAGAATATCTGACAGACATTCCACATAGTTTTTTTTTAAGAGCCTCTATTCAAATAAGTTTAGGAAATATTGCAAGCTCAGTATAGCCTCTCCACCTGCCCTGCTGAGTTTCCCATGGCACACCTGCCCATATTAAAGTTCCTAGCGAGGGAATCTGGTCAGGGTGTTTAGACCAACATGTCAAGATCCAGGTTTCCTCATACTCCTGTACCACAATACAACTATCCCCGAGCACAGACACATACAGTGTCTTTTAATATTTCATGAAACTCACATTCTTCAAAGCATTATTTGAAATATTTGACATCAATGCGAAAACTTCAACTTATTGAAACTCCAGAATGCTGAACACAAGAGCAGTTCAGTCCAAAGCATCAATCAAACGTTTAATATCAGATGTGACAGACAATCAACTGAATGTTTCCTCTTCTATTTACTGATAGTTGCAGGTGCCTTGGAAAAATAAAGTCGCAGGCGCCTTGCTCAGAAACAATGCAGATCCCCAGTGACAAGAACAAAGTTGTCCCCTCCAGGAGCCAGGTGCCCCCCTCCGCCTGTCTCCTGGGCTGACTCAGCGGCACGCAGGGACTGACTGGGTGGGCTTGCTCTGGCTGACCTGGAGGATGGCTGGGAATGTGAGCAGAACTCAAGACCCCCCAAGAGCCTGCTCCCTGAGTGAGGCTCTGTTGGAAAACTCACTTCTCCCACAGATCTATGCTTCTAGCAACTGTGCGTGTGCACCTGCTACCTAACCCATCCAAGCTCGATATTGAGGTCTGGCTGTTTCAGGAATTCCAGGGAGTCCTTTCTCACAGTAAAAATCTCACATTAAAAAGATGTGTATGGAGGTAAATGTGTGTCAGTGAGTGTGCAAAAGAGTATGGTTTGTGTTGGGGTGTATGAGAGCCTGTGCCTGTTTAGGAGTGTGAGTTCAAGAGTGTCAGTGTGAAGGTGAGTGAGGAGGTGAGCTTACAGTGAGTTTCATGAGGGTATGAGAGTGGGCCATGGTGGAGAAAGCCGTAGCTTCCAGGAGACTTCCCAAGGCATCTGAATTCACATGTACCTACTTACTAATGTTCTACTGGTTTCCTTCCCTTGCCAGCTCCCAGCCCCCCCCACCACCTTACACAGCAGGGGTTCCCTCACCCATTGCAAACCTCAGTGTGATCCTAAGATCCTTCTAGGCATCAAACCCAAAGAACAGAATAACTACTACCTCAATGTGGGTCTCCTGAGTGGTGAGCTGAGACACAGTAAGGCCACCTGCAGGCTTCCAGTCCCTCCCTGCTGTGGACATTCTGAGGCTGAGAGGAAGCCACAGCCTTAGCCATCAAGCCTTGTTGCTGTGGCCTTTAATCTGATATGTTATAGGCTATGGGCAACAGCGAAAGTTGGCAATTGCGCAGTGAAGACCTCTCCTCTGCCTTCCTCAGCTTGCCTAAGAATGGGTTGCCTTTGATAGACTGATAAGAGACAGAGAGAGAGAATATGGAGGAATAATAAAGGCTAAAAATGTCTTTTCGCCACCACGTATTAAACATAAGCACTACTTCTCAATTACTGTCAATACCTACCTAAGGATGAAAGAGGGGAAAAGAGGAACATTAAGAGGAAGAGAAGGAGAGAGGAAATGAGGAAGGAAGGAAGGAAGGAAGGAAGGAAGGAAGGAAGGAAAGAAGGAAGGAAAATACCTTTAAATAGCAAAGCCAGCACAGGTTTGTTTTAGAGCCTTGGTTCTTTTATGCACAAAGGACCTTGAAAGACTAATGAAGTTTTCAAGTCATACTGGATAAAACCCAGAGATAAAATTTTTATGTGATTTCTTTTGAGTGTGGCGTGCATTATTCAATAGGTAGTTAGAATCTATTTTATCAACTATATAATGAGGTATGTATTACATTACAATTAATCCTGAGACTATTTAATCTTATAAAATGTTTAAAATTTGTCCTTCCTACACTTCTTATTAATCAAAAATGAAATTAAATGCTAGGGAAGGAGGAATTAAATGCTAGCTTCTGGGCCAATTCATATCTAGTAATAAATACCTTATCCTTTTCATTAAATATATTGGAGAGCTTACCTCAATGTTTCTGTGTTTTTATACAGGATTTTTATGTAATTCTTCTCAAAAGCTGATTCTGAAGTTCTGAAGTTCAGTACACACATACATACATGTTTGCTTTTTAAAAATCACACCCTTTGCCATGCTTTTATTTAGTAACTAACTTAAATTTTGGTTGCACATGACATTTATTTTTGACAACGGAGTTAATGAGAAATAGCATATAGATTTTCTTTTTTCATCATTCACTGTAAAATAGATTAATTCTATCCTATCCTTTGTGATTTCTGGTTTTTACTGCTTTTGGTAATCTGTTTTACAAGATTAGAAATAATCCTTCTTAGAGTGGCTTTGATAATATTGCTCATAACATACATTATAATATTGATTTGATTTGAAAATTTAAGTCAGACTTTCTTTCCTTCAGAGAGCAAGTCTGACTTGCAGACTGGTTTGACAAGGAAGAGTAGCTTTGCTAAATAGATTATGCAAAAGGCGTTTTCCATAAATTGAGTGAGCTAAGTCTGAGCTTGAAGGTTTTCACAAAAAGATACTGAAAGTATGTAATAAAATAAATGCACTTTTTTAATGGTATGGGAAAAGTGAATTGAAACTTGCAATATTTTAATTTCCTCTTTCTTAATAAATTAAATGAGACAATTTGTCTCTAAGTGAAGTAAGTAATTAATAATAATTGAATAATTTTGGAAAAGACTTCTTAGTTATTCCCAGAAAGTGAGAAAGTGAATTGCTCTAATTATGGGTAACAAATCCCTTAGGAAGTCTTTTTCTATTTCAACAAAATTAAAGGAGAAAATAATTTTTCATAATAAGTCACAGTGTGACTTAGGGCATTTGAACTTAGGAAGGAGTTCAAATAATTGAAGAAGTTACCATAATAAAATACTTTTCATTCCCATCAACTAATTTGTGAAAGAAAATTTGTCAGTGTGCTTATCTATAAAAATTTTTCCAAAACAGAACAGAATTGATGCTGTATTCTTTCTCACTCTAGCAATAAGTAATATTTATTACCTAATTGAAAGAACTCTCATCAATCCCATAAAAATTTGTAATCTCAATAAATTTTTACTATTGATTTAATTTAGCACTGACAAAATTATGTTATACTACATTATTTTTATTTGTTCCCTGATAATAGCCATAATAAACACTCAATCAAAAAGTAATTTTAGCATTGAAAAACTTCAGGAAATAACATTATGATTAAAATATCTGAGTACTCAGCAACAATGGAAATGCACTTATCCCTCCTGTAATCTCCACTTAAAATTGGTTAAGATGATAAATTTTGTTATGTTTTTTAGCAAAATCAAAATAATTTTAATTGCTAATTGTATGCAAATTGTTATCTCATGGGTACATATTTGTTGATCAGAAAAGGCCAATTGTGCATAAAAGCATACACTACCATAAAACTCTGTGGGAGACAGAATAGCAAGATGAATTTAGGAAGGTCAGAGATCGAAATAAAATTTCACAGCGTTAAACAATTGCTCCCACGTTTTGAAGTCGATGGTGGAAGGCCAATGGCACAACGGAGGTTAGTCTTCGTTGAACGCACTTAATAAAGATAACAGGTTGACTTGCAAGACTCAATATTTGTAGTACCCTGAAATTACATCCTTAGACTGATCTCAACTCACGGGGAAATCACAGATATTAACCTGAAGATGTCTGAGGAACAATGCGGGTGCTCATGAGCAAACCTCCAGGATGCTGCCTGGGAGCCAGACGAGGGGCCAGCCCCGGGCATCCTGCCCTGTCTGGATTTCCTCTCCTGGCTCTTCCGCCTTGTTCCTCACAGGTGTTTCTTTTTCCTGGAGAAGAGCAGAGACCCTGGGGATCAAACTTCCAAAGCTGCATGATTTACTCTCTGTAGCTGCCCTGACCTTTCTAGCAGCACCAGCCAGGATAGGGGTTTTACTGTGCAGCCTGGTTTATTCACTTGGGAAGAAGTAGAAGGAGAGACCTTTCGCATGCAGGATATTTTCTATCCATACTGTGCTGAATGTTTTTAGATACAGGCTAGTTCATTACCACAAACAGCAAAGATTATTATTACTGAGCAGAGCAGTTACTACCTGCCGAACACTGAGCTGAGAAAGTCCATGTACGATCTTAATCACACCTGAGGGTAATCCTACAATGTAGGAATTATTAGCATGCTCATTTTGCAGATGAACAATGAGACTTAAAATAAAATTTTGAGTGTTAAACAGCTCGGAGGCCACAAAACCTGAGCAGGACACCAGAGGTCACACTTTTCTTCAAGTCTTGTCCAGCCCCTTTAAAAAGAAGCTCTGGGGGATACACAGGTTGCCAAGAACCCAGCTGATAGGACCCAGGTCGGACTGATGGGAGGAAGGCAACTGCCTGATAACTTCAGGCACCCCTGTGCTCACCCAGAGCTCTCCACGGACACGATTCCCTTTGCTTCTCTGCCGGTTTTATAAAGTGGCAGAACTGACTGTTGTATTATAACCCCCACTTCTTCTTTTTTTTTTCTTTTCAGCAAAATAGAAAACTAAAATCCCCAGAACCTCTTTTCAAAATTGGGAGGTCCCCAGTGTTCTCCAGGGCACACAGAGACTGGAGCAGCCTGACAGCTGTTACAGTAGAGCCAAGGCAGCTGCTGCCACCCTCGAACCCTCAACTCCCAGAGTGGGCACCTCTGAGCGGGCCAGGAAGCCTACCACACACTTGGGGGGGGGGGGGTGTGTGTCATTGGAGGTGTGGCTTTCTGAAAGACACTTTCTATCGTGTGGACTCCTGGTTACCACTGACTCCCTCACAGTCTCATCACCTGCCCCATGATGGACAGGACAAGGACACTGCCAGCAGGACTCTAGAGAAGTGGTCAGTCTGGGCTCACTCCATGTGGCCCTCTCCGAGCGGGGCTGCTTGTCCTGTTGCTTCACAACAGCAGAGTCTTCTTTGAGCTCTGCACACATGCCTGTTTTTATGAATTATAACCCAAGCCATGGGGAGGGAGAATCATTTAAACTGCAGGCAAAGAATTCAAAACTCCAAATGGGTAGTTGGTTCTGAAAGAACCAGAGTGAAGAGCTCATGCTGATGGAAGGGGACAAGAGAGAGGACAGAAGACGGCCATTCGGCAGGAAGCTGGGCCCCAGCCTGCTGGGACCCCCAGTCACCTGCCCGTGCTGTTCCTGGCTCCCCAGAACGGAGCATCCCACAGAGAAATAAATGGACCCCTTCTGTGCTGCTTTTGTTTTTGCCTTGGATCAGAAGGGGAGAGATGGCTTTGTTTCCTTTCTTCCCAGCTGGCTGAACATGACATCCGACCCACGGGCCTGGAAAACAACTTGACTAGCCGTGTGAGCGATTAGACAGGACAGCAGCCAGGGGTATTCTCTCATGGAATGAGGAAAGCCCCAGCTGTCCTTGCTTCTGAAATGTGTGGCAATCACCAGGAAAAAGCAGCTGTCAAACTCGCCTCCTGTTCCGGTGGGGCCACCAGACTGCGGCAGTCTTTACTTAATTGGTTTATTAATCTTTTAACACAATACCAGCTTCTGTCTCATTGTGCCTCAGTAACTAGCCAGAGCTGGACTTTGTAAATAAGTTCAATTAAGCTCCAAAATCCATGAGCCTTTTCTCCCCTCAGTTGTACTTACCCACCAGGCCAGACACCAGCAAGAACTGAACTAAACGCAAGGTCCTGCTTCCTGGTCCATCTGCTCCCACCTTGGGTGGACACTTGAAGAGCAGAAACGCCCTGCACTTGTCTGAGGGCCACTGATCTTCATGGGAGGAAGGCCACTGCTGTAAAGAGACAGTCATTAAGACTTCTGGAGGAAGGAACTACAGCACCATTCAAACTGTTGTGTATAAAGCCCTCCTTCTGGCCACCCCATACTTGTCTGGGAAGGACATCTGCCTGTCACCAAGGAGCAGCCTTTCCCTAGTACTCTCTGCTCTCCAACAGTCTTCCGCCTTGAGGAAATCGGTGGAGGACACACAAATCCAGGAAGGAAGGGAGAGGATGCCCAGACATGGGTCTGGGAGGACAGAAACTTGAGCATGGTTGGTGATTGCGATTTAGCAGGAATGTGCACATCTACCTCACCCATCAGCCAGGAGTCCCTGTCCGTCAGGACTACTGCCTAGCACCCAGTAGGGTAGTGCAAAACGGAAATGAAGGAGGAAAGGAAGGGGGGAGGGAGGGAGAGAGGGCGGGAGATGGGTGGGTGAGAAGTGCTAGGGGTGACCAAAATATGTAGTGAATGCTTACAATTTCAAAATAAATTTATTGTAGTGAAAGATATACTGCCAAGAACTCTCTCTCAAAATGCTCCCCCTCATTTCAAACCCATTTATCCATCCCAGCTTTACACCTTCTGAAGCAGTTCTGGAGATTCCTCTCCTGTGTCTTTATGAGGTGTGACTGGAAAAAAATACAGTGATGCTACTGCTGAGTGCCACTGAACAGAAAGGCAGGCTTGTAAAAATGCTACTGTGTGTCCTCACCCACCTCGTTTACTGTGCCTGGCGCCACAGACTTCCTGCTCTCCCCCACAGAAAATAACCGTAATAGGCAAACTGAATGGATTCATGACATCGAACAGCCACCAAAGAGCAACTGAGACACTTCGAGAAGAGGACTTGGCGCAGGCTGCTTCAGAAAGTGGCACGGATGATGAGATAATTGTGTTTGAAGGAAGGGTGAGGATGTTTGGGGGAGGGCAGCCAACAGCAAGGTGTCTTTTACTATAGTCATATCTAGCGCACCTCGTAGTTGGGTCTGTGGGTAGATATATGGACAGACAGATGACGTGCTAGGGATTTGGACCAAGGACTCGACTCACTATTAAGTAGATCCAGAAACCCAATCACAGTGCTTATGGGAAGTTTGCACAGCATGCCATCAAAATAACGCCACTGAGAAGAGAGAGAAGAAACCAAGTCTCTCTGCCACTTATTTTGAAGCTAAGATGCGAAACAACTTAAGGCTTGGGTTATTTATAGAGGTTGTCTTTATTTATTCATCTGTTTATTTTTACTAAATTGTGTCCACAGGGCACTCAGAGCAAACAAAACTGCAAACATTAAGTCTACCATCTGGACATTTCTAAACATCTGGACATGTTTGGCATCACATTGACCCCAACTGGTCGTCTTATGGCCATGGAGTTATGGCCCAGTGCAGACGGAAGGCAGAGGAAGGAACACGTGGAGAGAGCAATCATACACTCTGGAATGTCTATAAATACACTTTGACCATATCCAAGCTACTTTAAATTTGAATATAGATAGGGTCATGCTAAATACAGGAGTAAAAGAAATCATCTGATGAAGAAGGGAAAGACGAGGAGGAAAGATAGGGGAGGAAGGAGAGCAAGCGAGACAGGGAAGCGTCTCTGAGCTACAGGCAGGAGCATCTTGCAAAAGTCTGTTGTCCCAGGGACACACTTGATGTCCCTGAGAGAGACCCCCCATAGCCGCCGCAGGACCAGCGTAGGCTACGCTCACCCCACACCCAGATGGAAGTAGCCAGAGGCCTATGTTCCCCTGGAGTTTCTATTCCACCAGTTTCAGGAACGCTGTCACTTTTTCTCGCTTCCGAAGTGTGACACAGAGACGGAAGGGGAAAAGTCTCCCCGTTGGACAAAGAAAAAAATCAAGGCTCAGGAGGAAACAGAGCTCGAAGCAAGTCTCAGCTCGTGGCCTCCAGATCCACATGTGGATGTGGTTACGTGAGAGAAGCTGAATCCCTTTTATGGTTGCCCATTGCTCATGCAGTCAGAGAAGAGGCAGGACGGGCGTGAGATGCTTGCAACTGGGAGAAGGCTATACCCTTTGAACCTGACCCTGGACATATCTGCACACACAGGTGCATATGTATGCCGTAAGTCCTATGATCCCTGTGATTTTATACCTGTAAGGAGAAGAGTATCCCCTGGGCAGAGTCCTCTCCTTGCCTGGCTGCCTTGAGGCAGCCCTTAGCCTTTCTTGGCTGGCCGGAGTGTGTGTCTGCTTTCTGTACTGGGGGATTGATTGCAGAAGGGCAAATTAGCCCCACTGCTCTTAAGATGCATTTTCTTTCTTAAGGAAAAGATGACGTGAGCTTTACTTCTCTGCCCCCTGCCTGTCTTGGCTGTTAGCCTGCAGTCTCAAAAGTACAGACAGACCTTTCCAGAAGAGTGGAGCAACAGTAACCCACCCTGGCATGGGCCAGTCCTGCCACTCCTGGGACAAGGGTCTTTCTTCTCCTGTCCCAGTGGAAGTTCTCTGAGCAGTGCAGGCTATTGCCACAGCTCTGTGGGCTAGTACATGTACATGTAGCTGCTAACATGTGTAGACACAGGCAAGGCAGGGAGGAAATAAATGAAGAGTTATAAACACTCAGATCTCAACTTAATGAGTTAAATGTGCTCCGGGCTCCTACATGGGCTCCCTCTTGCTCTCTCCCCTCACCCTCACCCTCACCCTTGGTGCTATGGCCTCGTCAGTCAAAGCAGTCTCTGGACCATCTCGCTATACACTAAACTTCCGTAAGTTTTGCTGTGTCGTGCTGAGCAGAGGCCGCATGGTCAGCAAGGTGACCGACTTCTCGTGTTCCCCAGAGTAATAACAGATGGCACAATCTGAGAAGGCTGAACGCAAGGCTATGCAGTGCTGCAGAGTTGAGAAAGAAGACATCTCAACACCTTCCTTCCTCCTTGGTCTAGCCCTTCCTGCTATACCACTCATCCACAGTTCCCAGCTGATAGACCTGGAGCTCAACCTGGCTACACTCTAGCTAATTGCCAACAGTTAGCCAAGGCTTAATTTGTTATTTTTAAAACCTCATTAATCCCTAATGTCAATGTAACTTTGGCAGCTCATGGTGTTCCCACCTACTCACCGCCAATTGGGGTGTGTGTGTGTGTGTGTGTGTGTGTGTGTGTGTGTGTGTGTGCTGGAAGTGGGGATCCTGGCTCCTTCTTACAACAGAGCAATGGGAAACAGCCTTCTTCTTAAAAGTTGAGGGAGCACCTGGGGATGGGCAACGAGATTGAATTAGGTCCTGGCAGAGCCCTTCCTCTGGACAGAGTGGTCCTAGGAGGCCGAACCCATTTTTAGATCCCCTTCAGGTCACAGAGCTTTGGCACGGTCTGGGTGAGTGGAGTAATGCACCCTAGAAACCCCACGATGAGGGTCTGCGTTGCCTTCCGGCTGCCAAATAAAGGACCGGCCCAAGTGAAAGGGAAGGCCTGGTTGGCCACAAAGCAGACATTCAAACATTTGTTAGAGCAATCCTGCCCTCTGCTGACCACAGGCTCTCATGTCTCTGGGACAATTCCCAGCAAAGAAAAGGCTGGATCGGACGCATCTTTCCTACCCAGCCCGTTACTTCACTCCTTCTAGGGCAGCTCTTTGTCATGCTTACTCCCCCCTTCCACCCAGACCTTGCAACTGACAAGCAGCCGAGCTCAGAGAATTAGGCCGCATGTCAGGCCAGCAAATGTCTTTGTGTGCTCATTTCCCTACAACCAAACTGAGTATCTGCTGCATGAACACAGCCCTGGCAAAGCCACATCTCCCTGCTGCGGATAAACTGACTGCGTGGAGCTTTACCTTCCTGCTCAATGAAACAGGGACTCTTCAGGCCCTTCCTGTCCTGAAGCAAAGCGGGACCATAAAGAAAAGGATGAACAAAATGGCAACTAACCAGGTTGTTGCAGGCACGTTTGAGGATGGGGAAGCATTTACCTTGTTTAAACAGCAACCAAACTTATTTCTGGGGACTTGTGGACTTCAGGTAAATACCTCAGGTCTTGGATACTCGGATGTCTCTACTGGTGAGAAAGTAGACAGTAGAAGGAATCAACCCAATAGGCAAACTATGGGTACAGTCCTCGTGTCCCCGGGAGTTGAGAAGATGAGCACTTGCCCATGGCCTGCCTTTCCTCCTGCTTCACTCATGACCCACTACAATGGCGATTCTCAAACTGGTATTGCTATTACTCAGGACAGTAATAAAACCATATTACTGCCCTCCCAAACAATGTTTGATTCAGGGAGCGGGGGTTGTAAAGCTTAGAAATCTGAATTTCTAAAATTTTTCCAGGTGATTCCTGGGACCAACCTTCGAACTCCTGAGCTTGCCTGTGCTACTGTGGTCACTCGTGAATCATGACAACTTCATACCACAGAATTTTTCTTTTTTTTGTTCAGTCTACATATGGGATAAAAGTCCACATAGTAAGCTCCACACGGTCACCTGAGATTCAAGGCCAACAGCTACTCCACCAACTTATAGCTGCGCTTTCCACAACACAGGACCTTCTTGGTTGTTGTAACCAAGAAAAAGAAACTCAAGAATTATGTTTGAGCTTTTAACTGTCTCAGCCAGAACAGTTGACATAAATCACGTTTACATTCTGCTGACCAGGATGACCCTTACAGCCCTATGCATGTTCCAGCAGGAGTCCTCCATGTTTCCAGATGAGGTCACATGCCGTCAGAACTCCACACCAGTGCATGCTTGCACTCTCGAGGATGTGCATATTCACACGGGAAGGGCTCAGGGAGGACACATCTTTAGCTTTACAGCCGGTCATAGTCATGATTGTGATGATGATGATCATGATAGGCAGCAACTACTGAGTGCTAACTATATTCCAAAAAACAGTTCTAAGTGCTACATAACCCTCACCAGACCTAGTAGGAGAGGTGCCATTTATGCCACCATTTTATAAATGAGAAAACTGAGGCAAAGTGCACTTCTGGAGGTTGTGTATGTGAAAAGCTTCAATCTCCCCCCAAAGCCCGTTTGGAAAATGAACGATCATTATGGTTAACCCATTGATTTTCTGGACCATTAAGAGGTGGGTCCTGGTCAGAAGGGACAGATCACTGGGAAATGACTTGTAACAGGTAGATCACAGAGGCATGACCTGGAAGGGTATATGCTAACTCTGCCCCTCTTTGATCTCTCTCTCTCCTTCCTCTCTTGCTATGGGGTGAACAGTCCCTTTCCACCTAGCCATTCCACAAAGCCTTTCCACCGCTGGTCACTGCTCATGAATGTACTGAGACTTCCTGAAACTTGAGCTAAAATAAGACTTTCTTAAGTTATGAGTGGTGTGTCCCAGCAACAACAACAACAACAACAAAAAAAAATGACTCCTAATCTTTAGCCCAACACTAACCCCAAACCTAACACAAACTCAAACACAACTATAAACCCAAACCCTAGTGCTAATACATCTATAACTTTAACTCTAACCTAACCATAACATTAACCATAATGCAAAACTGAAAACCTAACACAGAACACTAACCATAAACCTAACCCTACCATAAACTTAACCTTGACCCGAACTCTGACATCCAACTCTAGGGCTAACCCTAATCCTAATCTCAGTACCACCTAAACCTAACCCTAGTCCAAATTCTAACCTCCAACTTTAAGTCTAATCCTAACCCTAAGCTCAACAACAACTAAACGTAACCCTAAGCTCAACGCCAACTAAACTCTAACCTTAACTCTATTCTCTCTAACCCTAACCTTAACACAAACTAACATGACACTAACATATAAGCCTAGCCTCATAAAAAACACCAACCCCAACACTAACTGTACTGTAATTCTAACCCTGGAAAACCCTTAGTCTAACCCTAATTCTCATTCAACCCCAACTATACACCTAATCCTAACATTAACCCTCATAACTAACTCAACCCCAACCTCAACTCTAAACCCTAACCAAACTCTAACACTAATGCCAACACTAACACTAACCCTAAAAAACTAAGCACAATAACCCTAACATTAACTCTTCCCTAGCACTAACTCTAAGCATAAAACTAATCCTACCATAACACTGACCATAAACCTAACTCTAACCTTAACCCAAATCTAGCAATAACCCTCATTCTAATCCTAATCTTAATCCTAAACTAATTTAACCATAATCTTTACCCTACCCATCCACCTAATCCAAACTCAAACTAATGCCAATCCAAACTTTAGCTATACCTTAACCATAACATAAACCTAATTCTAACCTTACCTAACCTGACCTCTAACCATAACAACAGTCCTAACCCTAACTCTATTGCTATAGTTTGGTTCACGTATTTTGAACCGTGTATTACTGGAAGATAGGCCCGGCTAGAAGGTGCAGGCGCTTCAAGTTTGACCTGGGAAGACTGTGACAACTTGTTCTGATTGGGGGCATTCAGAGCAAAGCTTTCAGGTGTGTGTTGTTGATTTGTGGCTCGGGAAGTCACGAAGGGGCACCCACCCCATCAGCTTCAAGTAATAAAGCTGTGTTAGTTACTTTTACGTGGCTATGATTCAATACCCAACACTCAACGTAGGGAGGGAAGATTTATTGTAGCTTACAGTTTTGGAAGGTCTTGATCCATTTGTGGGTGGGCAGCTGGAAAATGGTGGAATCATATGGTGGGGCTGCAGCTAGAGCTGGAACCAGTGCTCCTGGGGGAGAGATCCTTACAGCATGGCGGAAGAGACAGACCGTCTGGGATAATCAAAATCTAACCCTAACCCTAACCCTAGCCCTAACCCTACTGTATCTATGCACACAATCCTACTCCTACTTTAAACCTAATACTCCCTATCCCAAACACTATCCTAACCCTAGAAATAACACTAATCTCAAACATTAATTCCAACCACAGATTTCAACATTCACACTAACCATAACTCTACTCACACTCATAACTCTCACCTTAGCCCTAACCTTATCCTAATCCTAAACTGCTCTAATCCTAACACTTACTCTAATCCTAACACTAACTCTAACCCTAATCCTAATTTCAAACAAAAACACTAATAACCCTAAACCTAACCCTACCTTAAACATAATTCTAAACTTAAACCTAATCTTAACACTAAACCTAACCCAAGCTCTAACCTCAACAGAGTCCAAATATTACTTTAACCCTAACATCAAACTAAACTTCATCTCAACCTTAAGCCTAACCTGAGAAGTAACCCAAACCTATAATCCCTACACAACCATACCATTAACAACTAAACCCTTTCCTAACCATAATGCAACATTAATCCTTACCCTACAAAAAGCCTAATCTTATCCTTTCCCTACCCTAACATTACCAAAACAATAACACTATCCCAAAAACTTGACCCTAGCTCTAAAAAGAATCATCAACCTCTAATCTTACTTTCACCCTAGCCATAATCCTAACACTAAAATTAACTTCAAACTCTAACTCCCACACCAAGACCAATCCTTATCTTAACACTAACACTACCCTGACCATAACACTAACCCAAATTATAATAATCCTAACCTTAACCCTAACACAATCTCAGTCTCAACTCTAAACTTTATCTTAATCAGACTCTAACCTTAATGATAACCTCTGTCCTAATCTCACCCAAATATTTAATAACCATAGCCCTACTCAAACCCTCACCCTAACCTTACCCTTATCCTAACACTAACCATAACCCTATATCTAACCCTAACCTCAACCTAAACTCAAATCTAAATCTAAATCTAACCTTAACCTTACCATAATGAGAAATATAGCCCTACCCCTGCTCTAACCCTAACACTATCCTAACATTAACACTATCTAAACCCTAACTATAACCTTAATACTAACCCCAAACCCTAACAATAGCATCACATCCAACATTCACATTAATCTTAACTCCACTCTTACCCTGGCCCTCATGTTATCCTAACCCTAGTTGTGCTAAACCTACTGTAACACTAACTCAAAACCTACCATCAAAGGTCAAATAAAAACCCCAACTGTCACTAAAAATTCTAATAACCCTAAATTCTACCCTACCCTATCCAAAATCTAACACTATCTCTAATCTTAACCCAACACTAATCTCAACTGTAACACTAGCCCTAACCTCACCCCATAATTCTAATAACCATAAATCTAAAAGCCAAATCTGAACCTTAACCCAACAGTAAATCTAATCTTAGTTACCATTTTTTTGTTGCTGTGACAACACACCAGACATGTAAAAATTAGGAGAGAAAAGTTATTTTAGCTCATAGTTTCAGAAGGTCACAGCCCTTTTGTGGGTGGGTAACAGTGGAAGCACGTGGCAGAGGCAGAGAGGAAAGTACCTCTTCACAGCATTGCAAACAGGAAGCTAAGTCTCAGAGATAGTGAGGTAGTAGCATATGCCCTTCTAGGTTTAAGCCTGTAATCTATAATCTACAACACACCTGTTTTTCACCATATACTATAATCTACCACACACCCATAATCCACCCCTCCAAGCTAGGCCCCCATCTCCTAACAGCACATGGTTCCGTAGATAATCCATAACACCCAAATACACGAGACTATGAGGGCATATCCCAAACCCAAACCACAATATGACCCTAACCTTAACCTCACTCAAAAGTTCTATCAATAACCATAACCTGAACTCTAGTGCTACAATAACCTTAACCCTAATCCTAATATTAACCCTACCCTAAAACTCACCCTAACTCTGCCCATGAACCTAACCATAACCTCAGCCCAAACTTAAAGTTAACCCTGATCCTGTATCCATCAACATTTCCCTATCCTTACTGTAACCCTAACACCACTTTAACCCTCACACTAATCTAATCCCAACTATTCTACAAACCCCAAAAGTAACTCAAATGCTAGCCTAAAACCTTAAGCCCAGCCACAAATCCAGTACTCACACTAACCCTAACATTACCCTCACCCTAGTCTTAACCCTAATACTAAACATGCTTTAACCCTAACCCACACCTCAAACAAGAGCAATAAAAACATAGACTACTCTATGCCTCACCCTACCCCAATCATCAACTTAAATCTAACACTAACACTGACCCCAAAGTTTGAATAGAGAACAGAGGAGACTACAGAAGGAAGGCCTTCTTTTGAAGTGAGCTAATAGTTTAAACCCAAGATTTTAAATGCATATCATTCTACAGAAGAAACGCCGTCATACGAGTAGCTCTACTGGTATATGAAAGAGTTGTTTCAAATCAAAATGCTAGAATGAAATCCCGTCCCAAGAGAGGACATTAAAGAACCTTCACAATGTCCCACTGTATCCGGAGGCCACCCAAGTAGTGTCTGTTCCCCCCAGTCGTTCCATATTCCTAGTAATTAATCAGAGATCCAAGAGATGAAACAAAAGAACAGCCCCCCAGGCCACACAGGTCACCCTTACAGAAGGACTCAGGAGTCTTCTCGTTCTCACTTCCCCGCCCCCTCCCCTGGGTCCTGTTTCACCTGGAGAGACACTACAAGCCATGCCACCTCTAACTCAGATCTGATGGTCTCCTGTCCCTCTACCCTGGGGGACATAGTTGGTCCTTACTGACAAAGTCACAGTTAATAAACCTTAAGATTACCAAGGAGACGTTGTGAGAGGAAGAGATAGGAAAGAATCACAACTGAGGTATGGGACAGAGAAAATTCTATCTAGACACACCAGAAAGAAAAAAAAATGTTCGGTTTTCCTCCTTAGAAAAATGCTAGGGTTCAGCTGCATAGCCTCTGGTTTAGTCCATGATGGCCAGCAGAGGGCGATGGACTAGTAGTGTGTCAAGTGTGCTCAGCCCTGGAAGGTTATTCCCTGAGTGCCCTTGGGTGCTTCTCCCCCACCTATCCCCCCCCCCCCCCCATTTTATTGACACGTATAAGTGCAAAATTTGAAGCTTACAGTGATCTTGAGCATTTTGTGCAGACACATATCTCAGCAAGGTTACAAGACCTTTCCCCACTTGCTTTCTAATAGAGAGAGAGAGACCTGTTTCACCCAAAAGACAGAACACTCAGGGGTCCTTGTTAGTGCATCAAAGGCAGTCAGCCATTGGCCTCAAAATGTCAGATTTCTTTTCTGGGATTTACAACCTTCTCATTTCCTGTTTTTCTTAATAAAATTACAAAATCTCCTTGGCAACAATTCTGAAACACTACAGTGTTCAAAGTAATCTGAAAACTCTAGCTATTTTGTTTGAGCAGTCATCAAAGATACATGGTCAATAATATTCTCTGTCTCTCTCTCTCTCTCTCTCTCTCTCTCTCTCTCTCACACACACACACACAATTCCTCAATTCTGCTGACACTTCAAACCCACCTCTGCAGCCAGGAACCCAACTGAGAGGGATGACTGGGACATAACTGTGTCCTCAGATAAATACATTGAAGATCTGTTGAGAAGGATCTTCAATCTGTTTCAGTGCATGCTTTGCATTCCTAAAGGCACCATCTCATGGAATAGTGACTGAATTCTTGCTGGATGAATCTCCAGGCGGTTAAACGTATGAAGCATATTTTTCCTTTCTTCCAAGAGTGCCTGCCAGATGGACAGCAGAGGTATCTGTGCTTCAGAAAACAGTCAATAACAACTCACCTCTTAGATAATGCTGACGCATACAGTATCAGCATGTTGCACACCCAGATCCTGAGGGGCTTGTACCCCCTGAGCCCTGACTCCAGACAGAATGAAAAACTAGGGATTCAGAATTTCACCTGAGTAGCAAACCCATGTCTTGGGAAAGCAGCAAAAGCAGACTACGGGGGTTCCAGAGTTCTCATCCCAGCACCAGGACAGGACAGGAAGGCGGACCCTCACCCATCCCTACTGAAGCCCCGCCCAGCTAACAAGCTTCTGCCCACAAAGTTCAGCCATAACCACCCCTGTGGAGGTGTATGCTGGGGCTGCTGCGACAAAGTGCCACAGACCAGATGACATTTAGTCTCACAGTTCTGGGGGTTAGAAGTCTGAGATCAAAGGGTTGCAGTTAGTTCCCTCTGAGGGCCAGAAGGGAGGATCTTTGCTACGTCTCTGGTCGAGCTTCTGGCGGTGTGCCTGCAGTCTTTGGAGTTCTTTGGCGTACAGAATCATCACCAGTATCTCTGCCTGCATGTTCATGTCGTGCTCTCCCTGTGTGTGTATCTGTGTCCATACTCAAATGTCATTTTTCACTTTTTGTAATGACTCTAATCTTGTTAAAATAAAGGTCCATCATGATCTCACCTGAACTTAATTAATCACATTTGTAATGGCCCTTACTCTAGACAAGGCCACGTTCTGGAATTCTAACACACTTAGGGTTGGGATTCCATATGTGAGAATTGGAGGGGCAAACTCCATCCACAGCAGGAGTGTATTCCCTCCCTCATCACCCATCTGTCTGCCATGCCAGTTGGAAATGCCAGTTAAAAATACAAAAAAAAAAAAAATTTCATTCATTCACTAGATTTCAGATTTCTTTACCTTCCAAAAGTGCATTGGCAATCTTACTAAGAGTAGTAACTCGAATATCTCTCTGTCTCCCACACTTCCCCCCAGTGTAGTCCCATTCAATGTAGAGCTTTCTCCAAAGTTGCCCTGAGATTTTACATGAATCTTCAGTGGTGTCTCCTGTCTGCCCTTTAGTAAGTCTGTTCCTCTGATGAGCTGGCAGTCCCTGCTGGGACTGATGCTCTGCCAAGCTCTGGCTCCTCTACTAGCCACGTTGATATCACCTGATTTTCCCCTGAGCTCTACGGTTCTTCCCTGGTGACAGTCATTGACCTATCACATACCACCCTCGATATCCTGAACCTTCTCAGTGCCAAGGCTGCTGTGTAAGGTAAGGCCAACAACAAAGAGGTAGATTGGAAGCAGCTCTTCCCTCAAAGAACACAATAAGTGGCCTGTTCGTGTCCTGCTGCTTTACAGACTTTGCTAAAACAAACTTCTGTCTGTAGTTGGAATTGCTTTTTCTCCTGTAGACACATTAGCGCTCAGCCAAAGGTGACTGCAAGTAACAGCCACCAGGTTACTGTCTTCCCCTCTAATCAGTTGTATCCTCCCATTAGGTTCCCTGCCTCGGAAGGAACTACCAGCCCTGCAAGCTGGTTTAGGGTCTACCAAGACTTGAGTGGTTCTATCTACACCCCACAAGAGGACACACAAAAAGGAACTTTCCCAGGGTCTACTCAGCTTCCATGGAAGTCCCCTCCTTCACCAGTGTCCCAGATGAGCCCAGGTGTGTTAGAGTCTTTCTCACAGCATTTGTTGAGCATCTACTAATTTCCCATCATGTACTATGAACCAAAACAATAAAGGTGAGTATGACATTAACCCTCCTTGTAAAGAGCCTGCAGTTCAGCCAGAGACTGATATTTTCAGTGAAAAGTCATAAATCAAATTTGAGAGGCATGGAAATGGAGCAATAGGGTATTCATAGGACTCTCCTCACCAGCCAAGAGACAGCTTTTCAAGGATGTAATGTTTGAGAGTTGAAGAAATACAGGCTGGTTATCCCAACAGAGGGGAGGCACTGAATGATAAGGTCCCTGGTACATGAAACACCCAAGTGTGTACAGGAAGTTGGACCAGACAGATTAGTGCTGAACCATACGGCTTGGATTTGGTCCTGCAAGCAACAGGAAGTCATGGGAAGTCTTTAATTAGTTGGGCTAGTGAACAGTAAGGGTGGGAAAGGGACAACGCTAGAGGAAACAGGACCAATTCAGAGCTTCCTGTTTTAAGCCAATCGAGTCCTGAAGAGATGGAGAATGGAACATTTGAATAAATATTTAGCAAGCAAAATCAGCAAGACTTGAAAATGTATTGGTTGTGGAAGGCTAGGGAAGACCAGGGAGTTGCAAGTGGGCCAGATTTTCAGGTTGTGAGTCTGAGAGGATGAGAGAAGAGTGTGAGATCAGAACAGGTTAGGCTCGACCTAGGCCTGCACACTCCACTTCACACCTCTAATTCCCACTTAGACTTATGATCTTGCACTTTTAGGCTTGTGATCTTGACTGAATGTAGGCCTCTTGGGTATGATGTTCACCCCTGCACTCAAGGAATTCACATTTTAATTGCAGAAAATGGGCTTGCATGGCTTAAAAATGCGTAGACTTGATTGCCTACAATTCCACAATTTATTGTCCACAATTCCACAATCCAAAAACACTGGAAATCAGAAAAAAAATTCTTTAAAAATAGTAAGTTTGAACTAAGTTATGTGGCAGCAGCACTGACTGGAAAGGCTTGGTCTTAACTGCTTGATGTGTCTGGTTCTATGTCAGTGTGGTGGCTTCCATTAGAGCCACATGGTGGAAGCCAAGGTTTTCTCGGTGGAAAGGAGCGGGAGGTATGTACCCAGAGAGGAAGGAGTACTGGGTAAGCACTGCAGGAGGTGCCCACTAAGCTCACAAGATCACTTGTGCTGTCAAGCTTATATTATTCCAACCTACAGATGATGAAACAAAGATTCAGATTTGCTTGAAGTCACCCAACTAGGATTCAAATTTAGAAAGCAAACCTCTTCTGTGAGATAAGACTTTTCAAATGGGGCACTGAGCTGACAGTGTTAAGATGGATAACTGACTGACTTCTACACCCCCCTTTGTTGTTTTCATGTGGACTGAACATCCACAGACACGTTTTGCCTACCTGGGCTCATGCCAACCTTCTCCAATCCATAGGCTACAAGCAGGACCTCTCCCGGAAGAATAAATGATGTCATACTCTTCTTTGGAAGTTGATACCACAAAGAGTTTCTGAATTTGGAAAGTAGAAGAAGGCTCTGTGGAACAGAGGAGAGCTAGGGACCTGCTCAGGTGGTATGTCAGTGTCTCTGCTCCAAGTCTCTCTTCTAAATTCTGCAAAAATAAGTAAATAAATAAATAGAGGACGATAAGTGGATAATAAGGACACATATACCTATATATGTGCCGGTAGCGCAGGTGGGTTCTCTCAGTATTCCATCAGAAGCTCATGCTGCCCGGCTCCAGGTTAGGATACCGGGCGCCTCTGCCTGCAACCTCTTTTTGAAGAAATGAGAGCAAAGCAACGAGCAGGAGTCTGGCTTAGTGACAGGTCGGCTGTGGTGCCCTCGGCTCTCGGATTACAACTCCAAGTCCACATCCCCAGTGGCTGACACGGCACCATCCTAAGCTTGGTCACCAGGACAGTCTTCCATACAGGGGCTCAGCAACCTCTTAGTTCAAAGTTCATGGGTTTCAGTAGCACTCAGCCCTTTCTCAGCCCGGTGTTCAACTCCATGTTGGGTCTCAGCTCTCCTCCCAGAACTGTTTCCCATCCGACTTCTCTGTTGCAGTCCCCTTTGGAACCTCACCCAAGACCAACTTTGCGGGCGCGAGGACATTGCCTTTCCTGTTTCTGCTCCCAACCCGGCTGGGAGTCTTGCCTTCCAACCTGATCTCTCCCACCAAGCTGTGTCCTCATGCTACCTAGTGGTCTGTCTTCCTCAATATGAATGCACTTTTGCTAGTAAGTTACCAGTTACTTAATGATGTAATATCTACTCCAAGGGCTCAAAATTTAGTGGAGTAAACTTTTAATTGAAAATTCTAATATAATGAAAGTACAAATAAGGCATTGCCCAATGCTCTGGAGACAACAAATTCTTCTGTACGGAGGATTTCACAGAGGAGTAAGACGGGAGCTGATCTTGCAGCCTAGCTAGGAATACTCTAAGCAGCAAAAGAGAAAAAGAAAGACCACGCCGAGCAGAGGAAATGGCCCACACAAAGGCATGTAGCACGAAAATCTCCAAATCCTGCCTTCTCTGAGATACCCTCTCCTGTCCTACATTCCCTGTGCTGTGATGCCCCCTCACCTCTTGCAGGAACTTTGAGATGTGACCATTGGTTGGGCACTGCAGCCCTTGCCCACCAGATACTGCACCCCAGCCATGGGCCCCTCATGTCCTTCAATCCTTTCATCCTCTGCTAGCCCACAGTTCTGATAAGTTCCACCTGACCTTATGAGAAATGTACAAAAACTTGGCCTAGTCGTGTTCCAGTGACTGGCACTTCCAAAGCTTCCTGGTTAGGGCTATAAAAGGATCAGGGCTGCCTCTGGTTCTGCCCTCTCCTTGGTTCTTGGAACCTGCTTTCTATGGCCGCATCCAGAAGAAGATAGGTGTCTCTCCATCTCCCCTACTCTCCCCCATCCGTTCTTGCAGGCCTGGCACCCAAACACCGCCTGTCTTACAGTCCTCAGGCCCTGAGCTCAACCAGTGCATCCAGTGCCACCGAGTCTTCTGGCCTTGCCACAGCTGTAAGAACATAACACCCGTCTCTAGACAATCCTTCATGCTGCTTTTTTTCCCCACAGGGTTTTTGGAAAATGGGTACAGAAAATTCTTTCTGCTTCTTCCCACCTGTTGGGGGAGGTGGAAAAGCTAAAAGCTGAGCTCAAAACAATGCATGAGGAGTGGCAGTGCCAGCCTGCTCCCTGGCCCCGTGCTGCCTCCAGTGTGCAGTGAAAGTGCCAGGACTCGCCTTGGACTTGGAGTGCCTATTGTGCTTGGTTTCCATGAACACAGAGAGAGGAGCCAGGCCATTGTGCTCGCCCACAGACCTTGCCCGACAGCATGTGTCCCGCCCTCCCGCCTTCCCTCCAATGGGCTCTTTCAATCCAGCTCTGAAGGTCAAATTTGAACCACAGCACTGAGAACACTCAGACAAGAGATCTGGTATTTAAATCAAGCAATTGTTTCCTTCCTCGGGACTAGATTTTTTTTCTGCCAGTTTCTACTTATCATCGGTCCTATTATTGTAATGTTCCATCTCAGGAACAACAGCAGAAGGGAACATTTAGGTGGTGACGCTGCCACTGTCTCCCGAAAGCCTGTGGGGGCAGGGGGATGAGGAAGGAGCAACTGGGCTCACCTTGCTGTAGGTGTGTGGAGGGAGAGGACACCAAGACAAGGCCTTTACTGTTGCTACTTTCCCCCAGAGGGCGCAGTACCCACAAAAGGTTATCTGGCTCCCAGTTCCAGGTGTTCAAGAGTCCTGGCCGTTACCTTCCCAGGCTCATTACCAAGGGAAAGTGTTGTGTTTTGCTGCCTTCTCTCCTCACAGGTATCCTAACTAGGATACACCTGGGACTTCCCGGATTATCAGCGTATGCAGAGGCTTGGGATTGTTCCTCTTAGGGGAGAAGAGAGCTGTCTCAAGAGAAGAGAGCGCCTGCCATCGGGTCACAGGCACAGACATGTCACCATACATATCCATGATGGGTAAGGTAGCGACAGGAATTAAGAAGGTACTCGTCCCCCTCCTCCTGCCTACCCCCCAGCCTGCCTCCCTTAGGAGGGGGGTCTCAGACCGGCCACCCAGGATGTCTGCTGTTGGAAACTTGTGCCAGTGGAATCCTGTGCCTGGACCTGACTCACAGAGGTGCCCACATCCAGCTGGCTTCACCCAGCCTCTCAGGCTGATTTGCTGCTGTCCTGGCCTTGAAGTGTCCTAAATTGATTGAACGGTCCTTCCCCTGGGTGGGTATCATTTTCTGCCTTGCCATGTACATTGTCTCCTTCAATTCTCTTGTCGAAGCAGATATTCCCTGCAGAAATTAGGCTCAGAAATGTCGAGAAGCTGCCTAGGATCAAAGCACACCCCGAACTCACCCCCGAGTCTGCTTCTGTTGTCTCCCTCTTAACCTCTTCACAAAAATGACTCTCAAAGAGGTGTTCCTATATCAGAACTCTGGGGCTCACTCAGGAAAGTCATTCAATAGAACTTTCCGGGTGCCTGCCCAACGCCCACTTTGCACTGGGCATGGTGGGAGATAGCAAAGACCACCAGACAGCCCCTGGAATCCCACCAGTAGAAAGAGGGTCAGAAATCATTTTTGGGTCGTTTCCAAGAGGTAGACATGCTAGACATGATGGGCCTGAGATGCCCTCCTGAGGGAGATAGGTAGGCAGAGAGCAGGGTTGGAGTTACTTCTCAATGCCTGGCACTGCCTTACCCATCATGAGCACCTGGCGCATAACCACTGGCTCTTAAAGAAAAAGAGCTGTAGTTTCGCCTACATCAGAAACACAGAGGACCCTGACCCAGGCCGAAGGCTGGGTCAGATCCAGGTGTAGAAGACTGTTCTCTCATCAGCCGAAGGGCCTGTCACTGGAGAGGACGTTGTCACTAGGGGGCAGTGGCAGCTCACTCTTAGGAGTGAGGAGTCCTGGCCTCCTCCTCCTCCTCCTCCTCTCAGGAAAGCCAGGAGCTGTCGTGCCGCAGAACCATCTGCCCAAGCGGGTGGGGGACCCTGGAGAGAGGTAAGCACATGATTCCAGCTGCGGATAAATGTAACTTGACTTTTGGTGCTTGTGTACCAATCTTTCTGTTTTATCTGACCTGACAATAGACTCCTGGGGTAGACTGAGATCTTCAGCTCAGCTTGACAGACCAGGAAAAAAAAAAAAAAAAATCTCGCAAGACTGCCCAGCTAATGAAGATGCTAAGGGAGGGACGCCAGGTGCCCTGAGCCTGTGTCCAGATGGGATCCAGGCCGTCTGTAAACATGACGACACGGGCCAGTTCCCCTAGTCGTTTTTCCGTCGAAGACCATCCCTCCCTTTTCTTTACTTAGTCCCTGAAGGATTAGGAAGAAACAGAAAAAGGAGATGAAAAACAAATGGTTCAGGCAGGTGCTTTGCAAGTAGCCATGACAAAGTTTGAATGGGGCTACTGGCATCCGTGGTCTCCCCTTGCCCCAGAGCCCCCGAGCTGGCTGTTCAAGGTCACAGGCCGGTGACACCAGAGAGCTGTGGCGAATTCCTCCAGCTGTGGACACGGAGACACTGGCAGATCGGGATGGATATAGAGGAGAACAATTGAGCAGCCCACGCTAAGGGCCAGATGCCGGATCCCACCCAGGGAGTGGCTAGGTCGCAGCCGAGAAGCAGGAGCCCCCACTTTGAGCTCCCAAACTCACAGCAAACACGTGAAAACGGACTCGCGCTGTGGGTGCTCCACCTGCCGGCTCCAATGTCACCTCTGCCTGGCTGGCGGGAGGGGAGGGAGAACCAAGCGCTCCAGGACACTCAGCAGAGGTGGCGGGGAGGAAGGAAGCCTCTGGGGGAAGGCACACGGACGAAGAGACACGGAGAGAAGAGGAGGGCACCCGGGACAGAGGGCCAAGGCCTCGGTGGCGGCTCGCTCGCGCAGCGAAGCCCACAGCCACCTTCTGCAGACTGAAGAAGCCGGAAGAAACCAGCAGGCAGAAGGAAGGACCAACCAGGCCCTTCGGTGTCTGGCGCCGCCTGCCAGGAGGGCACAGAGTCCCGCGTGGAGCACGTGGAACGCATGGAGGGCCTTGAAGCGTTCCCCCCCCACCCCCACCACCGGGGCTTGTCCAAGCCGCGCTGCCCTTACGCGGTCGGGGCCACGTTCGAGCCTGGGGAGGAAAGAGGGGTGCTGTGAGGTGGGGAAGGCTGGAGAGAGCAGGGGACCATCCACGGCTGTGGGGAGGGCGCTCGGCAAGGAGACCTTAAAGGGCCAACTCAAATGGGGAAAAAAAAAAAAAAATACTGAGTACTTCACAAGCCACAAAGAAACGTGGACCAAAGCTCAGTGTAAAGCATCAATTCCTGGAAGTACCAGCCGGCGGGTACCTTGTTTTTAAAATAAATTTAAGTGCTAACCTTTGCTTTAGCAACTCTGGCCTTGGTTCATGTCTGACAGCCTTTCTCTACCACCCTTTTCTCTCCACTCCTTTCCTCTCCTCCCCCCTCCCAGATCAGGCCTTTCCATTCTCTGTTATCCAACCCAACACGGGACGCGTGCTATCAGATGATGGTGGCCTGGCCTCCTTCCTGCTGTTCTGGCTCACACACCTTCAAAACCGTGCGGAATCCGTCCGCTTTTCTGCCCCGCCAGCTACAACTGGGGCAATTCCTCCACCCTGCCTTCCCTGAACTTGTCTCTACCTCTGTAATAGCATGGCTGCTTTCCACCCCAGGACATTTCACATGCTATTCTTCTGTTTCTCTGACTTTTTACATAGCTGATGGTTTTGGCTCATTCCCACTTCCCTTTTCCTCCCGGCAAAGTCTTCATACCTTATCACTGGCTGTCCGTTAGCTCAGAATGGAGATCTAATTAAATGTGAAAACCCGTAAGGAACTAAGGTGAGGTGCGAATCTGCTCTTCAACAGAGGAACAACTGTTTTGCTCTCATAAGCACACTTGTCTCTTCTTCTCCCACCACCCAACCATACAAGAACCCTCTGTTTTGTTTATTTCAAGGGGCCACGTGTGACCCAAATGGCCTGTCCTGGGTGAGAGGAGGAGGCTCCCTCGGGGACGGCGGCGGGGGCTCCGCTGGCTCTTGCTTGTCTCCTCTCCATTCCTGGATGCCCTATGCAGACCCTCGTCCCTCTGGTCATGGAAAACCTCCCTACTCACTTCCAGTCCTGAACTCCCAACTTCCGGCACACAGTCATTGGTTTCCCCCAGATTCCCTTGTATGCACTGCATACAGACTTTTATTTATCATCATCATCATCATCATCATCATCATCATCATCATCATCATCATTTTGCACTGGGGAGTAAGCCCAGGGCCTTTGCATTGACCTATATCCCCAGCCTTGCCTGTGGGCTTTTTTTTTTTTTTTTTGCCCCTCAGTCTTTATTTTGACTCACTAAATCACAAAGTGGCCAGACGGGGCTAGAATTTGTGATTCCCCTGTCTCAGCCTCCCAGAAAGCTAAAATGATAGGCCTGCCCCACCAGGCCCAGCCTTGCCCTGCTCGGAACCCTCTCAGCCTAAGGCCCCCTTGGGGAAAGCCTGCGCCCTTCTGTAGCACATAGAATGCTGAGTGGTCCAGCCTGTCTACCCATCCCCCGCTTCCTGTCACACAGGGTCTTTGACCACCACCACCACCCCCAGCCCCAAGTTCTTCTCCCCTCCCCAAAGACAGAAAAGATTAGAGCAAGGCAGAAGTACAGCTAGTTTAAGGGTCGATCAGGCAGTGATGGGAGGTGGCAGTGACTCGTGCTCTACTCTGGTGGAAGGAGGGGGAGGATGGAGAAGGGGTGGCCTGCATGCAGACCTAAGCTACTCCCTGTTTCCTTTGAGGCCAAGCCCCAGTCCTCACCAAGCCTGCCGACTCCCTGCCATCCAGCCATGGCTCCCACTTCCTTGCAAGGGGGCCTCTTCATTTGCTCAGCACAGAATTTGCGCATCTCAGGATTTGTGTTTCCTGATCCCACTATCCATACCTCCAAAACCTGATCCTCCTTGTCATTAAGCTGCAGGACTGAGTTGCATCTCATTATGCGACCCAGGCTAGCCTCAAACTCACTGCAATCCTCCTGCCTCAACCTTTTGGCTAATTTTTTTTATATGATGCTGGGGAACAGAATCCAGGGCCTTGCACAATCAAGTGCTACAGACACTGAGTTAACAATCCCGACTTGGGCAAATTGTTGATTGGGAAAAATGTAGAGATGTAACCATTAAAGGAATCTGAACCAGACAAAACTGACATGGGTATGCACATGTGCATACCTGTGCGTGAGTGTGCACACCTGTGTGCATGTGTTTTCATGCCCAAAGCTCTCTCCCACCTCCTGGAAAAACTCTTAAACTCACTTTCCCTCTTCGGTCACCTGTGCCTCACGTGAGCGCTCTGTCCTGACTCTGGCGATCTGACAATCGGTGTGTGGCCCAGGCGGGGCAGCCAAATACCTTCTGAAATGTTTCTGCTTTCCCTGCAGAGACCTCATCCCTGACTCTGCGACGCACTGAGGCCAGCCATGTGCAGGTGCAGCTTGCAGAGAAAGGTGGGGAGGAGACACATTCTGGTGGGCTGTGAGTTCAAGTTCCTTGCCCAACTAGGCCTTCAGCGAGTATCTCACAGAAGGAGGATTGACCAATTCATGGGCTTAGACGGCAGGAATTCTAGGGATACATGGACTGTGTCTGGTGTCTTATCTCCAGTGCTAGTAACCAATCAGAGCCTGATAAATACTTAAGGAATGAGCATGCATGCATACATGCCAGAGGAGACTTCAGAGAGGCTGGATTTAGCTCCCCAGAGACAGACTTCCTGACATGTGTTAATGCACATGGCCATTACTTGGCTGTCTCAAGCCATAATAAACTCCCAGCACCAGCTCCAATAAGAAGAATTAGAGCCTAGACAAGGATGCTCTACTCAGAGAATGTAGGCATTAAGCGGGAAGCTAAACCAGCAGCAATAACAGGCTATTATTTTTGTTGTCACTACAACTGAAAGCATTTATTGGGTACTTACCATGTACACTAATTACTAGCAAATCATATCTTATTCAATTATAACGAGTCTCAGAGGCCTTGCCACCTCTGAGGGCTAACGAACTTCTCAGGTCAAAATAAACATTCACAGAGCCTGGCACCAGAGGATTAGGAGAAGGAAGATGAGAAGACGGCAGAAAACATGGGAAAGTCCCTGCCCTTAAAGATTCAAGGAGGGAAACTGGAGTGGAAACAAATCACACTTCAAGGCAGAATAAAACTAAGATCTTAGCAGATTCAGCCAGGCGTGGTGGTGTGTGCTTATAGTTCCAGGATTCTGAGAGGCTGAAGCAGGAGGGTTATGAGTTCAAGCCCAGCTTGGGCAACACAGT
The DNA here is from genome assembly GCA_004027205.1 of Ctenodactylus gundi. Classification (NCBI taxonomy): domain Eukaryota; kingdom Metazoa; phylum Chordata; class Mammalia; order Rodentia; family Ctenodactylidae; genus Ctenodactylus; species Ctenodactylus gundi. The sequence continues at coordinate 301,104 of PVKB01000161.1, read as the reverse complement.
GAGACCCTCTCTTAAATTAAAAAGGACTTGGAAAGTACCTCAATGTAAATGCCTCAGTTCAATCTCCACTACTGCTAAGAAAGGGGCGGGGGTTAAAAAAATAGACACAAGTTTAGGGAGAGGCCCTAAGGAAGGAGTGGTTAGTTCTGAGGAGGTAAGGAAATTATGGCTTCCTAAATGAGGTGACAGTACAGGTGGTTCCTAAAGATCTATAGCCTTTCCACGAGCAGGGATTGGGAAAAGATCACTTTGTACTAACGAATCAGGATAAACTTAAGTCAGGAGCCTTATAATAGTGGTGTATGGAAAATAGGTGTCTCATGTGGTACGTGGCTGTCAGATGGGTGGAAGGAGAGATGTTGGCTGGGAGTGAGTAATTTCATGTCAGATCCTGAAATGTCTTCATTGATTGACTAGGATAGCTGGATTTTACTCTGTAGGTAGTTTTATAGGTGGAAGCATATGTTTTATTGAGATAATTCCAGAGAGAATGAAACTTGGGCTGGAAAGTATCTTCATCTGTTTAAAATATGATAACAAAATGCTATAAAGTGGGTAGCTTACAAACAACAGAAAGATATCGCTCACAGTTCTGGAGTCCAGGAGCACTCAGTGCTGGATGAGAGCCCACTTCCTGACTCACAGAAGAACCTTCCTCTGTCCTCACATAGTGGAAGAGGCAAGGCCACTCTCTGGGGTCTCTTTCAGAGGAGTACTCCTGCCATTCATGAATGGCTCACCCCAATAACTTAATCATCCCCAAAGACCATACCTCCAAATACCAAGACCCTGGGGATTATGTTTCAATATGTAGATTTGGGTGGTGGTATAAACATTCAAGATTTACAGTAGACAGGTAATGATCATAGCCGACATTTACTGTGTGATGATCATATGCCAGGGTCTGTTCTAAGCAACTTGTGTCCTGCATCCCTTACCCAGCTAGCATATGGGATAAGTTCAGCAACCATCCCATTTCACACACAGGGAAACTGAGACCAAGGGGGTTAAGTCACTGACCCAAGGCCACATATCCAGTCAGAGACTTGGGAGTCCAATCCAGAGATTTTCTCCAGAGCTACATGTCACTCTCCTGCTGCAACACTTCACTCAGGACCCCAGGAGGACTGATCTGGTCACCTTGGTACCCAGGAGAGGGGAGGAGGCCTGAAGATTGTAGAGGTGAAAACACAGGATGCAACATCTAACATGCCTTCATGTAGAAATGCAACTATTTGTATTTGCTTGTACCCAGAGGAGGAAACTCCATAGAGATATCCAAGAAACAAAAAATGGTGGCCACCTGTAGAGAAAAAGGTCAGAGGCAAGGGAGATGGCGAGTGGACTGGGGTGGTACCCCTCAACATACCCCATCTTCTAATATGGTTTCATTGTTGACCCAAATTACTATGTTATTCACAAAAATCACTTGATATAAAGGACACATTTAGAAGTTAATTCAAAGGGATGACAAAAACCCATAGAAGAGGCAATTGGACCTGGAAGACAATGAAGGAGATGACACAGACCAAGAAGACACTGGGGCTTCTGACTCGTGTGCTGGGGACGATGATGGCCCATTAGTTCATCTGGGAAAAGCCCGAGGACAGTGGGTGAGAAGGTTCAGGCTTGTTTGTCAATGAAAGCAGATACTCGGATGTTGGGGTTAAGGGTGGCAATCACATGGGGGTGTTGATGCCGGAGCTCCTGGTGAAGTTGTTGAGTAGATGACATTCAGAGGAGGGTAGAGGAGGAGAGAGTGAGAAGGAAAGGAGGTTCAAGGAAGCCACAGTGGAGAGGCAACTCTAGAGAAGCTAAGATTAAGACTGCATGCAGGCCTGGCCAGAGGACCGGACTGAGAGGTGAGGGGGAGATACTGGGTGGAGGTGGAGGCCGAGAGACCTCAGAGCGGAGGAGCGAGTCCTGTGGTCCACCCGGCCAGGACTGAGAACAGGACGAATGCTGCCCTTCTAGCGGAACACAGACTTATGGAGATATTGGGGGGATCTACCCTACCGGCTTCCTGTAAAACCCCCAAGGCTTGAGTCCCCGCTGTGTAAGAAACAAACCCTGACTCTGAATGGGCCAGTGCAGAGCTCCTGTTACAGCCAAGAAGGCTGTTCAAAAGCATCCTCCAGCAACTGAATAGCTAAAAGGGAAACTGCGGTAGACCATCTTAGAAAGCTTCTCTGACTTTCTGTTATTGATCCTTTCAGGCCACTGGAAACCTACACACACACACACACACACACACACACACACACTCACACACATGCATGCACACACACACGCACATGCACATACATGCACGCACACCCTTTTTTAATTCTTCCTCTCTCCCATTACACATGTTCATACAAACGTGCACCCCGCCTCAGGCCAAAGAGTCTTCCTTCAGAAGAAGTATTTTTCTTATTCAGGTCTCCGGGAGGAAGAAAGAGCACAGCAAAGGAAAGGAAGGAGAGATACCAGCCACCCTAGCTACGCTTACTCCCCTTTAAGGCTGCCTGGTTACAGTCCTGGGAAAGAAAACCCCTGCATTCCTCCCCTTTAACTGAGCTCATTGTTAAAGCACTGGAGCAGCTCACCCTCCAGACCTGTAGGAGCTGGAGTGGCAGCGCCTGGAGCGTGATTCTTCCAAGTCCCTGGGTGAGGTGAACCTGCTTCGTTCCTCACTCCTCGGCCAGGGGCTCCTTGGCTGGTGAGAGACAAGCCGTCCCTGGGGAGTGGGTGGTTTGAAGAACCACTTTTCTGAGCAACTTGGGCATCCAACGCAGCCCACTTCCAGCCTTCCCTGACTCTCCGGGTGTCAAGGGTAAGTTGTAGCTGCTGGGAAATACATCCGAATGGGGATGCGGAGGGTCCTCCCTGGTGGGCCACCTGACCATCACTCTGGGCATCTCCAGCAGGAAGCTTTTCGGTGTCTGAGCGGGGAGGGGGAGCAAGTATCTGCCTGTGCGAGGAGGGACCTGTGTGTCTGCAGGCGGGCGTCAGGACCTCCAGCTATCTCGCACCTCTCTCCTGCTCACCCTTCATCGCTTAACCTCTCTGACCCAGCTGGCAAATGGGGAGATGTTCTCGATGCCCACCTCTCTGGGTTACTGGGAGGGCTGGAAGAAGCAGTGGGCAAAAAGATTTGCAAACAGCCTGTGGCTCTGCAAGCCCTGGGGAGGAAGACCCCCTCCGGCCCGCCCAGCAGGGTCCCTGAGGGCCCCAGGCTTCCCTGTCCTCTGGGTGACTGAGGCCGCCTTGTTAAGATGCAGAATGCAGGCAGGCTGTTGCTGCGGGCCACAACACAGTGCTTCACCTCCCGGGGGGCGCCCCTACCTCCCTGGAGTCCTTAAACTTCCCTAGCATAGTTCTATGGGAGATGTTAAAGGAGGTCCGGATTCCCCACCGCCACCGCCACCCCATCCACACAGTGGCCCCTTCTCCCCACGTAACTTTGACGCACAAACATTAACCCCAAGCTTCCCGGAGGCAGTGGCTGCTGGGCTGGCTCTCGTCGTCTGGCTGCAGCGTGTGTCTGGCCAGTCTCTTGCTCTGGAACCAGATTAACTGACCATGAGGAACAACTCTGGGAAGGGTCAAGAGAATCGAGCAGGTTCCGGCTTGGGTAAGGAGACCATCTTCCCCACATCAGAGGCCAGCGGCAAAACCTACCCCTGTCATTCCTACTGACCCAAACTTCACCAGAGCCAAAAGTAATACCTGCATCGGAAATGGGTCAGAATGCAAAGTGCTTAGTAATACCCGAAGGGGGCCCAGGTTTCACAGTTGCAGTGTGCTTTTAAGTCACCATACTAAGGACAGTCCCGTGAGGTTTTGTGGGGGGCATGTACTATTTCCCCTTCAATATAGAGGAGACCACTGAGGCTCCGAGAGGTTAAAGCCTTTGCCTGGGATTGCCTAGGGGTATCTGTTTGTAGAAGGTAGCATTTGAGCCCAGATCTTCTGATAAATTGACCTTTCCATGGTGACAGAGATAACGTGTGTGTGTGTGTGTGTGTGTGTGTGTGTGTGTGTGTGTGTGTGTGTGTGTGTGTGACGTATTCTTTACAAAGACGGGGCAAAAACTTTGGGAAGTGCTTGAGGTCCAAGTAAGGACAGGGTTGAGCTGCAGCGGGGAAAGGCTCAGGTAGTGGACATGGTATCCTCTGCCTCAGTGCTGAGCAATCTGGGGGACACAGAGACTCAGTTTTTCCCAGACCACCCACCATGTTCCTGGGTAAAACTGTTAGGATTGCATGACAGCACCCAAAGGAGGCCATCCTTGCCGATTCCTCCAAGAACAAGGCAACAGGTTGTGAAAAACAAGGACAAAGAAACCGGTTAGGAGTGAAGGGAGGGGGCGGCCAGCCCTGCTCCATCTTCCTGTTTGATTTGGGGCACACCTTCTGAACATCCCCATCCACCAGTACCTAAGCTAGAAAGACGGGGGACCAGGAAAGGTGGCCGTGAGGCATTAAACACGATCATCCCTGCAGAGTGCCTAGCACGGTGCCCCACTCAGGTGCTCAGCCCAGGGCCCCAGTAATGCCAGGCCTGGCTGAATGGGAGAACATCCCCTCCTAACAGAGGACCGCCTCCCTCCCTCCCTCTCCCCCAGCCAACAAACACACACGCACACCCGGCCAGAAATAAATGGCCACACGGAGTGCACGTGCGTGTGGCGCCCAGCCTCAGCCTGCCACAGCCAGCAAGTGAATGAACTGCAGCATGAATGGGGGGAGGGAGGGAGGTGTTGAGCCTGCAGACAGACCGCGTGCCTGGCGCTACAACTGTAGGCGCGCAGCCTCGGCCAGTGGCAAGGGGGCTGGTGTTGAGCACTGCAGCGAAACAGCCGTGGGGGCTGGGTGGGCTGCAGGGTCCAGGAGAGCCCTGCGGTCACTCAGAACCCCACCGGATTCTGTCTGTCCTCTGTCTGCACACCCTCCCTGCTGCTGGTCCTCCCTCTTCCCTTCTGGGAGTGTTCCTGGAGCAGATGGCTGGAACCTTTAAAAGCCAGGAGCCCCAGGCCTGTACTTACCTAGGAGGCACCTTGTGCCCCCGAGTTAGGCTAATCTGCTGCATGTGACCCCTGGCCAGCTAACCCTGAGCAGCTCCTTAGCCAGGCATCCCATGGAAGCAGGTGGACTGCCCCTGCCCCTGGAGATGCCTACCGTCTCCTCCTGCACTGCAATAGGCCCCTGGTTCCTCATCTGATAAAGCAGTTTGCCCTCAGGACAATGGTGGATGGAAGTACTAACTATCTCAACACTTTAGAATCTCCATGAGGTGACAGGTGTGTGGGAGCTGGGCCCCAGAAGGGAACAGCAGATCTTGTGTTTTCTGTCATGCTTACCTCGATGTAAATGACTGTTTCCTCTGTTCTTTGCTCAGTGTGTGGTCGTTAGTCCACATAACTGTCACCTGGGCCAGTTGCAGGATTCGGTACAAGTAGGTAAACACTTGCACGCTCTTTGACTCTGATTCATGTGACCGCACAAGGGATGCTAAGAAATTGAGCAGTAGTCACTATTCCCTTCCAGCAGATGAGGAAACTGAGGCCCAACATGGTTAAGAGTCAGTACCACAATCTACTTTCTCTACTGACTCCTGTGTGTTGACCTTTCTGGCATGAAGTAGAGCCCTAAATATTCTTCCTTCCTCTGTGAGGAGCACATGGCAAACGTGAAGCAACATATGAATTCTGGCTTGTCACTTCAGTAGGAGTGATGTGGTTAAACTTAAATGTGGGTTTGCACCTAAAATAACCTGCAGGCGTCAGTTGAAAAACCTTCTTCTTCAGTTATCCTGGGAGCAGGAATAACTGGGGCCACAGAATGCTGCGGGGCAGGCAGGAGGGTGAGAGAGGGGCTCTACACTAGCAGGAAGTCTCTAGAATGGGCAGGGCCTAGAGTGAGAGCCACTGTGTCGCAACCCGTGAATTGGAAATGAGCCTGGCCGTTATACAGCCTCTGCATGTCCCTGTCACACACAGAGGAGGGCAAAACTGTGACTGATGGCAGTAGACTGCTGGAAATTCCATACATTTCTCAGAAAAATAAAGAACCACAAAGCATTTTAGATGACCTGCATTTTCCAAAGGTGCGCTCTGAGCAACTTTAAGTCCCTTGGCTGCTGACAGGTCTTTAAAAAAGAAAGAAGGTTACCATCTACCAAATTTGGGGAAAGCCAGCTTAAGTGGGTGTAAGCAGCGTCTTTACTAGTCCTCAGAGCCTTCAAGAAGTGAATGTGGACGATGATGCTCCAACCAAAGGGGAAGAAGTACAACCAATCTGTCCTGCTCACATTCCTCGAGGACTAATGTTTTGGGAATGCTTTCTAGTTTAATACTCTCTTCTCACTAAGAAAAACAATGGAAACTCAGAAATATATAGTCAGTAGTAGAGATCTGCCTGGAGCTGCACAGCTTCTCAAGGTCAAGCCAAGACTGGAGCCAAAGCTTGGCTCCTTTCTCATCTGTCCAGGAGGGAATGCAAAGGCCCAGAGTGTGTTCAGAAAATCGTGAAGCCAGAGCAAGAAAACTTCCCCCACGTTAGCTTTTTACCCCTCTGTAACCTAAAAGAGAATCTATTCCCATGGTTTTGTGTGGGGAGAGAGGGAACAGAGGCTGAATAAAGATGATCCGACAAATAATCTCCTTCCCAGGGACCATAGGCCTCATGCAGCCATTCTCCCAAGCAATTAGAAAACCCTGGAAGGAGAGAGAGCGTAAGGCAACCATTGGGTAAACTGATTCTTCAGAGGTCAGCCAAAGAGCCAGTGTGTCTTGCCCTCTATGTCCCAGCAACTCATATCTCCTTGCCAGAATACTAAGTGAGAGAACTGGCAAAAAGGCAAGGTGGCTTTGACTGTGTAGGACTAGACACTACCTTAGGGATCTGGGGTAGAACTAAGAGCATTATCTGCAGAGGTGCTACTCCAAGATGCTCTGCTTCCTCACCCCCGTGTTTCCTGGTTTGCCTTGCCCAGTTAAAGAATGCTGTCATTCCTGCACCATATATACATTGAGTTGGGTTGGGCTGCATTGGGTTGGGTTGGGTTGAGTTGGGTTGGATCAGATTGGACCAAATGCCTTTTTGGATTATAAGGTGATGCTCACAAGACTCTGGGACATGTATTAAGAAGGTAACACTATTTTCTTTAATAAGCACTTCAAAGCAGTGTTCTAAGTGGCTGTCACTCAAACAAAAATGTGGAGAGGGCAGGAGTAAGGGTCCATAGAGAAGGTACAGGCAGCACATGTTTCTGGGGTAACCTTGAACCTTTGAATCCTTTGACAGCAACAAGGAGTCTCAGACAGACATACCTCTTCTGCTGAGAGTTCTGTCTGGGACTGGCACTGTTCCTAGGCTGACAGAGCCTGGCAAGAGTACAGAAAAGAGCAGAGAAGGAGCACATAAGGTCTTCCTGCCTCCTGAGCTCGTAGCCCAAGATCCCTAACCAGCACCTCATTAGTAGCCAGGCTGGCTGCAGCTGGGGATCAAATACCCTGTCCTAAAAACACAGAGGGCTGCACTTGGAAGCAGCTCCATCCGAGGCTGTACCACCTGCCCTTTAGCAAGAGCTTTGCTGTTTGTCGCCTCTTCCATGACTGCAAAATTTACCCCCAAGAGACTGGGAAGACCACCCCAAAAGTGCAACTGAATGCTAAGTGGGTCCCAGGCACTGTGTCAGGCCCAAAGGGACAAAATAACCAAGTCTTTGCCACATGAAGTTATTTCCTGGTGAGAATGTTGGCCTCAAATGAACAGAGTAATTCAAGTATGTTACAGAAGAAAGACTTGACTCATCTGGGAGCAGAGGAGGCTGGTTGGATAGAACCATCAGGCAGAAACTTTTTCACATGTCCTAGGGAAATTCTGCTGACCGAGAATAGTTCCCACCGCAGGTCCCTGAAGCGATGAAGGTGGCAAGAAGCCAAAATGATTCTCCCCTCCTTGGCCATTCTGCCCCCCGTAGGCTGTGTCACAGGCAGTCCCTTACAGTGAGGAGTTCATACGGGTCACTGTGTCAGGGCTCCGGCTTCCTTGCCATGAGTCCCTCTCTAGAGTTTTGTAAGGAATGAATGCACCCACCCTCCATACCCACCGGAAGTCAAGCTCCTCTGCATGCTGCCCCTAACCAGTCCTCTCCGAGGCTGTCCTCCTTATTCCCTAATCCAGGATGGCTGAACCTCTAGTGTATACCAGGCACGGTGATAGGCACCAGGTATGTGGTGACTCTTCAGAGTGGAGTAACCTATGGCTCCTATTCTTTAAGCAGGATGACTGTGCTTGTAGTTGCTTATTTAAATGAGATTTGGAAGTACTTGATAAATAATGCTTGTTTCACAAAAGAGTGTTATCTCCGTAATTCAAAGATTGTCCCATGAATAAAGTCATTTTCTTGGTCAGGGGCCATTTTTTTTTTTTTTTTATAGAACCATCATGAGGGTCGCTCTGTGCTGAGGAGTGAGGGACCTTGTCCATCGCGTTCCCTGAGCTATGTGTGAGAAAAACCAGGCAGGTTGTGGTGGCTGTTCATGAGCCCTGAAGACCAATGGATGTTGTTTCCGGAAGTAGAGAGAGAGAGAGGCAGGGAGTGCTTTGGAAACAAATGAGAGCAATATTGTAGGTTTAAGCTTCTCAGAATTTGTTTTCTTCTCCTCTGAAAAGGCCTAGATTGCAAAAGTCCAGAAAGGGAGGGGAGGATTTTAATAAAAAGAAGCAGGAGGCAGCCAGGAAACATGGGGCCACCCCTTCCTGAGTCCCCATTAGATCTCCACCACACCAGGCAGGTGTGGGTCTCATATCTGAGCCCACAAACCTTCCACACTGCACTCATGATGAAACAAAATGGTTAGGATTCAGTGTATGGGAGGCGGGTAGGCGGGAAAGATGTTTTCTATGGCCTCGCCTCAGCTAAGAATACTATGTTTTTAAAGCTATTTAAGAGAGATGGGGAAGAAGGAACAGTGAGTACAGATCTGCTAATGAGGCGCTGGAGCCACCCAGAGAGCAGCGTCATTCCACAGGGATCCAGAAGAGGGAGCGTAGCCCAGCTGCTGGCCTGAGCAGGGAGAAACACAAACTTACTCTTGGTCATTTGCCCCTTTATGCAACTGGCCCATGGCCCTGATCCCCTTTGCTCCTCAAGGGTGCCAGCTGCAGTGTGCCCACCCAGGAAGATGCTGCACCTGGAACCTGGGTAAGCTCAGCCAGACCCTGTTTTATACCCAAAGTGGTTGATTAAGCCTTCCCATTGTCCTTTCTGCTGCTTGGTGGGATGGGGGCCCATGCATCCCTAATGCCAAGCACCTTAATAAGCAGAAACAGATAGACTTGGACCCCAGAATTTGTAGAACAGTATCTGACTAAAGGTACCACCAGACTCTAACAATTCATGCTCCTGAAAGCAACCTGTCAGTCAGACCCCAAGAGGTTGATAGCTGGTAACTAGCAGAGCGAGGATGCTAACTCAGGTTAACCTCCAAGGCTATGCCCTTCCCCCATGCTACGTCATAGAAGCACAAACTTCCTTTGACCTGAGGCTATTAGAAGGCAGATCTAGAAAGCAAAGACAGAGGGTATTGCCAAAGAGGGCCGCCACTAGATGTATTCTTCTACTTCTCTGCAGACTTGAGGAGTCTGGAGAGCATGGGCAGAATGGTGTCTCCCTCATCACTTCCTGACTCCAGCAGCCCTGCCGTCTGGCTGTCATAGTGGATAACCAGGGCAGAGGCCCAGAGGAATCAAGATTCCTTCCCATTCCAAGAGGTTCATGACCTCAGCAAGACTTCCTTACCCCAGGTGCCCCTGCTAGAACCATGGAAGACATCCCAGCGACCCCTCCCCCCTTAACACAGCTTATCACATGGTCCCCCCAAAGCATCCCTGACCCTCCATTCTCTCTTTCACTGCCACCAAGGGCCAAGCCACCAGTACCCCTTTTCTAGACTTCTGCCTCCTGCCTCCTTGCAGCAGGTCTTACCTACAGAAGTGCCCAACACTCTTGCACCTGTGGCCTTGCTATTTCATTTCTTCTGCCTGGAAAACACCTTCATGCGCTCTTTGCTTAGCTCCCTCTCCCTCTTGGCCTAACTGTGGCAGCCCTTGTTTGTCTCTTTACACCCCTGCATGTGTGTTTAATTACTCACTGCCTGTCTCCTCTCACTGGCAGCCCCATGAGGACAAGGCTAGTATCAGAGTTGATCCTGATCACATACCCAGCACTTGGCAAAGGATAAGTATGTGATGACTGTTGAAGAACACAGTAACTCCAGAACTCTGGCATAGAGTTAGGACGCAACTCAATTCAGATCTAAGTGAGCAACTATTGGCTGCACTGTGTGTGATGCTGTGGGATGAGTAGAGAAAACACACACGCATGCAGGCACATGCACACACACCACTTGTTCATCATTCATTTAAGCCTTAACAGGTAGGAAAGTAGGAGTAAGAAGGAGGAATGGGATGGGTGGAGCTATGAGGTTAGAAAGGAGCCAGGTGTTGGGCTGGATGGCACATACCTGTAATCCTGGCACTCTGGGAAGTTAAGGGGGATCATGAGTTTGAGCTCAGCTTAGGCAATAAAAAATAAACTGTATCTCAGTGCAAAGACCCTGGGTTCAATCCCCAGTGCCTCTGTGTGTGTGTGTGTGTGTGTGTGTGTGTGTGTGAGAGAGAGAGAGAGAGAGAGAGAGAGAGAGAGAGAGAGAGAGATTGTGTGTGTGATTGTGTGAGTACCACAGGAATATCTCAGCTCAGATGCCCTTGAAGTGGGTATTCCCGTGTTCATCTACACATGTGCACACTTTCACCTCTCACTGGCGGATTGGTTACAAGGTAGTGTTTTCAGAATGGTGCACATAAGAAGCATTCAATAAGTTCGTCAAGAGGATTTAAGCAAATAGGTACTCTTACCTTTCCCAGTCCTCCAGGCTCTGCTCCCAACCCTTGCTTCTAGCCATTCCATAAATGGCGTGTTTTATTACAGATTCTCATTTTTTGAGAAACTGAAATTAGTTGATCAGACCTTTATATGTTCCCTACCTTGCTCCCTTCGTCTCCTGCTCCGACAAAGCATCCCCAGAAGCTTCAACTCTGGAGGCAATGGGTCGAAAAGAAGAAGATGACTGCAGTTCATGGAAGAAACAGACCACCAACATCCGGAAGACCTTCATCTTCATGGAAGTGCTGGGATCGTAAGTCCCCAGAGGGAGACCTGTGGGCTGAGCTGCATGCTGTTGGAGTTGGAAGAAATGTTTTGGGCTTAAACTGAAGGACTGACTATCAGTAGCCCTTGTGGGAGCTAGGGAGAGTTCATGGACTGGGGTTGGGGAGGTGAGGGAAGGCATCCGTGGGTGTACTAGGGGTACTGCAAGGAGACCTCACAGAATACCACCCCCTCCCCCCTGGGGTCGGTATCCTTCTGAGCAACCCAGGGGCCCCTTTAGTACTTCCAGATAGGTGGAAACTTATAGATTCTTACCCTGATAACATGAGAGGAATGGGAGGAGCACTTCTGGAGATTCAATTACTCTAGAACTTTCCTGGGCCTCCTCACTCACCCAGCTTCATTGTTCTCCCATCAGTGCCCAGGCCGACCTTGTGGATGAACACAAAGAGTTTCTGAGGCCCAGAGAGCTGGTGGGCTACACACACCCTAGCCAGCTCCCCCACAAGCCTCTTCTCTTCCATACTTCAGTGGTTTGTCTATGCCATCACCTAAACCCCTGCCAGCCTGCAGGCATCTGTGCCTGCCCCTTGATGATGATTATGTGGCTGGCAGACCTGAGACAGCCTGTCTGAAGCTGTCTCTTCCCCAGGAGGCTACTGATTCTGATGCAAGCCTGCCGGCCCCCACCACCCCAGAGCCCCAGCTGGTCAACTAATTAGTTGGGGCTAATTGGGCCTGGGTAGTGAGGAGCAGTTTGTGGGCAGTCCATGAAGGCAAGCTTTTCTCTTTTAGCTCAGCATAGATCCACTCTACCCTGGCCAAGAGGCAGTGATCTCCACAGGGCAGTAATGGCCACCTTCCCCCTTCTCTCACTGCAGACAGAGACGAGCCAGGTGCCGCTGGGAGGAAACCTTTGGGTCCCATACCCACCCTCAGCACAGGCAGGTTGGCAGTCCTGTACACGCAGAAGGAACTCAGCAGCAGCACTGGTCATCAGAGTGCTGGCCCTCCATCAAGGGTCTCTGCCAAGATGGGGGTGCCTAGAGAGAGAGTTTTTGGCAGGAGAGAAAGACTCATGAGTGAATCAGAAATTATTTGCTAAGCATCCCCCAAATCAAAGAAAGTAGAGGGAAGAAGCCCAGGTCGATGAAAATAAGTCTACTTTCTCTGGACTTCTGGTGTGGAGTGTCAGGAACCAGACATACCTTCTTTTGGAGCTCAGTGAGATCACTGCAGATGGCCTAAACCTAGAGAAAGAGAGAGGGGTCATATGAGATCCTGTCATTCCAGCCCTCAACTGTGAAAATGTTTGAACTGAGACAAAGGTACCTATCACCTAAATCCACCAATGGACATCATTGCATAGTACAGTAGGCCCCCATATCTTCGTATTTGGTAGCTGTGAACACAACCAACAGAGAACTGAAGACACTGCAGGGAAGGGATTATATTTCTACTGAATACATACAGAGTTTTTCCTTGTCATTATTCCATAATCAATATATCATAATAACTATTCCCATGGCACTTATGCTGCATTAAATATGATAAGCCATCTAGACAAGGTCTAAAGTGTGCAGGAGGATATGCACTGACTATAGGCCAGAGCTACATCATTTTATATGAGGAAGTTGAGCATTCACCAATTTTGTTATCTAAAGAGTTCCAGAACCAACCCTCTGTGGGTGCATAGAAATAACTGTACTTCCTTTATGCACGTATGAACACACATACTTCCCCGAACTACTTAAGCACAGGTTATAAATACCCCGACCTGTCACCTCTGAATCCTCTCTGCCTGCATCTCTTAGAACAAAGCTATTTTCTTAGGTCTCCACAATATCATTGTCACTGACAAGAAAACGAATAATAATGCCTTAAGCCTGTCTCAGCTTAGAACATTCTTAAAACATGGATTCCTAGTCCTAGTCCTGCTATGATGGATCCTGGGTGGATGAGATTCAGCAGCCGAGAGTTTGTACTGTAAATGCTCCTGGTGGGTCTAATATGCCCAGCCCAGCCCTGATTTGGGAAATGTAAAAGGGCAGGATGAGGGCTATTACAGCTATTGAGCAGCCAAGACTGAATGAGGCTGAAGAGGATGGACCTCTCTGTGCCAAAATCTCTGGGCACCCTTCTGCAGCGCTCCGGTAGGAAATGGCAGCTGCAGACCCCACTGTTAGCAAAGTGGAGTGCCATGGAGAGATCAGATGCCTGGATTAGGACTCACCAGAACCCCATGACAAAGGCTTCTTTTTGCTGGCCCTCAGTGTCTCTAGAGAGCCACAGAGCAAGTGTCCACAGCAGAGGATAGGTGACCTAAGCCTACATGGCACTGCCCAGGAGGGAACTTTTCTCCTCAGCCTACGCCGCTCCACAACTCCAGGCTCCCATCAAAAATGGAGAGCTATTCATGGCACCAAATGCTACCAAGTTCTATATACCAAGTACTCTGGGCTCTGAAGGCCCTGCCTGCCTCATCTTCTGTCCTATGCTACCTTGGCTGCTCAAAACTAGTTCTTTGCCACTGCCCACCTTGATAATTGCATGGTAAAGCCTTCTAATGCTCCACCTCTGCCCACGGGCCCAGCATTCACAGTACATACTGAAGCAGCCTGAGGCAGAAGAACAATAACCCTTCCTTAAATTGCTACAGCTTTGCCCAACTCGGGTGGCACCATTTACATAGAGTAAGGTACGCAGGGTACCCTCATGTTTATGCAAACTGAAGGCCCTAATTTGTTGCCATTCTTAGAAACCAGGGACTCTCCAGTGGGGTCCAACTGAACAGGTGACAGAAAGAACTCTGAAGGTGGGTTCTGGTATGCCGAAGTAAGTTTACTTAGCCCAACTTTTATTTTGGAGATTAGGGAAGTCAAGTCTTAAAATGATTAGACACACAAATCTTCCCAGTCCAAACTTCTCATTCACCCACTACTCCTTAAGCAAATATTTATTGAGCACTTTCTGCATGCAACCAGGCTAAGGAATCATCTTCCATTTTGCCCCAACTCATATATAACATATATATATATATATATATATATATATATATATATATATATATATATATATAAAGCTGCCCTACCCCCGCCCACAGTTCTGAAGCGCTGCGCTCTGTCTCCTGCGGCCTCCCTACTCCCACCTAAAAGGTCTCCAACTCTTAAAAATCTATGATAACTCACTCATCCCTTAAAACTAAGCTTCAAGTGTTCTTAAGTCAAAGGGCCACGCATTAGAAGCTCCTATCTACCCCAAGTGGTTGCTTCGTACAAATTAAGCATAGATTAAGGCAAAGGTAGCCATTTTCTCAGCATCTTTTCTGCTGGGGGAAAAATATTGTTAACAACTAATAGATGAGCTCATACAGTAGCTCCAAGGTGAGTGGCATCAGCTGGAATTGTGCAGTACACAACCTGTCCAACCATTTCCCAGAAGACACTGTAGTGTGTTTTCTGTGGTCTCATAACACATCATTCTTATCTGAATGTGCATGTCTCTCACATTAGAGTCTAAGCTAAACGACTCATCTCAGTCCCTGATAGAGAGTTTCCATCAGCTCAACAAGCACTTACTGAGTGCCTAAGCCTCACAGCTGTTTCCACCCCAAATGCTAATTGCTTACTTGCCCAGTCCCTCAGAAGTCTACCGGCTCCTTCATAATAGAAACTCTCACTCACCTTTTCATCTTCAGTGTCTATAAAGTTCAATAGGTTCTTCGTGAATCATGGTGGAAGGGATGTGTGGCAGGGTGGATGCACAGAGCAACCTCTGAAGGCCCAAATTATTTCAGATTCAAGTGCATAAGAAATGTTACGTGTTTTCTAATGTAGATTTCAAAGCCATTAGAGAGTCTTGATGCCCTTGGACCTTCATTCTAGAACACACAGATGGCAGGGGAGAGGATGGCTCAGCTGCTTCCTCATTTAGATTCGATTTACTCTTGTATTAATACTATTGAGCATTCTTCCTAACGCTATTCCAATGATGCTAACAATAACAATAACAATTAATGCCTTTGTCTTCATAGATGCTAGAAACTCCTAAATACTATACATACATTGATTTATTTAATATTTTAAACAACTAACCTTATGAATGAGGTATTTTCTATATCCTTGCTTTTTAGATGAGGAATCTGATATACAGAAGTTAAATAACTTGTCACCCAAACAAGAGTCTAACATGGGCAATCAGTCCAGCCATCAACTCTACCGTACGGTAATTCTGATGGCCTGGTTCCTAGATGACTCCTTTCCCATGAAGAAGACTGTGACTGGGAACCCGACCCTGTATTCCTGTTGGGTTCCATCTGCTCCGTCTTCAGGAAGCCCACCCCAGAAGTCACTGGGCTCTATCTTCAGTCCTCACAAGTCCCAGTGCTCAGTACCCTGAGCCTCTGAAAGTTGGTTCCGTTTGAGTATCACCACACATTGCAGCTGAGCCTTTCCCCTAACACTACTTCTCCTGCTACTCCAGTGAGCCACACTACAGCGCTAGAGGAGAACTGACAGCCTCTTTGAAGGCTCTGCCAATGGAGAAATCTCCCAACTGAAGTAGACTCTCTGGGAGTCATTCCAAAATTCTATGAGCAGGGAAAGCACCTGCTTTATCCCTAAGTCTGTGGTTGGATCTCTTCCTTCCTGTGTGATCTACAAAGAAAAGAGCAAACCAATTTGTCAGACAGTCCCTGCCACCAATGCAGCTTGTCCCAACTCCTCAGGATGATGGAAATTCATTATGAGCCACACGTTCCTTCAGCTACCTTTCATCCTGCCCCCAGAATGTTCCCTTCCCGGCCCAAACTGAGTTCTGTCTGTTGGCATCTTCTTCCCAGAGGAGCTTTTTCAGAAGTATTCCTAGTGAAGCAGAGGGTGACTGGGAAGCTCTTTGCCCTGAAGTGCATCAAGAAGTCACCAGCCTTCAGAGACAGCAGCCTGGAGAATGAGATCGCTGTGCTGAAGAAGTAAGTGAACCTCTGAGTGTGGCACGACCTTTACCAATACCTTCAAACAAACAAACAAAAAAACCTGAGCTGGATGTTCATACCCAGGACATTGCTCACTTTGGCTGAGTTGATAGGTTAGTTTGACCAACCATCTATGTTTAGGTAGACAGCTATCTTAGCTAATTCTTTTCCCCAGAAGATTGACTAGAGAACCCACTAGTGGCAGAGCTGAGCTGTACGCATAGCCTATACGGTAATTAGTTTAAAAGGACAAAGTCAATTGGCCATCATGAAGAATCAATTATTAAGGAGGAAGCATTAGACTTGAAAATTCGTCTCAATTCGGTCCAAAGCAAATGTAGGTTCAGCATCCCAACCAATGGAATGGAGGCTACACTAACAAATTATCAAGTATGTATAGCAAGACTCCTACAATGAACTCTTGCGGGAGTCCTCTGCTATGCCAAGGTGTATTCAGCACACCAACACGGTATCGGTACTACAAGGATGATGGAATGGGGCTCACATTTTCTAGTCATGACAAGCTAGTCCAAACATGAATCCCTTGGTATGAGGCATACCAGCATAAGACAGAGGGTGAAAGACAGGGAGTCATTCTGTCTCCATGTGTGTTCTATGAATTTGGGCTGTTAGGCATGTTTTCAAAGAAGAACCTCAATGGGAAAGTAGTTTTTGTGGGAGCAAGAGGGGCAGTACAGAAAGACAGCTAGGCAGAGAGAAGCATAAACTTTAATGTAGAATCACGGAAGTGCAAAGGCTGTTAGGGAAAACTGGGTACCAGAAACCCCTGAACTTGAAATGAGTAGCATCAAAGGATGGGAGATGAATCTGAAATGCAAAAAGAACCTAATTACAAAGCAACTTAGCTGGCCATAATAAGTGACTTTGTCTCTATTCTGTAGGCAAAGGGAAGTCATTGATGGACTTTAGGCAAGGAGTCATATGATTGATGAGTGGGAGGAGCCCAATTTAGAGGGTGGGAGACCAATTACAAGACTTTCCTGAAAGGGCAGAAACTGGAAAGGGCCGAACAGATGAAATAAGGGAACAAGCAAAGGCAGAAGCAGGTTCCTGTGAAGGTAAGAGACATTTCAAAGAAAGCCAAGTGTGGTGGCACATGCCTGTAATCCCAGCACTTGGGGTGGCTAGGGTAGCAGGAGTATTGTTGTGAGTTGGAGGCCAGCCTTGGCTACTTAGTGAGTTCAGGACCAAACCCTGTTGGGAGGGAGGGAGGCGGGGAGAGACAGAGAGAGAGAGAGAGAGAGAGAGAGAGAGAGAGAGAGAGAGAGAGAGAGAGAGAGATTGACTGGATTGCAGGTTGACCCATAAGAATAGAGAACAGAAAAGCATTAAAAATGATTCTGAGATTGAGCACACGTTCATTAAGTAGAATGTAATATCACTGACTGGGTTAGAGAATAAATGGGGTAGATTTGGAGGAAATCAGTTGGAACATACTGAATAGAGTATCTATCTATCTCTGCAGGAGGGTGTGCAATAGGATGCTGGCGATAGAGGCCTGGGCTCCAGGGAGATCAGGGCAAAGACAGACTGTAAAGTCACTGAAAGCAAAGACTACAGTGGTCTTCCTTGTCACTGCCTCATATAAACAATATGGATACTCAGTAATTATTCAATGAGTGAATAATCAATAAATTTAGGTGAACATGGTCAGCCTGTGAGTATAGCTGAACCTATCAAGCACACATGACAATGGGCCAATATTTTTCAAAGTATCTTAAACTGGGTAGCTATTATGATATGTTTGCTATTCCCCAGTACTTAGCATTTTTTTGTACATTATCTGTTTTAAACCTGATACAACCATAGGAGAAAAATATACTTTTCAGACAAGGAAAACGAGACAGAAGATGTGAGGACACCAGCTAAGGCTTCCCAATTAGGAAGTGCCTAAGAAGGATATGAACCTAGAACCAACAGACTCAGCATCTAAGCTGTAAACTCCTGTGCTGCACAGCCCTGAGGAAAACTTCCTAGTGACTTTTTTTTTTTTTTTCTTACGTATGCACAGAATTGCCACCTGGAAAGCCAGGCCCCTCAACTAACAGTATTCTCCTTGACCCAGTCTCTGAGTCATTACAAAGGTAACCCAGGGCAGGGCTTTGCACCCACAGCACTGTTGATATGTTGGACCTAATCATTTTTTGTTGCGTTGGGGCCTCTCTGGTGACATTGCTAGATGGCCACAGCTTCAATTCTAATTCATGTCCCAGCCACCAACAGTTACAATCAACAGCATATGTAGACTCTGCAAAATGTCTCCTAAGGAGCAAATCAGCCCTTGGTAGAGAATCCCTGATCTAAGACATTCCACGGAAAATAAGTATCTGCCTTGTTTTGCACAAGATCCTAGAAAAGTAATTTTTCAACACTACCTCCATTGTTACCCGAGAGAGCTCAGCTAACAAAATCCCTATGGCTGCAGAATACTGCTTTCATGCAATGTTTCTGCAAGAGATCCAGGTACCCCTTGGTAAGCTCTCCCTTTGCCTTCCTCGGTTACCTTCTATTTCTTTTTTATTTACTTTTTTTGTTGTGGTGGTGCTGGGGATCTCACACCCTAGGAACTCTCTGCCATTGAGCCACACCCTCAGCCCTTCCTCGGCTATTTTAATTTTCTTTTGGTAAAGTTTAATGGAATTCCTAAAATAATAATGAAATATTAGTTTCTTTGAAAGAAAGATGATCAATTATTCATGCAATAAATGTGAATTCAATATCCCCCTGTGCATTTTTACTTTTTAAGAAAACTCCCCAGGAATCCAGTCTCCCTAAACATTGCCATCCGTAGCCTCCAGCAGAAACTGTGGAGACAGGTTTGCACTCTGGTTGACTCCTGAAGCACACCCCTTTCACCATGACTCTCACCCCTTCTCAGGATCAAGCACGAGAACATCGTGACGCTGGAGGACATCTACGAGAGCACCACCCACTACTACCTGGTTATGCAGCTGTAAGTAAGAGGTGACCTGCCTTCTCCCAGAGTCTTGCTGGGGTAGGGCAGTTCGAAGGAGGGTGGTCAGCAGTGAGACAAGGACGGTGACTAGAAGACAAACTCAAGAATTAGTCCAAGGGACTCCAAAACCTCGGAATCTTTTTAGGTTCTGTATGGACAGAGAGGTAAACCTGATGCTGATTATTTAATTGATACAACCAGTACAGGCTTGCCAATTATTAAAATACTTTCCTACAGGTAGGGAAATAGTCATCCTTCCCTCCCCCTGAAACTTTCTATGATGTCCCCACAACCTAGCAACTGCAGGGCTAAAGCCAGGTATAGTAGAGCAAGCTCCCCGAACCCTTGCCTGACACCATGGCTTGAGTCTGTTTTGACTAGCTCAGGTCCATACTGGGATAGCAAATGCATTAACATCACTCCAGGTTAAAGCTACTGCAGGAGTGGAAGTCACGCATAAATACACTTCAGTTCAAAGAAAGACTTTCTCAAAAGAGATCTACTAAACATAGAAAACAGGCTGTGATTGTGTATTTCCATCTGCATGCAGGACAGAGATGATACCTCACTACACAGCTCACTGTCATATCTAAGTAACGGTTCTTCCTGATAGTGACTGCTATATGGGTGGTCAGTAATCCTGAGGCTCAGCCTTCATCTCAAAGACACCTTTGCAGTATTTATAAAGTAAACACACACACACACACACACACACACACACACACACACACACACACTCCCACGTGCACATACCTCTTTCCCTTCTTAGCATGTCTAGACACAACAGAGTTTTTCACTGATGAGCTAATTCCTCAGAAACTTTAACATACTAACTCAGGTATAAATTGCTGATTAACTTTTGGCTCACTGAGACTGAGGAAAGAGAGATGGTAGGTAGTCAAATGGATGAGGTGAGGAAGGCCCAGAGTAGCACCAGTTCAGTGATCAGATGTCTGCAGGTGACCAACTCAACAGAATCAACACATGATCACCCAGCAGGCTGCAGAGAGACAAGGGTGTGAGCAGGTTTGGATGTCGCCCAGGAGCCACCGTATCTCTTAAGAGCACCAGCCGAGACCTGGACCACTCACAGTCAGGAGTTCATGGCTGTGTACAGAAAGCATCTTTTCAGAGAGTGTCTAGCTCCAAAAACACACAAGACAAAACAAAGGAAACACATAGCATGTGTGTGATTATGGAAACTCCGTTCCTTTGACTCTGCTTGGCGCTCCAAGGTATGTGCAGCCACATCTAATGCCATGGGATAGTGGGAATGGGCAGTGGGGTGGGATGATGAGAGCCCTGGAAACCCTGGAAATGTGGCAATAGCCTGAGGATCTTCATCCCAGAGAGGGGAAGGCCTTGGAAGAACTGTTTACTGGCTTTACATACTTGAAAGGGTTTGTGCAGAAGAACATTTGTCTTACGTTCTATAGTCCCAGTGTCTGGAAGTAGTGCCTGCAAATTGGAATTGCAGGGCATTGGGTTCGACATAATAAACAGAAATATCAAGAAGATGTTAAAGGATGTAACGGTCTGTCATAGAAGGCAGTAAGTTCTCCGACATATATATTCCAGTACTTCCAGAGAAACTGCTAGGCTAAAGTGATTTGGATAATATTCAAGAGCCGGGGAGTCAGACTTGATCATTAAACTTCTCTGAGTCTAAAGATACCATTTCATCGAGCCCCAAAATAGCTCTACGACCATACATGTAATTCCATCTTTAGGTAGCCCAGTTTTCCAAAATGGGGAAACAAGTCCTGCCATCAGCACAGGTAGTCGCATTTTCATGCCTTCTCTTCCTGTTAGCCTCTCCTCTCTACTTCATCATGACTTCCTGAGTTGAGGGCCAGAAGAGAAGATATCTAAGGAGTGTGTTCTCAGCAATAGATGACAGTCTCCTTATATAGCCTAAACTAAGAGCATTTATATTTTAAAGGAAGTTTCCAAAGACAGGTCAATGCTTGGGCCAAAACATGACTCCCTGGTGACATCATTCTGGGCTACCAGAGGAGGCATGCTGAGTCTGGCATAGTTTCCTCTATAGCCTTCAAATCACAGTTTGTGGGCACCCACCATCCATCTCATCTGTATCTCCCATAGCTGCAGGATAAACCCACATTTGCATTCCTTTGACCTAAACTAACAACTGGATTCTTGCTCTTGCTCTTGTACCCACAGCGTTTCTGGAGGTGAGCTCTTTGACCGGATCTTGGAGCGAGGGGTCTATACTGAGAAGGACGCCAGTCTGGTCATCCAGCAAGTCTTGTCTGCAGTGAAGTACCTCCATGAGAATGGCATCGTCCACAGAGACTTAAAGGTGCCAGGCGTGCAATGCTTGGTGACAAACAGATGATCCTTTAGGAAGCCCCACGGGCCATGAGAAATCAAAGCTCTGTAAACTGTGTGGGCTGAACTAGTCTGACTTCAGGCCCTGTCTGAGCTCAGACTCTTTAAACAAGTTTGGGGTAGCTGAGCAAGCATTGGTAATTTGTACCTGTGCCTTTTCTGAACTGTTCACTATGCCTTACCTCATTCAGATATCAAAGTAATCTATGTACCTTTTGAACCCAGGCACAGTCACATGCAACAAATGCTTGCCAAGGATCTATGTAGTCCCAGTGCTGCAGTATCCCTTGACGAGATCAGGGACAATTAACCAAGAGCTGATCCTCACACAACAATGACAGTCATGTGGTAGTTGGGAATGATGTGGGATGGGGCTAGAAGGCTGGGAAAAGTCAGGACCACAAGTAAGACCCAAAGTCTGGGGTGCAGAGTGAGAGTATAGGTAGGAGGAATGGGAGAAGGTAAGCATGGCCTCGGGGTCAGGCCCAGGGCTCAGGTTGCTTAGGAACTATCTGTCAAGGGAAGGGAAAGATACTCATTTCAGATATGTCCTACTCCATATTTCCTTCTTTTGCAGCCTGAAAACCTGCTGTACCTCACACCTGAGGAGAACTCAAAGATCATGATCACAGACTTTGGGCTGTCCAAGATGGAGCAGAGTGGAGTCATGTCCACAGCCTGTGGGACCCCAGGCTACGTGGGTGAGTCTGGAAGCAGGAGGGAAGCATAACTAATCTCTGAAAGGGGTGATTATGAGGAAGCAGGGTTCAACATCGGGGATGATCCGGGTAGATTGCTCACACATGAAGCTTAGGACCAGCCAAGCTGCTGTCTCTTGATCCACCTCTGCAGCTCCCAAGTACCACATTGTTTAAGACGGCCTACCCCTGGGCCTTTACTACAGCGGATGCCTTTATTTGATTGTCACTCTTACAGACGGACTCCCTGCCTTTATTTTTCTACCTTTCTCAGGGCCACAGACAAGATCCCCAGTCCAAAGATAAGTAGAGAGCTCAGAGGTTAAGCATTCACTTTGGCTCCTTCTTAAACTATAGAGGAGACCTCAATCTCCCAACTCCTGGGAGCCTAACTGTGCAGCATATTGAGTTTAGGCCTCAGGAACAAGATATGGGCCCCCTAGGGTTCCCCAAGGAAGAATTTGAGGGGAGTGGGAGAGGGAGCACCCTGCTTGAGCAGTCCTGTGGGCTCCCAGGACTTCTGGTGAGAGTAGGCAGGGAACCTGTGAGGTTCTTGGGGTCCACGGAGAACAAGATGAAAAAGTCCACTGCCTGGACTTGAAGAGTGGCAGGCAAAGTTCCAGCTAAGAGAAACAGCCTCCTCCCTCCCAAGAAAGGACACGTTACCAGAAGGCAGTAAGCTCCAGTGGATATGCAGCCCTGTGGTTGGAGATGATTACAGAAGCCATCTCCCTACTGCTCCAGGGTCCCAGTCAGAGGAACACAAGGCTCACGCCTAAGGAACTTCTCAGTCTGATGGGGCAGGCTAAGCCCTGCCCTCTGAAGGCAACCCGTATCTAGTGGGAGATTTACTGTCTGTTCTTTGGGAGCTTCCTAACTCCTAGGGAAGGTTGCAGCCTCTGCCTTCCAGGGGCTCCCACTTTAGCGAGAGATGGCGCCTAGCTGAAGTTCTCCCACTATGAAGGGAAAGATACAGTCCTCGCCCTGGGAATCTCCTGTCCAGATGGGGAGAGACAGGCATTGCCCTCACAGAACGCTCGGGCCGATGGGGGAATATGTAGCACTGGAGAGCCTCAGTCTGATGAAAGAGTCTTAGGTCCCTGTAAGGAAAACTCCCAATCTGATAGAGGAGTCACAATCTCTCTTCAGAGAAAGATTTAGTCTTCTTAAGTGAATCACGGGCCCTGTCATAGAGTTTTCAGACATAGAGATATCACCACGCTGTGAGGTACCCTTATCCTCTTCTCTAAGCCTCTTTCTGACCTTCAGGCCCCACCCCATAGGCCTCTCCTCTTGCCCTCAGCCTTGACTCTGCCATTGGTTTGCTGCAGCTCCAGAAGTGCTGGCCCAGAAACCCTACAGCAAGGCTGTGGACTGCTGGTCCATTGGCGTCATCACTTATATCCTGTGAGTAGAAACTGGCACTGTTGGCTCAGCCCCTCAGAAACCTTACAGCCTGTTTGCTCTTGTTCTCCCACATGCACACACATGCATGCACATGTGTATTCTCACACACAGCTCCAGAGCTGACTCTGTCCTGATCTCCACCGAGTCATAAAAACACAGCTCAGCACGATCAGCTGCCCGGCATTCATTTTGCCCGTGAGCCACCACCTTTGCTATCCCTAAAGGTTCTGAGACTTGCTCTGTAGAATCGACAGGGACAAGGTAGTGGCCAAGCCAGGTTCTGAAACCAGGGTTGCCCACGGTCCCTCGCCTCACCTTCGTCTCCTGGTGATGCTGACCCAAGGCAAACCTGTGGCAATGGATGAAGCCTCTCCACATATCCTTGGGCTCCCCCTCTCCTAACCTCTCATCGCCTCTTTCCCACCACCCTCCTCACCCTTGTAGCAAACTTTGCACTTCAGAAAAGAAAGTGCCGTTAGAAGTTTGCCTCTCAGTGTGGATCCAGTCCCTCGCTTCATGTCGTACCATTACTCTCATTCATTCATTTACTTAACAAATATTCAAAACTCTCTATTCTGAGTTCGTCTCCAGACTGTCCTAAAAATAGAATACTAAATAAAGCCACCCAAATAAAATTCTGGTGAAATGTATATTCATGTAGGTGTTCTACCACCTTCTTTCTCTCTTTTCTTTCTTTTTTTCTTTCTTTCTTTCTTTTTCTTTCTTTCTTTCTTTCTTACTTACTTACTTTATTTTCCCAGGGACATGGAGCTTTGAGACAGGGCTTTACTAAGCTGCTGAATTTCCCAAGCTGTCCTTGAACTTAGGATCATCCTGCCTCAGCCTAGAGTGCTGAGACTACAAGCCTGTGCTACCAGGCCTTGGCTTTCTATTATCCTTTAAAAAAAAATATTTTGTAGTGTATCTGAGAGTAAGGAAAGGACAGGAAGAAGTGCTGAAGACTTAGGGGGAATAGCATATAAAGGGCCTCCGAGCAAAAGAGTCTCAGAGGCCCTGACCAGCTTTACAGAGGGAGATCTATCTGCTGAGGCCTTGGCTTCTGCACTTACTTCATGGGACTCATCCATTCCTAAAGCAGAGGTGAACCTTTGTCCTAATCACATGGCTGTGCCTGCCTATGTGCAGAATGGGAGGCAGGAAAGGGGGGAAGCTGACCCTGAGGACGGGTGGCTCAGCAGGACCCTCATTTCTGTCCCACTGCAGGCTATGCGGGTATCCCCCTTTCTATGAAGAGACTGAGTCGAAGCTTTTTGAGAAGATCAAAGAAGGCTACTATGAGTTTGAGTCTCCATTCTGGGATGACATTTCTGAGTCAGGTAAGACCAGTAGGGGCGAAGGACAAGGCAACTGGCTAAAGGCCAAGGCAGCCAAGAGAAAAGATCTTAACAAAAGATGACAGTTCTGGTGATTCGGAGTCCCTGGGGAGCCCGCAGAATGAGCTGCCAGGGAAACAGAGAAATATTCATCTGGTTCAAAGGCAGAGAAATTGTTTGCATCTAGGGTACATGCTTCTGTGTTTCTAGAGACTGAATCTCGGTACGCCTAGGGGTGGGGGCAGAGGGCATTGTCAGGCAGAGGAGAGAGATCTAGGCAGGAATAGCAAAACCAAGGGGCGAGGGGTTGGACAGAGACCACAAGGTCGGCGAGAAAGGCAGCGAGATGTGTGAGTTGAGCCTGTTAAGTGCAGATGAGAGCTGGAACAAGCCAGCACTCACATGTGGGTCCGTGTGCCAGCGCTGGCCATGTATGGGTACAAACGTAGGCACACGTGGTGTGCAGTCACCCTGATGCCTCGTGACTAGCAAGTTTCGGCAGTGCTGTGTGGGTGAGGCTGCTTAGAGCCTCTCTTCTTGGGTGGCTTATGGTGGGTTGTTAGGTGGTTTAGGTTTTTTTTCTCTTTTAAGACTCTTAAAATTGCCTCTCTGGAAGATTAGCTAAAGATGCCTTCACCGCCGCCCACCAGCCCGGAAGTGAATTTCCATCAGTCTTGAAGTCTGGTCTTTAGTTGCCCTGTCTCTGATTGCTCTCCTTAGCCAAGGATTTTATTTGCCACTTGCTGGAGAAGGACCCGAACGAGCGGTACACCTGTGAGAAGGCCCTGAGACACCCCTGGTGAGTGAGAAACAGTGAGTGAGGACCCTGGGTCCTCACCCCGTGGCTCCCAAAGCCATGATGACTCAGTCGCGTGGCGGCAATCTCCTGGAACCAGCTTCCCCAGAGCCCCTCACCATGGAGCTGTCCACACAGCATGCTGTTATGCGTCGGGTCCAGGTAGAGACGCAAACAGCATTAAACAAGCAGGCCCTGACCCAAGGGTAGCAGCGGAGGTATTCGGTTAACTCAGGAGATCCAGCAGGGCACTGTCACTCAGGGCTGGATGTCAGCTTCTAAATGGTACAATACCCAGTGCTAGTTACTCAAGAGGTTTCCTGTCCTTAACATCATTTTATTCTAAGATCAGAACTTGACCTGTTCAGAAGAGATTTAAGAGTGTTCACAAAGTAGCCAATTGGTAAAGTGGGTAACAACAACAACAAAAAAAAAAACCCTCTTGAAACACTTTCCTTTTTTATGCTACTCCCCTTTTCAAGCATATGCAACAGCATCCCACTTCCTACCACAAGTGCAGCCTCTGTCTCTCCAGGCTTTCTCTATTCCAACCCGGCCTTCTTTCTCCAGCTGCATTTCCCAGGATTTCTACCACCCCTTCTCTGGTCTAGGCAAACCTAAGGACCATATTCTCCCTGGCCTCCCCCACCTCATAAGCCAAGCTCATTTTCATAGCATTTTCAGTACCAGGAAGGAACTGCCTCTTGCCCCCTCTGGTACACCCGTCAGAATCCAGATCCCATCCCCCAAAGCCGGACTCCTGCAAACTTCTCCATTCCTCTTTATTAGTTACCGAGTTTATCAAGGATTTCTCTGTTCTGTAGCATGAAACACCACCACACACCTATAGCCTCCTCAGCAATGGAGCCAGCATCCCTCCCTCCTTTGGGTCCCTTAGTAGCTGTCACTAGGACTACGCAAATGCCAGATGTCTGAAGGACACTTACAGAGAGGTAAGAGTTTAAGTGGATGAGAAAGGGCCAATGTATCCAATGGCCTCACTGGAGGGTTTCTAAAGGTGCTGGGGCTTTCAGGCAAGGTTTGAGCTAAAGGATGGTGATGACACATGTGTTTTGTGATGCAGGGGTCAGAAAATTATTTTCAGGGGTCAGACAGTAGATATTTTAGGCTTTGCTGGCTGTATCATCTCTATGGCAACTACTCAGCCCTGCAGCTGTACCACAAAAGCAGCCTCAGGAAACCCTTGAATGGATGGGCATGGCTACATTATTCCAGCGAATCCTCGTTTACAAAAACAGGCAGTGGGTAGGTAGGCTTGCCCCATCCCTTGCCTATTGCAACTGTACTCAAAACGTGCTTGGTTTTCCCAAGCATAAGTCCGTTATTCCCTGCGCAGGGGCAGCCCTTTCCTCCTGAGTCCCTCTTCTCTTGGAACATTCCTCTCAGCTCTAACTGGGACCTGCATGCACAGTCCCCTGCCCCCTCCTGGCTGAAGGCTCAGGGCCACCCACCTAGTAGCCAAGGTCCCTTCTTGCATCCACAGGATTGATGGAAACACAGCCCTGCACCGGGACATCTACCCATCTGTCAGCCTCCAGATCCAGAAGAACTTTGCCAAGAGCAAGTGGAGGGTGAGCCATTCTGGGATTGGGCAAGTTGTTCGGGGCCTGGAGGTTGGGGGATGGGCTGCTGGGAGGGCTTCCCTTTGGGTATCCCATCCCGTAATAGAACTCCTTGTAGTCTCTCTAAAATGAAATGGGGGGCTACTGGTTTCAAGAGGCCCTAGAGAGCCAGGATGCTTGCCTGTAACTCTAGCCACTGGGAACCTAAGGAAGAAGCAGTTCCAGGCAAGCCTAGGCAACTTAGTAAGACCTTATCGCAAAATAAAAATTTGTAAAAAAGAAAAGGGAAGTGGGGCAGCTGGTGATATAGCTCAGTGTGAACAACCTAGGGTTAATCGACAGTTAAAAAAAAAAAAAAGGCCTCCAGAGTAGGGTACCCCTGCCCATGGCTCTCCCTGGCCATGGAGAGCCAGACTTGGGTGCCTCCTCAGCAAGCCTTCAACGCGGCGGCCGTGGTGCACCACATGAGGAAGCTCCACATGAACCTGCACAGCCCTGGCGCCCGCCCTGAGGCAGAAAACAGACTGCCTGTGTCCCCAGCCTCCGAAGCCTCCAGGCCCAGCTCCCCTGAGATCACCATCACCAAGGCCCCTGCCCTGGACCTAAGCACGCCCCTCCCTGAGCTGGTCCGGATACCCTGCCAGCATAGCCCGCGGCCTGCGGCCACAGCCACTGTAGGCAGGTCCCTCAACTGCCTGGTCAACGGCTCCCTGCGCATCAGCAGCAGCCTGGTGCCCATGCACCAGGGACCACTGGCCACAGGGCCCTGCGGCTGCTGCTCCAGCTGCCTGAACATCGGGAGCAAAGGGAAGTCTTCCTACTGCTCTGAGCCTACCCTCTTCAGAAAAGCCAACAGAAAACAGTACGTATCAGCGGCAAAGGCAGAGCCTGGTCCTGTTCAGCCTAGTCTAGAAAACTCTGGGAACACAAGTGAAATGGGCAGCAAGGCCTCTCCCGCTCACAAGGGCTGTAGAGGTGGGAAGAGCTCTGGACTGGGCGGTAGGACACGCATCCAGCCCTGTCGCTACCACTCATAGACTTAAGGCCATTGCCAAGTCAGAGAATGTCTCTGGTTCTAGTTTATTCATCTCAAAATTGGATTGACTGAAGCATTTCCCAGATGAACCTGGCTCACAGAGGGACTATAACAGTTTAGAAAGGAACAGAGATTATAAAAGCCTGTAGAAAACTGGGTACTGTATGTGAGTGGTAAGCATTCGATTTCCTGAGTTTAGCGGGCCTCGGAATTGGGGGTGAGGCCGGCAGTAGGGGCCCTGTTGTTTGGTGTGTCTTCTCTGCAGGCGCTCGGACTGCCTGAGCACAGAGAGCATGCGCGCTCCCAGCCCCCCACACCACGTATTCCTTCTTCTACCTTCGAATACTTTCAGGTTGCTGCTTTGTGTCCTTTCTAGGAACTTCAAGTCAGAGGTCATGGTGCCAGTTAAAGCCGGCGGCGGCTCCCACTGCCGGGCAGGACAGACTGGGGTCTGTCTCATCATGTGATCCTGGGAGTCCGTACCTGTGTCACTGCAGTTTTCAGGTAAAGCCTAGAAGTGGGTATGGGTCTGTTCCAGGAGAAAAGCCCTACCCCAAGGGCTACATGATGGGTCTGAGGCGGAGGCCCCACCCTCACCCCAACTGCTTTTGTTTTGTAGGAGACATGTTCAGCTCCTCTCTGCCTCCAGCCCGGGCGGCTACCTGCTGAGGGAGGAAGGGGAACAAGAAGCAGGACCTGGCAGGGGTGGGTTCTGGCCCAAAGCAGCAGCCTGCTGCTGCCGGGGTCAAACCCTCACGGGAGGCCCGGGAGGCAGCCCCAGGCTTGGAGGCTCCTCAAAGCTGTAGGCAGGAGGAGCAGCGTTTCCTGAGCTGCCTGCCCTGCCCCACACCCTCCGTGCTGTGGCTCTGTGCAGTGTTACGTAGATAGCACTCACCTGGATCTGTGTTTTTCGTGAAAAGCTTAATGGGCTGGCCAGGCTGTGCCGCTATCTCCGAGCAAAGCCACGTGGAGCTCTGCTCCGAGTCCCCGCTCTGTACACACTTGCTCCTGCCTCGCCGGCCTCTGGCCTTGGGCCC
This sequence comes from Ctenodactylus gundi, assembly GCA_004027205.1. NCBI lineage: Eukaryota > Metazoa > Chordata > Mammalia > Rodentia > Ctenodactylidae > Ctenodactylus > Ctenodactylus gundi. Next base: position 271,749 of record PVKB01000161.1, on the reverse strand, counting down.
ACCTGGGCTCATCACTGCAGCTGCAGCCCCTCCGCATGAACGCTGGGCAGCTCCCCGGTCAGCCTGGGTGTGCGCAAACCTCCCATCCTTACCTGCACCAAGACCCAGCCAGCAGCTCCCAGAACACTATGGACCCCTACCCCTGGCCTCAGTCTACAACAGTGCCACATGCCCCAAGGTGGGGTAGAAGGAAATCTAAGGGACCTTGGGTCTTCTCGTGGCCACACCCCTCCACACACACATCCCTGGTTCAGCACACCGGAAGCTGACTACTTCCCGTCTAGCCGGGAACTCTCATCCTGCCTCTCTTCCCGTTTCCGCCCCTGAAAGTGAGGTGCACCGTTCTCGTCTGCCCGCTTTTCTGCCCTCAACCCCTGCAGCTTCATGCTTAATAAAATGGACATATTTTTCTCTACAAGGCTTTCTTGGCTTCTTTCAAGTCAGAAGCAGCTCAGGGACTTCTGCATCAGACGGGAGTCGGGGTGCATGGGCAGGAAGGAACAGCCACAGCCAGGGCCTCCTGCAAAGCTTGCAGCGTGCAGGAACCCAAGTGACAGGAGTTACAGAAGAGATTCTGTGGCTCCCCAAGGGTGTGCCCCAACACCCGCCCTCTTCCTCACTGTTAGGAGAACCTGACCATGAGACCTAGCTCTGTCATCACCTGCCGCATTGGTGACCTTGAAGAGTTCCTCAGCCTTTTGTGCCATGGGTTCCCTCACTTTTCTGATGGGAATAACAGTGCTGCCTCTAACACAAAAATGCCCAACACGGTTGCTCAATAAATAATTAAAATTATTTATAATGACCAAGAAGTTAATGTGGATAAAATGCCTAGTACAGTGCCTGGTTGTGGCTAGCATACACGTGGTGTTTATGCCATCTGCATATTTGCCTCTCACACGTGTGCACCCGCAAACACACAAACTCATTTACAACTTCTCTGAGATCCCAAGAGACGTAGATCCTGCCTGTAGGAGCCGTGCGGGTCTGAAAGTAATACTTCCTTTCTCTAGATTTCTATTTCTGTGAACGAGACACGGGGCTGCTGTCCAGAGGTGATAGCTGGCCTCTGCTCTCTCATGATGGAATCCAGCTGGTCCCGAGGCAAAAGGGTCCAGTGTCCCTAAGTGTGGGTGCTGAGAAGCTGGACTGCGTGAGGAGGGTGACTCATGGCCATGAGCCTGCTGGAACTCCGGGCAGGAGGCAGAGACAAGGGACAACGTTTACTTTCTCTCTTGGGGAGTGCTAGGTTCCTTTCTAGAGATTTTTATTAGCCTTTTTTTTTCATTTGTACATCATATTATCCATTAAGGTTTTATGTTAGTCCAGGATTCAGCCACACTGGAGGACATGGGATGGGGACACTACTGGGCCAGCTCTCTTGACTTCAGGGTTTCCAGTCAGGAGGACATGTCTACTTCTGCTACATCTCTGCCACTTAAATGCAGTGATTCTTTTGGCTCAGGCTCAGAGGCAGTCTAGGAATTGTATACCTAGGGACCAGGCTTGGTTTTGGGTGGTACTAAAGTCTCCCAGAGCCAGAAAACATTCCACCTCAATCTGCCCCCCAAAACAAAGGGTGGCAGGGAGGCAGGGACCGGAGTAGAGATCACTTGCAGGTGGCATAATAGAGTACACGCCCATTGATGTAGTCACGGATCTGCTCCACACGCTTCTCCAGCCCCACCAGGTCGGCTGAGCGCAGCATGATGGCCTGGCTCCCCCGCAGCAGCTCGGACTCCATGTCTGAGGCAGATGGAACAGCCAGGGGAGAAGCGGATGGTGAGATACCAGGAGACTCCCAGCTCTTCTCCATCCCTGCCTGAAGGCAGCTTGGACAGGAGAAGCCCTCCAGGGGAGTCAGGAATCTGAGGTAGTGATCTCTCCAGGCCCTGACACCTTCCTGGGGAAACCCAGCAGAGGCCTGAGTCAGGAGGCCCTCACACCCAAATATCTCCTGACACCCTCCTCGGGAAACTGGCAGAAGCCAGAGCCGAGAGGCTCTCACTCCAATTATCTCCTTCCCCTGCCCCTGCCCTGTGCTTTCGGGTCCCTCTATTGTACCAGGCGGAAGATGGGAGCCACTGGCACTAAGATGAACAAGCCAATGTCCTTGGGCCCAGACAGTTACCATCTGCCAATGATCATCGAGTGAGCTCTTTGGCACTGAGGTGGCCACGTGACCAGATCTTCCCTACTACGCCTCCCTAAAATGCCATTCCTAATAAATCTAGTCCTCTCTCTGCATAGTACTTTCAGGTTCTATGTGGAGGTTTAAAGGACTCCAGAGTAACCCAGTCTGGCACGTCCCCTGGGCAGGCGTCTCCTCCATCACACCCCCCACTCTAAACTTGGCCAGAAATACAGAAGGAGTACATGCTGCCTTAGAGGCTCCAAAGTTAGTCAGCTCTGGTTATATAGAGTCACCTTCTCACGAAGCCCAAAGAGGACCACTTTCTGCTCCCATCCAGGGGTCCTAGGTCTGTCTCCTGGGATACAGAAACGCATCTGCTGTGTTCCCACTGCCAGCCCTGAACATCGCAGGTGTTTTTTTCTCCCGGTTAAACATCTCTATTCCTGGTTAGCTAACATTGCTGAGCCCCTCCTTCCATGTCCACACTGGTCACTGTCTTTCTGGGGTATATGTCAACATCCCCTCTAAAGATACAGCAGCCACCACTGGAATGCCACTCCCCAGCAGCATGCAACACCATCAGTGCCAGGCTGGCAGCTCGCCAGCGGGCATGCACATGAAGAAGTACTGAAACATAGCCACGGTGGTTGTTAAATAGCTTCTCTAGGTCCCCACTCCCACTCCCAACGGCCCTGCACGCATGATTCCCTCCGTTACCCTCCAATTAAAAGCAAGTTCATGGGGGTGGTTAAACGCCTCTTCCAGTGTTGCGGCAGACTTCTCTGATGGGAACGTGCCACGTCAGTTGCTAAATATGTTTATCGTCTCCCCTGAGCTACGATTTCTTTTGTTTTGGCTGCTTCGTGTTTACTGGTTCTTTTGGCTTTACTGGCTTGTAACAAGTTTGCAGTTACTCTAAACTCTTGGGTCTTTTCAGGACAGTAACAACTCATATCTACCTACCACGTACCAGTTACAATGTGTTTTCAGTGACAGAGCTACTGAGAAGCCAGCCTCTCTGAGCTGTACTTGTGGGAAAGGCCCAAACAAGGTCAGAGGTCACTTCTCTCCTTACGTAATTTCATTCTCTTGGTTTTAGTCCATCCTCTTAGACTTCTGCAATTTCTTTAGAAGACTGATTGTTATTTGATGTATTAACTACCTGTTGTCCACAGACCAGATAGCAAATCTTAAGCTTCATACAAAGTATTAACAGGCAAGACCAGGACAAGCCCTGACCCACCCCCCACCTCCTTCCTTGAGATTAGCTCCTCTGTCCCACCCTTCATGAGGGGTAGGTGGCCACAGTACCGCATCTACCACTGTGAACCTGCCAACCCAACCTTCTCGATGGTATCTACTTGGCCAGCCAATGGTATTTTTTTTTCCACCACTTTTTCTGAAGTTCAGCAAAATTGTTTTTGGCAATTTTGTCCCATTATTTTTGACACTCACTGGATACATCAGCCTAATGGCTTCGTTTTAGAGATGGCCTGCCTCCTAGGAAACCCTATTTCTCTTGCTGAGGAAACCTCTTAACCCTTTCAACAGCTGTTGTCATGTCTGCGTCATATTCAAAACTCTGGGAGGCTTTCTACTGGGCCCAGGGTCAAATGTACCCCCTCATCCAGGCACTGCAGGCCAGCTACACAAACACAGCATGTGGACCCCGCTTCTTCTCCTCCCCTGCAGGCTCCTCACCAACCCCCTTTTCCTCTCCAGTGAGTCCTGTCCCCTTCAGAACATGCCCCATTGCTTCTTGCCAAACTCCTGATGTCTTGATATCCTTCCTCTTCCTCATAGCCTCTCCCAGGCCCACAAATCTTTCCATACCCTCCTCACATCTTATCTTTCCTGACCAATACCTTCATTGAATACTTCTGTTGGAGTTATTTGGCCTCTGAACTCCTAGAGCTCTGACTATATGTAACCCTGTCACAGACACCTTGTGCTGTTAAACAGTGTCACAAAGCAGGCAGGTGATAGGAAAAATGGCCTCAAGTGGACTGTGAGCTTCTTCTGGGTAGGCCAAATCAATGTAAATGTGAATGTGAATAGCCCGGTAGTCCCCACAACCCATCTCAGGTGCGAGTTGCTCCTGACTGCTCTCAGGCCCTTAGCACTGCAGGCTCCAACAGAATGGGGCTGAGAAGCGCAGGGTGGGGACAAACTTTCAAGGACATCCGTACCCATGGACGCTCCCTCACCTTTCACCCTGTCCATCATCTCCATGGTCTCCTCAAAGAGCTCCTCGGCCTCTGTCTTGACACTGCGGATCCGGCCGCCCTGCTCGCCCAGCATGGGGCTCTGACCCAATCGGTCCTTCAACTCTGCGTACTTTTGCTTTACTCTCTCAAATCCCTGAAAAGAGTAGAAGGGTCTTAATGTCATCGTCGTGATTATCCAAAGTCCTAAAGACCTGTGGCTAAAGCACTTCACATCCCCCAAGTCAGCCCAGAGAATCAAAGAGCCTCCGATTATTCCCCTTTCCCTAATGGGTTGGTTTTTAACTACAAGACACCAGAGCCCCAGATGCTGACTTGAAATTCTGAATTTCCCTCCCGTTATCTCTAGCTGCTGTCATCCCCACCTTCATTTCAGGCACAGTGTCAAGCATATGATCATAGGTTAATATTCAGTTATCACTTAAGAACACACTGAGCAACTCAGTCACCATGCCAGGATTGTGTGTGCCAGATTTCCTGGCCCCGGGGTAGGGAGGGGGTGCACTTGAGACCCTGAGGATAGCTCTTTGACCTTCTCTGATTTCATTGAGAGAGGGATGGAGCCCAGAGTGACTGTGTCTGTAACGGCTGGGGATTGAGGACTGGCTCCAGGTAATGAGTGAACAGACCAGCTTTATAGATGAGTCTTGGGCCTGGGGACAAGTCACTATCTCATCGGTAAAGCAAGTGGACTAGATTATCCTCAGTGTTACTGAACCAGCTACACAGAGGCAGTTGGAGTTGGAATTCAAATGCCTAGCTATCTTGAGCTCCTCTTCCTTGTTCTGTTTACTCTATGCGCTTTTCTCCCACCCTCTTGCCCCCGACCCCCATACTGAGGACTGAACCCAGGGCCTTCATACTGAGCTACAACCTCAGGCCTTAGTTATTTTTATTTTGAGACACATGTGGTTTTGCTAACTAAGTTGCCACATTCAGGCTCAAACCTGTGATCCTCTGATCTCAGGCTCCAGAGTGCTAGGAACATAGGTGTATGTGCTTTTGAGCCCCTGATGTTAAAGCGCTCTCCTACTCAGGACTCCCTGGGAGCTGTGCACTGCTGACTGACCCTGCCCTCCCTGTACCTCCCGGGCACTCAGTGCCCGCTGGCGGACGTCCTCTGCGCGCTCCCGGGCCTGGGCCGCTGCCACCCGCTGCTGTTGGGCCTGACTGTGGAGCTCCTCCGTCCGTGCTCGGAAGCCACCCAGCTGCTCTGCCAGGCCCATCACCAGTCCTTCTGCTGGCCCTACAACCTGCTGAACCTGTGGAGAAAAAGGGAAGAGATTTGGAGTTTGTGGAGGACCACGCAAGCAGCAAACAACTGCCTGCCCCCTGTTTTTTTCCTACTTTTCAGGCAGCAGAAAGTCCCTCCAACCAGGACATCTCAATGGAGCTTCCCCAACTCCAGCTGCCCACTATGTCCAAGCCTCCTCCTCCCTTACCTCAGCTGATCCCACCTGTGCCACAGCTCAAAGTCCACCCCGCTGTTCTGTACCCCAGAGAGATGAGAAAGATCCCAGGCTCACACCAGGCCCAAGCAGGGTAACCTGCCTACTATACACTTGGTCAATTGAATTACTTTGTAGCATCTTCTAGGTCTTGTGCCTCAATCTGTCTGCTATTCATAAATATGGAAGGAAGACTCCATGATGCTTTACCTCAGCAACCCTGTCCTGGATAAGCTTCAGGGAGTGGCTGGTGCCTCCCATGGTGTCCTGAGCTTCCTGCAATGCCACCATGCCCTGCCGCAGGTTCCCGACCACATCCTCCACTTGGCCCTCTACGGTGTGGGCACGACTCCTGAGTAGGCAAGAGAAAAGACGGAGAGAGAGACCAAGCAGAGGGCATAAATACACATGGTCTGCCTCATGCACTGGCCAGCCAAGATGAAGAACAGGAGAGCACCAGCTCTGTAGCCCTTACCTCGCAGGACCCCTCCACCCCCAAGCAGAGATGGCGAGTACCAGTGCCATGCCTGAGATAAGCTGCAGGCAAAGCCCCCATATGGGGACAGGGTCTCATGAGTGCAGTGTACCCTGGACTCTGCATATCAGCCCCCCGTGTGTTCCAGCTTCTGCATCCCGCTCTCGACAACAGAGCTGGGGGTCAACACATCAGCCCTATCCTAGGCAGGAAGACTTTCAGGGCCCAAGGACACACCTGGCCTGCTCAGCCTCAGCCTGGAGCCTGCGGGCCCGTGCAATGTCCTGCTTGGTCTGAGAGAGCACCAGGTCGACGTTGGGGAGCCTGGTTGCAATAGCCTGGATCTCTTTCATCTTCTGATGGACAGTAGCCAAGTCTGTGGGTAGCCATAGAGCCAGCACAGCCTCACTGACCTTCTGGATGGTGGCTGCATCTGTAGACGGGTCTGGAAAGACAGCCATCCATCAGACTGGGGGAGTCCACTCACTTCCCTGAGGGTTACCAGCCATCCAAGCTGAGAGACACCATGGAAGGTGCCCCCTGTAGCACCCCTATTGCATGCCCTTTCTCAACCAGAGAGGAAGCTACTACCCCCTCAACAAGACCCATTCTCTAAAAACTTCCAGAAATGCTGTAGGAGGATGACTGTCCTATGCTCAATGCTGCGGGGAGGAGTGTCAGCACAGCTGTGGCAACTAAGTGTTTGGTGCTACAGGAAGCTGCAGGATGGGAGGAGGCGGTGGTGCCAGACAGCTGGTACTGAACAATGCCCGAAGCACACACATCATCAAACTAAGCAGTGTGGCCAGGAACTGGAGCTGCTGCCTTGGCAATAAGACCCTTTCCCCGCAACCCTCCTAGGGCCACAGTGCTCATTTTGCACAGGCGGATAAGGGGGGCCATTCTTTGCTAGAATCTCACATTCTCAGAGGACAACTCTGGCCATCCCTGGCTGTCCAATCTAGAACGGTAACCTGTACCCCTAGACCAGCTCTCCCAACCACTTGTCTTTCTCTCCAGCACATGGCAGTACCCATATACAAGCACTGAACTCATTTATTTATTTTTTTGTCTCTTCTTCCACTAAAATGTCTGTTCTCTGAAAACTGAGTTTCATCCACAGGTCTGTCTCTAGACCGTAATGCAGTGCCTGGGACTTGGAGGTTCTCAGAGTCTTCAAAGTGAATGACAGAAAAGGCTTCAGGCCCTGGTCTTCCTTTTGTTACTAATGTAATATAGGACCAGTCAAGCAGCATCTCTGACTTTGGTTTCCTGATCTGTGACTTGGGACTAATGGTCATCATCCTGAAAATATGACAATGAATGATCAACGAAGCAAGAGCTTTTACGAACAAACTCAGAGGCTGCAGTCAAAAGTACAAAGATGTCGTCTCCCTCATCTCTCTATTTACTTTTACAGATTTCACTGGTATGAAAGTGTTTGGACGGGAGACTCCATCCACCCAGATGACTTGTCCTGGGACTGAGCATCCTACACCCAATCTGCTTCCACAACCAGGGGGTTTTCTTACCAGCTAGCTACACAGGCTCCCCTCCTAGCCCTTCCTCATACCAAGCAGAAAGACAACCCTGGGAGGCAGAAGCTGTGCCTGCTCATTGCCGTGTTCCTCAAGCCAGCCTGCAGAAGCCCAGGCATCACCGTGATTGAGTTTAACTAAGGAGGTTCGTTCCGGCTGCAAGCTTCACAAGGACCGTGGCTGTAGAAGCATACACCTCTCCTCCAACCCACGCCCTGCTCTCCAAACAGGACTTACTACATACCTCCCAGGATGTAAGTGCACCCACCCCAGCTCTGACACTTTCTATGCTCTGCAAAACGTCAGCTGCATGCACTGGCAGGGACTGCATTACACTTAATTCATGGCCTTCTGTGGCTTCAAGTGGGCTTAGCAAATATTTACTGCTCTCCACAATAACAGCACATGGGAGTCAAGACCACAAATCAAATTAGACCCAGTCCCTGCTCTTATGGATCTGGAAATCTGGAAGTATGTAAAAGGAAGCACAGCACCACGTGACAGGACACGGTAAACACAGGTGGTGAGATAGTTGATGTCTCCCCCAGGCTGTGGATCCACGGAGGCTTCTAGAGAGGAGAATGCCTGACAGGATTCTCAGAAGATAAGCAGGAGTTAGCCACGTCAGGAGAAGGAGAGAGCGGAAGTAATCCAGAGACAGGGAAATATTAGCAAAGGTAAAGAGGCAAGAGTGAGCATGCACATGCGTGTGTGTGCGTGTGTGTGTGCGTGTGTGTGTGTGTGTGTGTGTGTGTGTGTGTGTGTCCAGTCTATAGTGAAATACTATCGTGTCTGTAGAGTGCTGCCAGTGGGCTTGACTCCTCCCCACACCACCTCTGAGCTGGACATCCTTAGGCAGACTGCTTAACCTTTGTGCACCTAGATGCAAAGTGGAAATAATAATAGCACTTAGCTCACGTAGCCAGGATTAAATAGTCTAATATATACAAAGTATGTATTAGAACAGCACCCAGCACTTAATAAGAGCTTAATAAACCCTCTTAATTTTGTCTATCCCACTTGAACTAACAAGAAAAATGTTCCTTCCTCTACAGACCTGCCATGTCCCTTATGCTGTGACCTTGCATGTCAGCTGCAGCTTGCACCAGTGCCTCCTGCCTTGGGTCCCTGGATACTAGTAGAACCCTTCTCTGGGGTGGCTTTGAGAATTGTCCTGGACCCTCCCAGACCACCAGACGGCTCAGGCCCTAGACCTTCCCTCTGTCTCTCGACTGTCTTCAGCCTTGACCCAACTGACAACCTTGACAGCACAACTGAGGGCAGATGGGGCCAGATCACTTCTGCTGCCCCAGTGAATCTGGGCTGCAGTGGAAGAAGAGAATTCCAGGGCCGTCTGGCCAGGCCCTGGCCAAAGTTAATACTAGATAAGCGGTCATTCATCTTCACTGGACTTGACTCAGGGGAAGACTTCCTTCCATTGGAATCTGAGCCTCAGCCTGTCCCCTCCCCTGCATTGGCACTATCTCCTTGCACCCCAGTAACAATTTCTCCTAGTGGGGCCTCATGGCCTTAAGCAAATCACGAGACCTCTGTGGATCCTTCCTCCCTCTCTCTGACCTGCCATCTGCTCTCATGAGAGAGCTCTGTCCTATTTGGGGCAAAGACACTGCAACAGTCACAAGAAGAGCCACTGTCGTTACACCAATCCCTCAGCTCACATTCACTGGGCTTCCAGCCAAGCAAATTCCCTGGCAGGGACCAGAAATCTAATAATATCAACTCACATTCCGGAGGCACCTTTAATTTTTCAAACCACATTTTACATGAGTTATTTGATCCTCAGAATAAACTTGTGAAATACTACCATCGCCATTTGCAAGTAAAAGATGAGGCCAAGGGAAAACAGGTGGGCAAAGTCTCCCAAGTCTCCTGAGCCCTGCCCAGGATCTTCCCACGGCACAGCCCCTCTCTGTACCTCGAGGGCATCCAGAAAGGGGATGTGGTTCTGGTCTTCACTCCACCAACGCTGGAGATTTCTAGCTTTGTACTACGGGCTGGCACACAAAACAGGCAACCATTGCTACTCTCTGCCCAAGTTTACAGTCTGGTGGGGAGGCTCTGATGCAGCCTCAGACAAACAATCTTGATAGCCACAGAGTTCAAGTAATGCGATGCAGGTAAGACCACAGACAGGAAGGCTGGAAATCAAACCAAGACCTGAAGGATCAGAAATAGCACCTGAGAAAGAGCATCCCAAACAGACAAAGAGCAGGTCCAAGTCTCCAGACAAGGCCAGGGCTGGCCTGCCACGTTCAAGGACACTCAGCGAGCAAAGGAAAAAAAGTGCAAGCTCACACTCAGGAGATGGGCAGAGGCCAGACTCCACCAGCCTGGAAAGGAGTTGAGCGTTTATCCAGGAACAAGGTGAAGCCACTGAAGGATTTAAAGGAAGAGTAGGATGTGATCTGGCCTATATATTTTAGAAGGTGTTGAAGCCTATTTGTTGAGAATGGGTCACAGGAAGCAAGCACACAAGTGCACACAGCAAGCCACAGCTACGGGCTAGACCGGTGGCGAGCCTGGGTAAGGGCACGTATTGGCACAGAGACAGAGAAGGAGACAGAAGGCTGGCTAACTGGACACGGGAATGAGGAACAGGCAGGATAGAGAACATCGGTCAAATAGAAGGTAAATGCCTGCTCACCCGAGAGGAAATCCCGGATCTGCTGGATGAGAAGCCGTGTGCGGCTGACGTCTTCCTCCATGAGGGAGCGGCTGGTGCTCACCTGGGTCTCCAGGCGCTGAGCATCTGACAGGACCTGTGAGGCATCTTCTTCGGCTGTCCTAATCTATCGGCACACTGTGGGTCAGCGAGGACCGAAGCCCCAGGAGAGCCTCTCGCTCAGTAGCCCCTATGATTCCTCTATCATCCTCCTCAAAGTCTACCTATAAAGTATTTGTAACCAGCCCAATTTGGCCCCAGAAGGCACTAAGTGAATTCTGGCAGGGGAGGTGAAATCTAAACATTGGCTCCAAACTCAATCTCAATCTTGCTGTGGGACTTAGGCAGGTCACCTAACATGGCTGGATCTTCGTTTCCTAACTGCAGTGTGAGAAACTCTGAGTTGTCCCTGGCACTCCTTCCTCCGTGACCCTCCCACCCGAGCCCAACCCTTGCACAGCACCCACCATCTGCCTGGTCTGCTGGAGCTGGGAGTTGAAGGCCCGCAGCCGCTCAGCCACCTGTCCCGCCATCCGAAAGGACCCTCCGGCCCTGGGGAGGACGCCCCTGCAGTGGTGGCCACAGGCCGTGCCATTATCTCGGGGACACAGCTCACCAGGGCACGCTCCTGGGGTGCAGGCCAACTGCCTGGAGCCTCCACAGACCTGTGAAAAGATGGGGTTATCCAAGGGGATCCGTAATCACTCCCACCCCACACTAGGAAACAAACAGCCAGATATCTCCACGACAACAAGGCACCAGGAACTTGTTTCCTTGGCAACCCCTCCCTCCAGTGTAGGTGAGGGGCATGGGGGTCAGATATGGGTGTTAGGTTCTCCCTGGGGCAAGGTTGCCCTTGTGGGAAACTTGTGGCAGTGGCTGGTGTGGGACAAGCTGGGACAGGGGCTCCAGGAAGCAGGACTCCCATGCCCCCAGGCACCTTGTTGATAGTGGGTGTCAGGTCAGGCAAGGAGGCCATCTCCCGCTGCAGCACCACAAGCTGGGGGCTGCTGGCCCCTCCTCCTCCTTGGGCCAGCCTCGCCAGCCTTTCTGCCTCTCTCCCGCTACCCCTGAGTTGCAGCAACAAGCGGCCTCTGTCAGAGATCTGCTGGGCAGCCTGGGATGACCGTTCATAGGCTTCAGCCAGCATCCGCAAGGCCCCTGTGGGAAGAGGAGAGGGGAACAGAGGGGAGCCTGGCCCTGAGACCTGGAGACGGCAGGAGCAGATGAGGAGGAAGGGACCTGCACCCTGTGGCAGAGGTGGGGCTGTCTGCAACTCCCTCCTCACCTGAGGGGTTAGCACTGCTTAGCTTTTCATCAAACTGAAGCCTCTTGTTCTGGTAGGTAAGGAGCAGATTATTGTAGCTCCTGTTTAGACTCTCTAGTTCTTCTGAGAGGGACAGCATCTCTTCCTCCAGGGGCAGGTCCAGCTGTAGACCCTGGAGAGTGCGCCTAGGATGGAGGAAGATTTGCTAAGATAGAGGAGCAGGTTGTGCCACCCCGGGGAGAAGCTGCCACTGAGTCAGGAAAGCGGGCTTCACAGGGGAGACACTTTTGCCAAAGGGAGCACAGGGGAGAGTCTACAGGTTACGGAGGTTCTGCCGGGCAGAGGCTGGGACACTCTGGGCCAGGGGCAGCCTGCCTTCAGCAACCCACAAGTGGATCGTTAAACTCTCCTCAGCTTCTGAGGGTCCAACATTCCTGACTCTCCTTCGCATCTCCCACAGCTTTCCCCAAATCCTGGTTTCCATGAGGAGCACTGGTGTGTCCCCCTTCTCCTACAGATTAACTGTCTAAAGAGTGGCTTCAGTCGCTACCTGGAAAGCATGGCTCTCAAATCTGTCTCCAGCAGCACACATGCCCCTCCCTTCCCCTGAAATCCAGATCTCATCCCCTGCCTGCTGGACTGGCCAGCTGAAGGATACATCCCCAGTCCTATCATCAAGTTCTCGGAGGGTCCTCTCTCCCTGCACTCTTTGCCACTTTACCAACCTTCAATCCCTCCTTCAAGTCCTACATTCTCTGTCCCTGGGTTTAGCTCAACATAAGAGGCCTTCCAGTGGCCCCGCCTTAAGCATAAACATTTCCTCCTCCACGTAGAACAGATCACTCCAGTTTGAGGCTTAGCTCAGACAGATCCTCCCTCTGAAGCAACCTTGAACAACCACCAGGAGAGTTTTAGCCCTTAGCTCTCTTATAAGACACACCACATTACAGCTGACATGCCGGCCAACTCTATACGAGCTCTTGAGGGTGAAGACTGTGATCTATTAATTCATCCAATGCTTGTCTCCTAGCAGGTGCTTTTAAAATACACAGAATGAATCAACGAACAAATGATCCTCAACATTTGCTCTAGTTCTTTTGCCAAGACCCCCAAAGGAGCTCCCATACCCCCTGTGACTAACTAAGCCTCAGCCTGCCTTCTGGCTACTTTTTCTTCTCTGCCAATCACACACCTAGAGGACTGCGCAGCACCAGTCCATTTTGACAGGCTCAGGAAATGCAAACTAATTATAGAAACTTCCAGAACCAAATCTCACTAGAAGGCAACTCTGCAGGTGGGAAGGGGCTGTGGGCGGGACCGCTTCCATTTCAAAGACAAGTGAAGAGCTATTTTTAGCGCCCCTGGATGCCCTCCCCAGAGTGACTAATCCAGAGCTGATTTTCTCCTACAGGCTGCACCAAGCACTTGAAAAAGTGCTGGGCTTGGGCTCTTGGCCCAGGATGGCCACATGTCTGTGTCACATACCTATCACTGCCTGTCACCTTATCAGCAAAATGGAAGTCATTCCAGCCATCATTCCACCCCCAGGACTGTTGAGCGTTTAGACAGAAGACTGGTAAAAATGCCTTGTGACCTAGATCAGGCTGCGAGAACATACGGATGGGCTCTGTGGCATAATCCTTCCCAGTGCTCTGCAGGGAGGGAGATTACCTGAGGGAGAGGATGCTACTGGCCACCTGGGCCGCAGCCTGCTCGGTGACCGACGTGCTGCGGAGAATGGCTTGGATCTGCTGAATCTTGCTTTTGGCATCCAGGATGCGGGAGGCCAGGCCACGGCCTTCCAGACCTGGCCCCAACTGAAGGCTGGTGGTAGCATTGCGGAGGCGGCCAAGGCGCCGAGCTTGCTCTCGAATGTCTGCATCGTAGGTGTGGAAGCAGGAGTGGCAGGCCACACACACTGGGTAGCGGTCGCAGTAGCCACGCTGGCACTGGTCACAGCGGCGCCCAGTTAAGCCTGGGCGGCAGAGACAGCGGCCAGAGACCTTGTCACAGCCTGGATCCTCCGTTCCCCGAAAGTCACAATCACAGGCTAAGGCAAGGAAAAACAATAGTCAGAGGACAGATCCAAGGAGGTGAAGGTATCTTGCGAGGAGAACCCTGGAAGGGAGGTCTGACCTGATGGTCCTCCTCTGTGACCTGGAAAAATAGCCTGCAATGGCTAGAAAAAAGCCATGTCAACGAGAGCCATGACAGCACGTGTGGACCCAGAACCTACCACGTGCCAGGCACCACTCCTTAGAGCTCATACCTGTAAACTCAACTGATCTTCGCAGCAAATTTGATGCTCTTTCTATCTTTACAGTGAAAGCAACTGAGGCCCAAGGAGTCCAAGTGTCATATGCCTCCTCCCCCAGGAGGAAACAACGTAAGAGGGAAGGCAGAGAGAGACCAGAACCAGGTACCACCCCCCGTGCTCTTGTCAGTGCATCCAGGAAGTGCCACCTGTCCCACTCAGAACTCACTTTCTCCATTACTGCAGCACCTGCTATGAAATGCTCATTCTCAGGGAAGTAGGAGCCGAGTATCCCTGCCGGGGTGCGGACATTGGGTGGCCGATATCAGCCTGATGTAAGGCAGGGAACCCAAGCCCGTGTGACAGCACGGGCACTCCTGAGGCTTCCAGATGGATATCACACACAGCAACGCAGCATGTCACCTGTACTGAGGCTAAGTGCCTCACCACAAGTCCCTCCACATGCCAGTCCCCTGTGTGGACAAGGCGTACCTCGGCATCCTGTAGTCACATCTCCATGGGTCCGGTCCGGACACTGGCGGATGGCAGCAGCAGAATTGCAGGTCAGGCCACCATATCCTTCCCGACAGGGGCACTGTCCTGTGAACTAGGCAGAGAAGAACATCGTCAGAGGCCCTGACCTCACTGCTGTCTCTGCCTTCCCTGGTACAGGGACCATGTCTCAGGCCCCTGCTCCAGACAGAACCCAGGCTTGCCAGCTATTAGCAGAGCTAGTATAACTCCAAAAATTTGGGCACCTGCTCAGAGACAAGCCCAAAGTCAGAGCCCAGAGCTGCTTCCAGAAGATATGGCAACTACAACATCACCCAAGACATGCTGAGAGGCACAGGGGGAGGGACATCTGTGGCCTCCTATGGGGAATGGGGACAGAAGCCTACTGCGGAAAGGTCCAGAGGGCAGTGAGAAGGTGAGACGAAGGCACAGGTAGGCAGGAGCTACTCTCCCACTGTGGGGCCCAAGGGTCACCCTCATCCTGTACCTGGTTGCACTGGGAGCTGAGGGAATTGCGAGGGTCACAGGCACACGGCTCACAGCCTCGGCCACTGGCCAGCTTCCAGTGGTCAGGAGCACACTGGTCACATTTGGGGCCCACCACATTGGGCAGACACAGGCAGCGCCCAGTCTCTTCGTCACAGGGCATGTCCCGCCGGGCCCCCAGAAGACTGCAGTCGCAGCCTGTGGAAGGAAGGGCTGCTGAGCTCACGCAGACCCCCCACAAACGGCTTGGACCCTGACCACAAGCATTCCAGAAAGGAGGCCCAGCCTGGGAAAAGCAGTCGGCAAGGCTGTTCCCTGTGGGTAACACGGCTGACGTACAAGGCCACCGTGTCTACCCAGCCACTTGGCAGCTTGGCTGCTGCCTGCCCACCCTTGCTCTGGCAGACTCAATCCCACCTCCGGGCTTGGGCCTGTGCTGCCACCTGCTGGAGGCCTGCAGCCCAGCGTCTTAGTGCCAGGAAGGGCAAGAATTCAGGCCTCCCGGCAAGCAAATTCTTGACTCAATCCCACTGTGCCCAGAGTGGGCCAGACTGGGTCTGCTGGCTCCTGCTGCCTGCCCCCACCACACCAGGATGGGTCCTACTCACGATGGCAGCCCTGGGGGTTGGCGTAGGTAAGTCCGGTGAAGCCAGGCTTGCACAGGTCACAGCGCTCTCCTTGCACGTGCTCCTTACACACACACTGCCCTGTAACGGGGTCACAGGGTGCCCCTGGCACTGCCCCATCTGGGTCACACTCGCAGGCTGAGAGACAGTAGGAGCAAAAAAAAAAAGAGTTCAGAACAAGTTCCAGGAGTGAGACTGCCTCGTTCCACCATGGGTTTCCAGCGTTCGACCTCAGCCACGCACTTAACCCTCCCTTCTGTGGCCCTGCTTCCTCATCTGTAAAGTGGGAAAGCGACACAGCCTTCACAGACGCCTCGCAAAGCAGGCGGGACAGTCTGCAGCACACGTTAAGAACTGGGGGAGCACTTTGCCGTCGTTATTTACTAAGCGACCACCGTGCCCCCTCGCTTGTGGTCTCATGCAATTCTCCTGACGCCCCTGCCAGACGAGGGTTATGATCCCACTGCACAGATAAGGAAACTGAAGTTCAGGGATGTTACAGAACACATTCAAGACCAAGTGGCAAACTGGGCTGGAGAGGGGTCAAGCTCACTCTCCGTAAGCAAATAATATTCACAGGAAGTGACCTGGCTTTCCCCCACCCAACTCCCTGATCTCTTTCAAATCATAAGGCTCCTTCTTCTCAAAAGTCTTTCCTGATTAAACCAGTCTGAATCAGAGTCTACTCTGCACTCTCCTATGCAAACTTGGTGCATGTGGGTAGGTTAAGCTGCTTCTGAGTGTTCTGTTCCCTTACATTTGTGTATTCATTCAACAAGCATTCCTTGACCATCTGTGGTTTCTTTTTCTAGCCACTGTGTTTCACTGGAGATTATAAGATGTAATCCTTTCCTTGTACAAGTTCTCAATGTTGGGAGAACTAGAAAAATAGACATTAAACCACATGAGAACGTGGTAAAGGCAGTCATAGCACTGTATGTGGAAGAAGTGCTCTTGTGCCTCTGTTTCATAGGTGACACTCTGTTACCAGAGAATATGAGGTCCCTGTGGGCAAGGACTACATATCGTGTTTATTTTTCTTGTCTTGTATCAAAATCAAGGGTCCTATATTGATTGATTCACTCATTTGTTGATGGTCCACAGGGATCACGTGACATGCTTAGAAGTACATAGTTAAATTAAAAGAATTCCCTTAAGTCCTGATCACAGTCAGGTTTTTGCGCTCCCTGAGCCCCTTGGTAGGCCCCAGGGACAGGGCTCTGTGCAGCCAGAGTAAATGGGATGCAAGGGACAGGTGATACCCTTGAGCCCCTACTCACGGATACAGGTCTCCTGAATGGGAGCTCCAGGACGCCGGTTCCGGAAGTAGTGCAGCTGGCACCGCTCGCAGTTCCTGCCCTCAGTGTGGTCCCGGCAGTTGTCACACACACCTCCGTGAGCCCCTTGGCTGGCCGCGAATACAGCTGGGTCAAAATGACAGGTCTCCGAGTGGCCGTTGCAATCACACCCTGAAAAAGGCAAGCCACACAGCTGTGGCCTGAGCAACACTGTCGCCATAGATAGATAGTCCATGTGCCAAGGTAGCTCGTGGGCATCTCTAATACCCCTACGAGATGCCTGGGACAGGGAAGTGGGGAAGCTGAGGCCGAGGAAGGCTTGTGTAGTCTGTCTAAGGCTACAGGACCAGGAGAAAGCAGAGTAAGCCTTCTGACTCCCACTGCAGGATGAACTCAGGAACAGTGGCTACGTTGGGACAACAGGAGAGAATGGTCCATGTATCCCACACTGCCCTACTCTCCATGGATCTCCTGCTGGGTCCCCACTGCGATGTAGGTTACACAGAAAAAGGTCCCAATTCCAGGGAGGCATTTGAAGTAGGCAAAAAGGCAACAGGGTACCAGGTCTATTTGTAACAGTATGAAGCCATGGAAGGGTCAGGAGAAAGCTCTGGGGATATTGTGAGGACTGAGACCAAGCCTCGGCCTGGTATAATGCCACCCTCCCTATGTCTACCCAACACCGCCACAACTTAAATTGCAGGGCTGTAATTCGGCTCACATGTAAATAGTAACTATATAGAGTTATCCTGTGTCCCGGATAAGGTTAATGATCCACAGAGAGGCCGATACCCGACCCAGTCATTCCAGGAATAGGTGGTCCCGGGCTCTTACTTTGGCATTCATGGGGGTCCTGGCCCTCTGCAGGTCTCCAGGGCCGGTTGTTATAGAAGGGTGCACAGCGTTCACAGTTGGGGCCCGCAGTGTTGTGCTGGCAGACACAGACTTCATGAACCTGCAAGAAGGGTCATGGGTCATCAAGAAGAACCAAAAAGAGAATGTAGAGATGGACCTGCTATCTCCGCTGACTCTTGCCCACCACTCAGGGCCTGGCCCAGGCCACAGCCCTTCCAGGACATTCTCCCTGAATACTTCAGCCTTCGCCACATTCCTGTGACACTTGCAGGGGCCTGTCTGCCTAGTTACGTATGTGTGAGCACAGATACACATGTGTAGATGTGTGTGCACGTGCACATGCATGTAACTGCACTGATCCTCTAGCAAAAAATTCACAAATTTATTCCCTCCATTCAGACACTCCCATAATGCTCCATTCAAGGCATACCTTCCTTGTTGGCAAACTGGGATTCTAGAAGTTGGTAGGCTCCCTGGAGATTTATATTCCAGCAATCATGACTCAGTCGCTTGGCTAATGGGGCTCTTATGCTGAGTTGTTACTAGACTCATTAAGGTATAAAAATAGAATAGCTATTGTGTGTTAATTGTGTGCCTTCCAAATTACGCCCAAGCTCCCGGCTTGGCATTCGAGGATGGGCACCACATTTGCTTCGTTCCCGTCTCCCACTCCCTCTGCCAACACACAGAGCAAGCCAGACCTGGAGCTGCCCCTTGTGCAAGCCCTACTCTTCCCCACCCTTGGTCCTCTTCCGATGTTTTTCCTTTTGTCTCAAATTCCCTTCTCTTTATATGAACCAGCAGTTTACTGCCCAGTAACTCTAGCTGGCATGGCACCACCATTATAAGCCCCTAATTCTATACACTTAAACCCTAGTTACACTTCACAATTAGCTGAGGAGAATTTTTACAAATACTAATACCCAGACCCAGTTCAACTTGAGTCTCAGAGGACAAAGCCCAGTACTGGTGCCTTTTAAAAGTGATGGCTCCATTGTGAAGCCAGGTTGAGATGCACCGTAGCCGGATGCCTTTATTTCCTCCAAGTCCGTGGCTCACTGCATTCATCACACATCAGCCATGGGTCCTTGCAGTGTGTATACAGGCCCTAACAGATCACCAAACCTGGAGATGGCCACCCTCCAGACCTCCTGCGGCCTGGGCAGGAGCCGGCCTAGAAATGGAAGCCCCAAGTCAACTGATGCTCATCGCACTGAGCTTCCCTCTAGGCCACTCTCTGCCCGTGATGGACTTTGCCCTGTCACCCCCATGACGAACATGTTCCAGCATTATGGGGGAACAACTATTGGTAGGTTCCTCGGCTTCTACACCCAAAGCTCTCTCTCTCTCTCTCTCCTCTGCTCAGGGTCCTCACTTTTGGTTTCAGAGAAACTCCCCCCCGAACACCCACAGCTTTTCTACCCTATCTCCAGTGGATATGATCCTGGTCCTCTGTACTGAACACTGTCCCCTCGCAACCCAGTATGTCACCACTAGATACACGAGACTGTAGGATCCCTATGCCAGTGACTTTGTACCCTGGCAGTGCAGTGAAATCACCTACAGCTTCAAACACCAGCAACAAAACCAGAATGTTTGAGGGTAAAGGTCCAGGCTGTTTTTTTTTTTTTAACATTAAAATTTACACAATGAAATCACAATGTGTAACCCAGGTTAAGAAGTTTTGCCTTAAGCTCCCCCTAGTAGCCACATATATTTACATGTAACTGAAAATTAAAAACAGCCCCAACTTTACAGAAGGTTAAAAAAGCATTACAGAATCCTGACTTCAGAACGATAGTCACCTAGACTCGTTTGCATTATTGTAGGTGTGTTAAAGACCCAAGTTTTAAACCAAGCACCTTCCCTGCTTCACAGAAGCCCCAAGAATGTTCTAGCCAGCCCCTTCCCCTTGCCCACCCTACCCTAGGCTGTCACCTGCACAGCGGGAGATGGCCCTGATGCAGGGGCTCCAGGCTTGGGGGCACAGCGGTCAGCATGGCCGTGACAATAGCAGCTCCCCTGAAGACGCAGCTGGGACACTGCGAAGTAGGCACTGGGTGGGTGGTAGCCCTTCCGTGGCAGAGTGGCCAGCCTGGTGAAGTTGATTCTCAAGTTTGTGATGTCCTGTAACTCTGGATGGGACAGCAGCAAAAAGAGGAGGGGGTCAGAGAAGGGAAAAGCAAGAACTTAGAAGCCAATTGGGTTTCCTAGGGTAGGCAGATAAGGAAAAATACTCTGATCTCACCACCCCTCTGTCCTGCCTTCATGGCACACCAGGGCCATCCTCCCCAAATTCCTACAGTCTCACAGCATCCCACAGTGGTTTCCCTGCGGGTTAAGCAGGGCAAGTACCAAATCCTCAACAGACTGAAATAGGAGAGAAGAGGAAATTTCCATGACTTGTGTTCCAGCTTGTTTCATTCCCTTTTCACAGTCCCACTGGCATGAATAATCACACTGACCTTGAATCTTTTGACTTTGAGTCGCAGAAATTCCAGATGCCAAATCCATGAGCTTGACTTGGACCTATACAGAAAAGGAAGTGGGAAGGACCAAAGAAGAGGTGAGCAGCGTGCTCAGCGCAAAAGCTCCCATTTCTATCCTGAACCCACCTTCCTGACATCTGGGGTCCTTCATGCAGAGACCCAAGGTAGACCGAGGATAGGAGCCTGCCACCTGATCTGCATGAGCAAGGCAACCATCAGGCTCTATCTGCCTCTGTGTGTGTGTGTGTGTGTGTGTGTGTGTGTGTGTGTGTGTGTGTGTGTGTGTGTGTGTGTGTGTTTGTACAATTCTCTCTGGTTGAAAATACAGATATTGAAAGAATTTTCTGATTTCCCTTGTCAAAAATTATGGCAAGATGTATGAACTACATGTGAGGATTTAGGACATACAGGTTTTCCAGTAGCCTAGAATGAATAAGAAGGTCCAGAGCCCAAAAATGCATCAGTGTAGTGACCATGAGTCTGGACAACCTCAGTGTACATGAAGCTTTTTATTAACAATAAAAACCACTCATTAGATGTCACTTCCCTTGCACATCTCAGGAGGTTTTCATACCAGACTCCCACAATCAGGATAAAGTCCTATGCCATGATCTGGACCCAGAGAGGAGAATGACATAGACCTGGATCATGATATGACCAAGGGGAGCTGTTCATCCCAAGGTAGAGAGGCCTTTCTCCAGGGAGGGGACCACTCCTAGTACTTGTCCACAGATAGCAGCTCTAGAGTCACTAGCTTCTCTGCCTAGGGCAGGAGAGAAGCCACAACCCCCACCAGCAGAGGGTGGGAAAAGAGGGTAGGAGAGACTTTGACCTACACCCAGAGGATCTGGGGAGAAGCCCTGTGGTGTTCCAAAGGCACTTTCTCATTTTCTCACTCAGGGCTTGAATTTTGGAACCTGGCACTCTAGGATACACCTACATTTCCCTTTGAGGACTAGGATTAGCCTTGATGAAGAGACTAAGCCAGAATTTTTTTTTTTTTTTTTTTTTTTTTTTGAGACAGGCTCTCTCTCTGTAGCCCAGGCTAGTCCTGAAGTCACTATGGAGCTCAGGCTGGCCTTGGACTCATGGCAACCCTCCAGTCTCAGCCTTCGGAGTGCTGGGATTACAGACGTGTGCCACCACACCCAGCCTATGTGGTGCTGGGGAATCGCACTCGGGTACTTAGCACTTGATTTGGCCCTTGTTAGGCAAGCACTTTAACCCCTGAGCTATTTCTCTAGCCCCCAAAGAATTTATTTTTGAGGTCAATCCTTTCAGGGTGAAAATACATTTCAGCAGTTTGTTTACACATTAACTCATCACCTCAAGGTCATCAGACCAGAATAAAATCTATTTTATCCTTTCCATATGGGGATGGGTCAGTGAGTGTCACAGGGGGAAACTATGGATGAGGGCAGGACTGGGGACAGAAAGGGGAATGACCACGTGAGTTTTCATCTCTTCTCAAGCCATGTGAACTGGGGACACAAGGACTTCTCCCAGATCTGCTTTTGCAGGGTTCCCGCTACTTGCCTTCCCGTTGTTTAGGTGTCCATTAGGCCTCCAGGGCAAGGCCCGACACCGAGCATCCTGCCAGCTCTGGGGCTGGCCCTGGTGGACCCGCGGGAAGGTGGAGGCACAGTCGGCAGCCAGGTACTGGTACACCCGCCAGGTCTTGCCAAAGTCCGAGGAGCGCTCAATCAGCATTGCAGCGGGCATGGGCCCCTGTGGAGACACGGGCAGAGTGGGGGACCAAAGTGACTGGAGAGAAGAGAGGCACTGATGGTGTGCCCATGGGAACAGAAGCACAGAGTGCAGCTCTTCCAATGAGGCAGAGGAGAGGGACCCGGCTAGAGAACATAGACTAGGAATATCCAAGTCCAACCTCCTGGAAAACCACATGCCATAGAAGTCTATCCCCAGGGAAACTGAAAAGTAATAGAAATGAAATCTGCATTCCACATGGTGTGAGCCCTAGGTCAGCCCCCCACATTCCCCTTGAGACTTTACAGCCAGAAAATTCTCAGCTCCGATACTTTTCATTCTTAACCCTACAGCACTGCCTCCCCATTCCACCCCCTTTGTCCTCTCTGCTATGGCCATCTATGGCCACAGTTCAGGCTGTGGTTACTCTTGGCCTGCTTCATGGCCAGAACTTAGAAATTTCCAGCCCCTCTGTTTGGTCCTCCAAACCACTCTTCCCATTTCTCCAGAGGAATCTCCCTGAGTAGTTATCTGGTCATGACACCTTCAGTCCCTCTGCATTGTCCTAAAGGTAAAACCTAAACTGTGTCATCCTATGTCCCTGCACCCTCCTCCCTCAGTGACATCACCCATTTCTTCCCATCTTGGACCACTTCCTTGCACAGAAGACTTGTAAGCCCATCCTGCAAACCAGATCTGGGTCACTCTCTCCAGCTTCAGTGCTACCTCCTACTGCCCCACCATGACCACCACCACCAAACGCTCCTTTTGATTTGTCCTTATTAATTCTTATTCTGTCTTTTGATTTGTCCTTATTAATTCTTATTCTGTCACCTCTGCCACCCGACAGAAAAAGCTTTCTTTATAAAATATAATTTTGTCACTACTCTGCTAAAACTTCTCGAGCCACTGTGGGGCACAGCAAACAAGTCCATAGGGATAGGCTGCCCAAGCCCTGATGATCCACATCTCACCATTGGGGGCACAAGGAGCTACAGGATTTAATGTTTGCATCTTTGGGTTTCAGTCTTGGTTTAGCTTTCTCGCTTTCTCTCTCTCTCTCTCTCTCTCTCTCTCTCTCTCTCTCTCTCTCTCTCTCTTTCTCTCTCTCTCTTCTGTGCCCCCATCCCTCATTTTTTAAAAGGGGAGTGTTTAACTTATACCTGCCAACTCTTGCATGTTGAAAGCATACAATTTAAAAAAAAAAATCTTACAGGGTTTAAGAGTTTGCCTTGAGTCTCAGAGGAGACTTTGAACTTGGACTTCTGTGCAACACTAGAACTTTAGGACTATGAGGACTCTTGGAGATGGACTGAATCCATTTTACATCATGAGATGACAGGTGACTCTGCTAGCAGGTATCAGGATCTTAAATATCCCCCAAAAGTCATGTGTTGAAGTCTGGGTCCCAACTGATGGCATTCATGGGAGTTGGTAAAAACTTCAGGAGGGGAGACCTACCTAGAAAAAGTAAGTCGTTAGAAATTTTCCTGTGAAGGGTAACCACTATGCCTTCCTATTGTTGTATTCCTGTGGCAGGACGAAAACATAGCAGGGAACATGTGGTAGAGAAAAACTGCTCACTTTATGGACGCCGGGAAGATAAAAGATAATAAAGACAGTCTCTTTTCCACTTCCTAGCTTTCATAACATGAGCAGCTTTGCTCCACAAGGGCTCCCTGCCATGACAGTTGGTCTTGCCACAAGAACGCAGCAATAGTACTAAGTGACCATGAACTGAACCTTTGAAACTGTGAGTCAAAATAAATCTTTCCCTCTTAAGTTGAGTATCTGTTTTTGCCAATGATGGAGACCTGACTAACAAACCCACTGTTATGGCTTGAATCTGGAATGCCCCCTGAAGGCACATATGTTGAAGGCTTGGTCCCAGCTAGTTGCACTATTTAGGAGGTAGGGGCCTCACTGGAAGAGGTGGGTGATGGGGGACATGACTTTGAGAACCAAATTCTGTCCCTGAATAGTCAGAATCTCTCTCAAATGCTGTCTCTCTCTCTCTCTCTCTCTCTCTCTCTCTCTCTCTCTCTCTCTCTCTCTCAGCTACCATGAGGTAAGCAGCTTTGCTCCACCACACACATCACACACTCCATGATGATGCTTTTACCTCATTTCCTCATCACCATCCCAAAACAATCAGGCTAAGTGATGTGATTAGGGACCAAAACCATGAGTCAAAATAAATCTTTCCTCAGTTGATTTTCTCAGTACTTTATCAAAATGACAAATAACACACTATTTTTAAAATTTAAACTTCTGATCATAATTGAGACGGTTCTGTCTCCCCTGGGTGCTGGCTGCCTCCTCATCTCATCTCAGGCGACTTCCTCCTCTGCAATCTTTGATCATTCTAGTTCAGCACCTCCTCCCTGAAGCTTTGGCATCTCTCTTCCTTTGGCTTGGAATACTCCTCCCTAGTGTGGTCCTTCTTGTGTTTTTCTGTCTGTTGAAAAGTCTCTTTCCTCATGGAGTTCGATCTGCAGCACTCTAACTTGCATTCTCCCACCCACACCCTGTCTCTCCCCTTCAGTACTTCCTGTCCCACCATCTTGTTTCCTTCAGAAATGTCACTACAACTTCCAATTAGTTATTTGTGGGTTTTCTTTTTCTTCTCCTCCCAGAAGACTTGGATTTCATGACCTCAGTACTGTTAATATTTGAGTTGGGGAACTTTTAGTTGTCCCTGTACACTGTAAAATGAACAACAGCACTCCTCACTTATTCCTACCAGGTGTCAATGGCATACCCACAGGTGTGACGGACAAAAATGTCTTCAGAAGTGTCCCTGAGAGAAGGACAGAGGGTAAAATTCCTCGTTTGAGAAACAGTGTACTAGACTGTAGGTGATCTTGCTTGCTCCCAGTTGTATATATATATATAATTGAATGAATGATGAATCTTTAATCTGCATTTCTCTGCACATTTACATCTAAAAACGTATCTCTAACCAGTCTACTGCTCTCACTCCCACCATAAACACACTTCACCCTGGTGTGCATTGTTTTACCCTCCTTCCCAATTAGACACTTTCTTAGTTTTTGCCCCTAGGTTTTGCATTGCCTATTCACTTTGCCTAAACTAAAGGTCGGCTTTACCTGGCTATTACTGGTCTGTGAAGGTTTATCTTCCCCTGGGTGCATCCTCTGACACAGCCCTCAAGGCAGACCTTGCTAGGTACCCCCTCCCAAGCTTACCAACCCCTCTTCTTACCAAATCACAGCATCCTTCACATCCTTACTCCTGGGTCTTTCTCTCATCTACCTAAGGTAGAAACAGCCATTGGCTTATTTACTTTTACTCATCTATGACATCTGATATCAAACTC
This sequence comes from Ctenodactylus gundi, assembly GCA_004027205.1. NCBI lineage: Eukaryota > Metazoa > Chordata > Mammalia > Rodentia > Ctenodactylidae > Ctenodactylus > Ctenodactylus gundi. The sequence continues at coordinate 246,411 of PVKB01000161.1, read as the reverse complement.
AACACATAATCAGTGCTCAGCATGTGTGTGGCAAGAATTGGGAAAGAGGTGAATGAAGACTAGGCAATGAGACAATTTAACAGTATCCAAATGAGTGCTGCCCTTCAAAACTGTCACCTTTAGAGGCTGGGCATCTATTCAAATATTGCTGGCATTTCTCAAAATATTTTTAATCTCTTCAGTGGGCATAGCTCTTCGAGCCAACTTCCTTGGCTGTACAAAAATGAGATTCTAATTACTTTTTACTCCATGCTCATTCTAACTCTTGAAAATGATATCACCTGTAATAAACATCTAATCTTATTAAACAAATATATTTCACATCTGTCTATTTCTTCAGGAAGAATAAAACCAAATCTCTTCTGAAAGGGGAAAAAAATGATCTGTTACAAATAAATGAAAATATTCCCTCCAAAACTAGTCTAAGAAGGAATCTAAAAGTTCCTTGGAAAGTAAAAGCACTGAATGAGTGGACTTTCCATCAAGAAAATTATACACTATATACACTCTATCTTCAATGTAGACATGAGAGTTCTTGGTATTTGGTTAAACTCAAGCTCATCTGCAAAGTTACTGAAATAGAGTGTATCAAAAATATGAAACTACATAATAAGCAACCAAGTCTAGTAGAATTGGTACCTGGCAGATCTGATTTAACTCAACAGGTTGAAGGTGAGGGTTACAGAGAGGAAGAATGTATACTACCATAGCATAACCAAGACCTGCTCTTCCAAAAGCCAGTTGTCTCCTCTCCCCTCTCGAGCTTACCAATACCTCTCCTTACCAAATCACAACATCCTTCACACCCCTACTGCTGGGACTAGAACAGCAAGGAAACCTATCCAGTATGTGGTGCCAATACTCCAGTGTGCGGAAACAAGAACACTGTACTTCTCCATGGCTTAAGCCTACATGGCCCAGAGTCCCCTCTTTGATCTGCCACCACCCCAGGAAGCACACCTTAAAATCCATCAAGATGTCCTGAAGCTGAAATCTCCTGTCCAGGTCCAGCTGCAGAGATACAGGGCTCACATCTGAAAGGACAAAAAAATAGGAGTTTTAAGCCAGAGACTTCCTACCTTCCCAGTCCTACAGAACACCCTGGACCAGATATGCTCTAGGAAGACAGAAATTCTCCAACCTTGGTACTCCCTCCAATGTCCCTCTGGGAGAAGTGGACCTATAACTTTCTATATACATAGGATGTGTCCAAGATCCATATCTGTCCTTGCCAAATTTCCTTCCCACTATTACCTGATGGCTCTAATAATTTAGAAGTTCTCAACTTGTCTCTTCGATGCAGATCTGTTCCCAAGTAGAGTTAAATAAAGTAAGTCCTCTCTCCTCACAGCCCTTCTTCAATCTCAGTAAACTCTTCTGCCTACAATGTCCAAGAGACCTCAGACCCAGAATTGGGGAGGTTCTGTTTGTCAATCTCCCATGCCTCACTACCATAAGAAATGGCACGAAACCCAGAGTTTCTTATTCACCCTATCCTGTGGAGCCTCTACAATTGGGGGCCCCCATAGACGGCAGTCCTCACCATTCTGTGACTGCCACCATCGCATGGGGCCCGAGGATGAAACCACATTCTCCACTCGGTGACTGTTGTAATTGTGAGGCAGTCTGGAGTCACACTTGCAGCATTTCATCTGCCACTACAAGGAGAGAGACAGTGGAAGCTCAGAGGCAGGGCCTGCATGCATCCCCCCTGCACCCTGAGATACCCATGCATGCCCCCACTGAAATCCAACTCTTGGGGATCCACTGATTTCAATAAGGAAGAGCTATTGGTCATCTTTTCAGTTAATTTCTCTGTGTCCCCCTAACTTACAAGAAGTGCATAGTAAATACTGTGGTTGTAGGAAAAGTAAAATGTAGGGGTAAATAACCTCAGCAACTATGATACTGTTTTTAAGAGAAACTGGAAAAGAATAGAATGCTAAGGGCAAAAATAATAGGAAGAAATTCGCATTAATTTAGCACCTACTGTGTGCCAGAAACAGCCTAGAAAGTTGTATACTGTCTCTCATTTAATCTACGCAGCCTGGGAACAGTGGGTTTCTAAGGATCAGGAAGAAGAAAAAACAAAACAGAACAAGACAATTTGGGACTCAAGTCTAGCTCTGTTACCATATTTCTAGGGTATAAATTGAGCACAAGAGTTATTCATTCACTCCATGAATATTTGTTGGACACGTACCATGTGCCAGACACTGCTCTGAGCTCTAGAATTAAAACAAAGCTCCTATCCTCATGGAACTAATGTGCAAGGTAACACTAGGTGGTCGTCTAGGCTTCCAGCAGACGCCTAGGACTGAAATATCTCTCCAGGCTCTGGATATGAGGTCCAAGGAGATAAACCAGCCTTCTGCGGAGGTTCAGCAAACAAGGAACTACATCTCCCCTGACCCATGCCTGTCCCTTAGAAAGGGACAAGAGACTGAACTACACTTCATGGGTTCCAGGGGCAGAACTCACCAAAAAAAGGAACATGGCAAGAGAGATCACAAATCCCTCCTTGTTTATGTCTGTGTCTATGAAACACACCCACACACACATACACATGCACATACATATAACAGAGACACAACATGAACTTGTCCCAGCTTCCTAATGTTACACTTATATTGTGGTTTGGAACTGGAGTGTCCCCTCGAAACCTCATGTACTATGGATACTATGTACTGTTGAGAAGTGTATCCTGGCTGCAAGGGGCAGATGCTTGGGGCTTAACCAGGAGGGGTGTGCTGGTTCTGCACTTCCTCTCAGACTTGGCCTCCTATTCTGCCATGCATGCTGTGAGGACTTCTGTCTCCAGCTGTGGCCTGACCAGGTGAGTCCACCACTTTCTAGCCCTCCACATGTGAATAGACTGCAACCTTCTGAAACCGTGAGCTAAAATACACTTTTCCTCTTCCAACTTGTGTATGTTGGGTATTTTGTCACAGCAACAACAACAACAAAAAGGACAGAAATTGGTACCACAGAAGTAGGATCATTTCTATGACTTTACCTTTGGAACTGGTTTGCAAGAGGAGTTTGGAAAGATTTGAGTATACTGGTGGGAGAAGCCTTATAACATCAGTTTCCTTTGAGAAACCATTATGCCAAATCCTGTGCCCAGCTTCCAGAGAGTTGTCAAAGGGCTAGAGACAAATTCACACACAAGTAGAAGTAAGACTTGACAAACAGCTCCCTGTTCTACTGGTCTTAGGTAGGTAGGGACAACTGTACCTCCAGATACTGAGGCTTCTTCCTCCTCTAAACTTCCTCCCACCAGAACCAAGGAGCTCTGATGGCCATCTCTGCCACCTTCTCACTCCTCAAACTCTGCTATATGTAGGGAAGACCACACACTAGCTAGACTCATTTCTGAGAATGAGTAGGATCATCTCAATTGGCAGGATTAACCTGACAGCTCAACTCCAAACAGACTGAGTGAGACATGCTGGGCCTGTGCCTTAAGTTATAGAAACTCTCCACCCAAGATCATCTTCCCTCTCCATAGCAGAGAACACAGAAGGGAAGACAGGAGCCCTACTCAGTGGGCCTCTGCCTCCCACCCTGCTCTCCAGCTCTCACACACAGTCTGCAAAAGAAGAGAATTCTTGTTATGGTTTGGATGTAGAATGTGCCCCCAAAGCCTCATGTATCTGGATGTCGTAGAAAACCTACAGAACCATGTGCTGTTAAGAGGTAGGGCTTGGTCAACAGGGATGAAGCACCGAGGCTTGACCCAGAAGGGGCAGATCACTGTGATGTGACCTGGACGGACACAAGCTATCTCTGTCCTTCTGTGTTCACTTGGCTTCCTGTCTGCCATGCCATGAACAGCTTTCCTCCAGCCAGACCTCTGCCACGGGCTTCTGCCATTGCCAGCCACCATGAGTGGACTGAGACCTTCTGAAACTGTGAGCTAAAATAAACTTTTCCTCCTCTAATTTGTGGACATCAGGTATTTTGTCCCAGAAATGAAAAAGTAACCAAGATAATTGTCAGCCCTCCTGACGCTTGGAGACATCCTCATCATGCCACAAAATGAGTCCTGATCCTTATCAAACACTGTTTCATGCTTAAATAAAAGGGGGTACCTGTGCCCTAAAGCACCCAATGCCTACCTGTCCTTTTCCCACCCCTGTCACTGTCCATTCATTTGCTACTGTGTTTTTCTTCAGAGTGCACATCTCCACTTGACAAACGGTACATTACTATGTTTCGTTACTGTCTGCCTCTCCTTTCTAGAATGTACGTTCTGTGGGGGCAGGGCTTTGTTTCCATTCGCTGATGTATCCGGGTGCTTAGAAAAGTGCATAGCACCCCTCACCAAATACCTGCTGAATAAATTAATGAGTAGCAGGTGTTCAATGAATACCAAGTGTTTTCATCAACACTGCTAAACATTCCCTTCCTATACCCAGGGAGGAGTGAAGAGGTGACCAAGCATCAATACTAAGTGACAGAGTATCATCCTGTGCCAGGTACTATATTAGGTAACTTCAACATAATTGCCCAGCTAAATCTCATCATACTCTTATGTGATAAGTAGCATTCAACCCATTTTAAAGATGAGAAAGTTGAGGCTCAAAAAGGTGTAGGACCTTCCCATTGAATGATTAGCAATGTCAACCCCAGAGTCGGTCCCTTACCATCTCCGGTCCTCTCTCTTTCTCTACCTCTCTTTTCTCATTTTCTCTCTTCCTCCCTCCTTATTGGCTCATTTCCAAAGGACTCTAGCTGAGTGGCAGACCTTTTGGAAGAGTGGTAAAAGATGACCATCCCTGTCTTGACCAGTGGACTGCAAGAGGGGATCACGGGGGCTGGAGAAATGGTACAGCGGCTACAGCACCAGCCTTGCAAGCACAAGGCCCTGAGTTCAATTCCTCAGCACCACATAAAGCTGGGCGTGATGGTGGACACCTCTTAGCCCAGTGCTCAGGAGACTGAGGCAGGCATCTTGTCCAGAGTCCAAGGCCAGCCTGGGCTACACTAGTGAGTTCTGGACCAACCTGGGCTATAGAGTGAAACTCTGTCTCAAAAAAAAAAAAAAAAGAAAAGAAAAAGAAAAAGAAAAAAAGAAAAAGAAAAAGGAGAAGAAAGGCTCATGGGAACTCTTAAGTGAATCCTCGGGCAGCCTGAGGCAGAGACAGTGCGTTGGGAGCACACCCGGCTTCTTCAGTTAGCCTGGCGGAGGTATAAATGCCCTGGAGATGTGCCAGTGGCTGAGACACCCAAAGAGTTAACATAATCCTTCCAGGGCAAGAGAAGGCTCTTGCTGGAGTCTGACTCTCCTCCAACACTCTATTCTTGTCCCTGGAAGTGGGCATGCCCTTCTCTATACTTGGCTCCACCACTCAGGGGCAAATTTTCCACTCTTCGTCCTGTCTGCAACTAGGCACATGTCCCAAAGAGAGACGAGGGCCAGCTGCCTTCCAGCAGACACCCAGTCACCAGAGATCTACTCCCCCAACCCGGCTCTGCTGGGAGCTAATAGACAGGAGAATGTCAGAAATCAAGCTCTTTCTCGGGGTCACAGGACAAGGTGCTCAAGACTGTGGAGATGCCCTTGCTACACCCAAACAATAGGCTATTTTGTAGCTACTAAAAATAGTTCAGAGAAAAATTTAATTGCATGGGAAAATGATTATAATTTTATGGGAAATTGGGCTAATCTGGTATATATTATGATCTCAAATATATATTTTAAAGGAATAAAAATGTTGGGGAGGAAACATACCACTCTTCTAGGTGAAACTGTACAGTTCCTAATAGGCACCTACCTTGAGCTCCAACATGGCAATACTTACAGTCCAACCTATTGTCTCTAGGTAACAGGATCACAGGTGAGCTTTTTCCCTTCTGTGTTTTCTTTTGATGTGTTTAAACATTTATATTTTGAATATGTATTGACTTTTATGCAATATTATAAAACAAAATAAACCAAAAATGTCCAGGATTTGAGCATGGGCTTATTCCCCTTCCCCTTAGTCTTCACAGGACAGTCTGGGGCCCTGAGCACATCCTCCACGCTCTGCTCACATGTGCAGGCACCGATGGAGGTATCAGATGGCCTTGTGGGCTTAAACACTACGTGCTACTTGTCCCAGTAACATAGCTAAAGGAGGGATTTAGCTCAGTTGTCAGAGGCAGGCTAAGCCAGCAGGCTTGAGACAGGTATTTTAAGTAGCTCTTGTCAACTAGCTAGTAGGAAGGTGGACTGAAAAAGAAAGGCTTATGGCAGAAGTCCAACGAAGATAAGCTATGAACTTCTGCTTTCCCCTGGGCCTCACTTTCCTTCTCTAAACGTTAACATGTGTACATATGTAAGTGTGTATGGGGGTCTGAACTTCCGTGGAAGGCTCTTCTCCTGTGTAGTGCATTACCTGCCTCAGTCCTTCCTGGAGATGGAAGCTCTCTGCTGCAGCTGTCACCTGCACCGGGGCCCTTTGGCCAGCATTCTCCTGCCCGTGCTACCTTTCCAGCATTATTACCAATCCAGTCTGTCAGGCCTCCAGCCAGTGTGGCTCCTGCTTGCTCTCCTCGTGGAAAGGCGGGGCTTTCTTCCTTTTTATAGAGCTTTCTAGAAGCTCCAAAGTCTGGCCAGAAGAAAAGCTGACCCAAGAGAGCTAGGGGAGAGCAGACGAGTGAGCAAGAGCCAGCAAGGGTCTCCACCACAGAGGAGAGGGGAAGAAAAGTAAGGCACTGCAAATGAAAGCTCTATGCTTTCGCAAAACACACAGCTAATTCTGGAAGAATAGAGGAAAACAAGCCCTGATTATACATGAAGAGGAAACAAGCCCGGGTTATACATGACACAGCTCCCTCCCATGAGTGAGCCAGGGGGCGACCTGTATCCATCCAAGAAGCTACAATCAAGGTCATGGTCACCTGCCAGGGCCAAAAGAAGTCAGAAACAAAACAAAACTAAAAACTCCAGCTGTCCTCAAGAAAAGGAATTTCTTCCACATCAGTGTCCTCCTTGGTATAATGCAAGGTTGATGAGATAATGAAGCTCTATGGTGCACTGGCATGCTATTAGAATTCTCCCCATCACAGCTTATCAGCCCAGACATGGAAGGCAAACTAAGACATTGACCAGATGCTGGGGAAACTCTCTGTGGCCATGATGGCAGTGGGAGATGAAGCCCTCCAGGCCTCTGACAGCCAGGTATTCCTCAGATTCCATTAGCCCTGCTTTTCTATGTCAATGGATGCTGTTGGTAAAGATCAAAAGGCACGGCCTGCTGAAAGTTCTAGGTTGAAAGGAGGGGAAGTCCCAGTGTCTTGGGTAATTTTTAACTTTAGCTGTTTCCTTATCATAAAATTAATTTTTGATCGAAACCTAAGCACAGTCCTGTCTCCAACCAAGTTATGTCCAGAAGAGTCACTTTTTCTGCTGTTGATTATACAGGTAATGTACTTCTATAACCTGTACCCACCTCTCTCCTGGCCAATGTATTTTATCCTTCCAAAATCTCTGTGGTAGAGGGGCTGGAGGAAATGGCACAGTGATTAAAGCACTTGCCTTGCAAGAACAAGGCCTTGAGTTTGATTCCCCAGCACCAGATAAACTGGGTGTGGTGGCACGTGCCTGTCATCCCAGCACTCCGAAGGCTGAGGCAGCAGGATTCCTGTGAGTTCAAGGCCAGCCTGGGCTCCATAGTGAGTTCAAGAGCAGTCTGGGCTACAGAGAGAGACTCTTGTCTCAAAAAAAACAAAAAACAAAAACTCTGTAGTAGATATGCTACATTTTACAAATGATGGACATCTTCATTTTAAAGATTAGAAAAGTCAGTCAGAGAAGTTAAGATATGTATGCACAGATAGAATAT